>CM061751.1:52517910-52903230 GCA_030979885.1 Lolium multiflorum | reverse complement strand
TGAGCTAAGAACACATGTATACATAACCAGGGAAGCGTGTCTCTCTCCCACACAAGCATGATGTAATCCAATTTATTCCAAGCAAGAAAGCAAAAACAAAAGCACACAGAGGCACCCCAAGTAAAGCACATAAGATGTGACCGAATAAAAATATAGTTTCCAGAAAAGGAACCCGATAATTTATCGATGAAGAAGGGATGCCTTGGGCATTCCCAAGCTTAGACGCTTGAGTCTTCTTAGAATATGCAGGGGTGAACCACCGGGGCATCCCCCAGCTTAGAGCTTTCACTCTCCTCTTGATCATAGTATATCATCCTCCCCTCTTGACCCTTGAAAACTTCTTCCACACCAAACTTTAAGCAAACTCATTAGAGGGTTAGTGCATAATCAAAAACCCACATGTTCGAGGTGACACAATCATTCTTAACACTTCTGGACATTGCTCAAAGCAACTGGGGATGAACAAAGAAATCCACCCAACACAACACGGAAGAAGCAATGCGAAATAAAAGGCAGAATCTGTCAAAACAGAACAGTCCGTAAAGATGGATTTTATTAGCCACCAGACTTGCTCAAATGAAAATGCTCAAATTGAATGAAAGTTGCGTACATATCTGAGGATCACTCACGTAAATTGGCATAATTTTCTGAGTTACCTACAGAGAATTAGACCCAGATTCGTGACAGCAAAGAAATCTGTTTCTGCGCAGTAATCCAAATCACGTACTTACTTTACTATCAAAGACTTTACTTGGCACAACAAAACACAAACTAAGATAAGGAGAGGTTGCTACAGTAGTAAACAACTTCCAAGACACAAATATAAAAAAAAGTACTGTAGCAAAATAACACATGGGTTATCTCCCAAGAAGTTCTTTCTTTTTAGCCATTAAGATGGGCTCAGTGATTTTAATGATGCACTCGCAAGAAATAGTATTTGAAGCAAAAGAGAGCATCAAGAGGCAAATTCAAAACACATTTAAGTCTAACATGCTTCCTATGCATAGGAATCTTGTAAATAAACAAGTTCATGAAGAGCAAAGTAACAAGCATAGGAAGATAAACAAGTGTAGCTTCAAAAATTTCAGCACATAGAGAGGCATTTTAGTAACAT
The DNA here is from genome assembly GCA_030979885.1 of Lolium multiflorum. Classification (NCBI taxonomy): domain Eukaryota; kingdom Viridiplantae; phylum Streptophyta; class Magnoliopsida; order Poales; family Poaceae; genus Lolium; species Lolium multiflorum. The sequence goes on along the minus strand of CM061751.1, from coordinate 52,902,116 downwards.
GAAAATTTCTACAACCATATTTTCCTCTCTCATAATAACTTTCAGTAGCAACATGAGCAAACTCAACAATATAACATCACATAAAGCATTCTTATCATGAGTCTCATGCATAAAATTATTACTCTCACATAAGCATAATCAATTTTATTAGTTGTAGTGGGAGCAAATTCAACAAAGTAGCTATCATTATTATTCTCATCAAGTGTAGGAGGCATAGTATAATCACAACAAAAGTTACTCTCCATAGTAGGTGGCGCCAAAAGACCACTATTATAATCATCACAAATAGGAGGCAAAGTATCATCAAAGAAAATTTTCTCCTCAATGCTTGGGGGACTAAAAATATCATGAAAACCAGCTTCCCCAAGCTTAGAACTTTCTATATCATTATCAACAATGGTGTTCAAAGCGTTCATACCAATATTACTACCAACATGCAAATAAGATTTCATAGGTTTTAATTTTCGCATCAAACAATCCATGTTTTAAATCAGGAAATAGAATAAGAAGCTCACTCTTGTACATTATGCCAAACTAGTGTAAACAAGAAACAAAAAGAGATAAAACAGGATCTAAAGGAAATAGCTTCGAGCACACACAACGGCGCCAGAAAAATACTTTACCTGACCTGCTGAGAGCCTTACCTTTCCTCCGGCAACGGCACGCAAAAGTGCTTGATGTCTACGGAGCTTCTATTCTTGTAGACAGTGTTGGGCCTCCAAGAGCAGAGGTTTGTAGAACACGACAAGTTTCCCTTAAGTGGATACCCAAGGTTTATCGAACTCAGGAGGAAGAGGTCAAAGATATCCTCTCATGCAACCCCGCAACCACAAAGCAAGAAGTCTTTTGTGTCCCCAACACACCTAATAGGTGCACTAGTTCGGCGAAGAGATAGTGAAATATGTGGTATGAATAAGCAGAGTAACCGCAATGACACCCTTAAAAGTGCTTTGCCCGGGGCGAAACAAGCAAGAGTAATGTAGCAGTAACATAGCGGTAACGCAAGCAGAGTAACGCAAAGATTTAGGAACAAGGCCTAGGGATTACACTTTCACTAGTGGACACTCTCAACATTGATCACATAACGTAATAGATAAATGCATACTCTACACTTTTGTTGGATGATGAACACATTGCGTAGGATTACACGAACCCTCAATGCCGGAGTTAACAAGCTCCACAATAATGCTCATGTTTAAGTAACCTTATAGTGTAAGATAGATCAATAGCTAAACCAAGTACTAGCATAGCATGCACACTGTCACCTTCATGCATATGTAGGAGGAATAGATCACATCAATATTATCATAGCAATAGTTAACTTCGCAATCTACAAGAGATCATGATCATAGCATAAACCAAGTACTAACACGGTGCACGCACTGTCACCTTTGCACACATGCAGGAGGAATAAACTACTTTAATAACAAATCACTAGAGTAGCACATAGATAAATTGTGATACAAAACATGTTGCAATCTTAAAGAGATATAAATAAGCACTTCACTACGCCATTCAACAGTGAGTAAGTATTCTGTGAAATATGGCCTAAGAGACCCACACGGTGCACACACTGTCACCTTTACACACGTGGGACAAGGAGTCTCCGGAGATCACATAAGTAAAACTCACTTGACTAGCATAATGACATCTAGATTACAAGCATCATCATATGAATCTCAATCATGTAGGGCAGCTCATGAGATTATTGTATTGAAGCACATAGGAGAGATGAACCACATAGCTACGGTACAGCCCCGAGCCTCGATGGAGAACTACTCCCTCCTCATGGGAGCAGCAGCGCGATGAAGATGGCGGTGGAGATGGCAGCGGTGTCGATGGAGAAGCCTTCCGGGGCACTTCCCGCTCCGGCAGGTGCCGAACGAGACTCCTGTCCCCAGATCTTGGCTTCGATGGCGGCGGCTCGAAGGTTTTCCGTATCGTGGTTTTCGGACTGGTTTTTCGACGGAGGCTTTATATAGGCGAAGAGGCGGCGCACGAGGTCGAAGGGGTGGCCACACCATAGCGGCGGCGGCCAGGGCCTGGCCGCGCGGCTCATGGTCTGGGGCCCGTTGCCCCCTCCGGTCCCTTCCCGGTGTTCGGATGCTTCCGTGGAAAATAGGAACTGGGTCTTGATTTCGTCCGATTCGAGAATATTTCGTTACTAGGATTAAACCAAAAACAGCAGGTCCACACTGCAATGTACATCTTAATAGGTTAGTTCCGAAAATGCACGAATATGACATAAAGTGTGCATAAAACATGTAGGTATCATCAATAATATGGCATAGAACATAAGAAATTATCGATACGTCGGAGACGTATCAGAAAGCAGTCGCCACCGGGAAAGCAGCTGTGCACTGATACCTCTGCTAGCGAGGGTGTCGTGGTGGTGCAATCGTCGCCGTCAAGGGGGAGGTGTTCCAATTCACTGCCCGCAATTGACGGACACGAACTATGGCATGTGGCCTGTCAAGATGAAGATCATCCTCCGATCCCTTCGTTGCTGGAGAGCAATTGAGGGAAAGGGTGAGCACGATCCGGCGAAGGACGAGGACGCGTTCGCGGCCCTGTCCCGGTCCGTGCCGGATTCAATGGTGATGGCACTCACAGAACACAACACCGCGACAGAAGCCTAGGAAGGGATCCGGCGCATGCGCGTTGGAGAAGATCGCGTGAAAAAAAGCTCGTGTGAAGCAGCTCAAAAGGCAGCTCGAGAGGTTGCGATGGATGACGCCGAAACCTTCACAGCGAAACCGTCACAACCTTCTCTCAGAAGCTAACCTCCCTCGTTGGTGAGATCTGCTCGCTTGGCTAGAAGACCACAGATGAGGCGGTGATCGAGCGTTGATGACGATGGGACTCCAAGTACAGAGTGTTGTGTCAGCAGAATATTTTTCCCACAAAAGTGACTCGAGAGTTATATCAAACTCTCGGGAACTGAGTAAAGAGTTATCTCAATTTTGTTAAATGCGCTAGATCGATAGGTGTAGGATCTGTGCCGGTAGAGAGATGTACTGTGGGTCTGTGAGCATTTACCTTTTCCCTGGTGGACGACGAACCTGTCGAAGTCGACATGGTGGTGATGGCGACGGTGACGGCGTGAGGTCGGGAGAGGAGTGGTGGCGGCGGAGCTCCGTCCCGCACTGTGCGAACCCTAATCGGTGGGTGTGTTGGCGGGCACTCCGGTCAACCCGTAACATGTGCCACCGCCCCTACCACCGTATATATAGCACAAGCATGGGGCCCACCAACCGACAGTGTTGGGCGCCCGATCGGGCGGGACGAGGTCAAGGGTCCGAGTTCGAGCCGTTGGGCTCGGACCCGAGGAGATCATCCTAACATTCTCCCCTTGATCTCAACTTTTCTTTTAACTTTATACTTTCATTTTATTCATTTCATTTGGATGTACATAGGGCATGTTTCATCGTCACAGCTCTATTGCCGATAGAATCAGACACCCACAATGCACTTCTCTGTTTTGAAACAAATTCTTTACTTTTTGGGCCTCTTATGATCTGGGATAGGTAAGACTTTCTCAAACCCATGCCGCTACGTGTTCCTAACACGCTGGGTGGTAAGCCTTTCGTTAGCGGATCCGCAAGCATATCTTTTGTCCTTATATGCTCGAGACTTATTGTTGATCATGGATCTTGTGTTTCACAACATAATACTTAACCTCGATCGGTTTTGTAGCATTACTCGACTTGTTGTTGTGAGCATAAAATACTGCATGCTCATTATCGCAGTACATCTTTAGTGGTTTGTCAATACAATCTACCACTTTCAAGTCGGTATAAATTTCTTTAACCATAATGCCTTCTCCGTGGCTTCATAACATGTTATAAATTCTGCATACATCGTGGATGATGCAACTATCGTCCGTTTGGAGCTTCTCCACGAAATAGCTCCCCTGCGAGGGTGAACACATATCCCGATGTGGATTTTCTATCATCTTTATCCCCCGCAAAATCTGCATCTGAATACCCTCTTATTTCTAGGGAATCAGATCTTCGTATGTTAGCATGTAATTTTTTGTGCCTTTCACATAACGCAATGCCTTCTTTACCATTTTCCAGTGTTCAAAACCCGGATTTTCTTGATATCTACCGAGTACCCGGTGATAAATGCTAAGTCAGGCGAGTGCACACTTGTGCATACTGAGGCTTCCAATGGCCGAAGCATATGGAACCGCTTCATTTGATCGAGCTTATTGATTTTGGGGACTGATGTTTCCCAAAACTGTCGCCCTTGACTATAGGGGCAGGTGGGGCACTGCACTTATGCATATTATCTTACTTAGAATCTTTTAAATAAGCCTTTGCGATAGTCCTAATACTCCATTGTTTCTATCTCGGTGAATTTCTATGCCCAAAACATATGACGCTTCACCTATCTTTCATATCAAAATTTGATGACAAAAACTTCTTTGTCTCTTGCAGTAGACTACTGCTGGCAAGCAGAATATCGTCCACATACAAGATTAGGAAAATATATTTCCCACTTTTAAACTTTGCATAAACGCAATTGTCATCAATATTTTCTTTACATCCAAATCTCTTAATTGTCTCATTGAACTTTAGATACCACTGTCTGGAGGCTTGCTTTAATCCATAAATGGATTTTGTAGGCGGCATCCCATTTCTTCCTTGCCTTCCATGATAAAACCCTTGGGTTGTTTCATGTAGACATTTTCTTCTAAATCCCCGTTTAGAAATGCCGTCTTTACATCCATTTGATGCAACTCTAAATCAAAATGTGCAACTAGTGCCATGATGATTCTGAAGGAATCCTTACATGAGACCGGAGAAAATGTCTCATTGTAATCTATCCCTTCTATTTGTGTAAATCCTTTTGCCACAAGTCGTGCTTTTTACTTTTCAGGAGGTGGTGTTGCTCCCTTTCATGCTCAACAAATGGTTCATTCCGCTCCTTGACGGACAGGTTTCGAATTTTCACTCATCGTTGTCATGGGTGGAGTCACAAAAGGCGCTTGCACCACAATCGCAGGGATTATCGCTACAGACATGGTAGCGAAAAAATGGCTCCCGAGTCATCGGATTAGGTGCATGCACCCTCTTCTCCTCAAGATCAATTTTCCGAGCTACCATGCTCCCCCTCATCATTTCGTCCTCTAAAAAGACAGCATATCTCGTTTCCACAAACTTTGTGTATTTCTGTGGACAGTAGAAACGATAACCTTTTGACTTTTCAGGATAGCCAATAAAATGGCAGCTGACTGTTTTGGTATCTAACTTTGGGATATTTGGATTGAATACTTTGGCCTCAGCAGGGCTCCACCACATTTTCAGGTGGTTTAGAGAAGGCACTCTCCCTGTCCATAGTTCATACAGCGTTTTGGGCACCGATTTGCTTAGTACTCTGTTTAGAATGTGGATAACGGTTTTTAACGCCTCAATCCACAATCCCAATGGTAGGGTGGAATAGCTCATCATACTGCGCACCATATCCATGAGGGTACGGTTGCGCCTCTCAGCTACCCCATTCTGCTGAGGTTCGCCGCAAGACGTAGCATCAAGCGACTATTCCAATACCGTAGGAACCGTAAAAGGTCCGTGGACTTGGCCATATGGAGTATGTCGACCGTAGTACTCCCCCCCCACGATCAGACCTGACTATCTTTATTCTTTTATCATGCTGATTTTCAACTTCAGCTTTGAATATTTTGAATTTATCCAACGCTTCTGTTCTTTCTCTTATTGGATAAATATAACCATATCAGGAGTAATCATCCGTGAATGTTATGAACGAATCATAGCCATCCACACTTTTCACAGGAAATGGTCCACATATATCGGTGTGAATTATTTCTAGTGTTGTTGTTGTGCTTCGATTTGCACCCTTTTTAATTTGCTTTACAATTTTTATTTAATGCAATCGATGCACTGTTCTATGTCTGAGAATTCTAATGGAGGAAGAATATCATTTTTAACGAGTCTTTCTATTCTCCCCCTCGAAATATGGCCTAAGTGACAGTGCCATAATTTCGATGATTCATCAGTTCTTTTTTCTTTTCTTTTGTTCTTTTTCCGACGCGGATATTTTCTCATTCACTTTACACACAAACAATACTTTTTCACGCAAGGACAACAAATAAAACTAATCATGGAGTAAAACAACCCCACATAAGCATTATTACACTATTACACCATATGGCACACTTGCCATGTCCTTCGTGTCCATGTGTTTCTCCGTCACCAGTTGCTTCAGCACTGGTCGCACATATCTTTGAAGAACCAGTGAACTGCTCTTTATTCTTTCAAGATACCCCTACGGAAGCACACTATGCAATTGAGCCCACAATAGCGTTCCTCAATTGTATTCTTTATAAATGGCACTTAGCCACTTTTTATCATGCAGATCATCTTTCTTTTCATTTCGATAGGATCTTTTGTCGATCCCTTGTGGAACCCACCACCTCAAAGACAAATCGACCTTCTTTCTCCATTCAGTGTAGTTGTCACCTCTGAGGGTTGGAACATCCTTGATGCAGCTCATCAAGTAGTACCCTCCTTTAAACCACAATGAAATGAGATCATAACAACAATTGCATGCAATAATCCAACGTTGGTCAAAATTAGAACATACAACTGTTTGTTCAATTATATCTATATCACCGTTGGACAGAAATAGAGATAGATGCACCTCTTATTGCAAAAAATCATGATCATGTCATTAATAACGTTGGTCAAAAAATAACACAACCATAATTGTCACAATAATCACTTTAATCCTTTCTTTAAAATTTTGATTATCACTTTTTTTGCATTAAAATGCATCTTTAACTATTTGCAGCGGAAACTTTGAATTCATTAAACTTTAAAACTTTCAGAAGCATCTCTCTTACTTTTTAATTTCCTAAAACAAATATCCTTGGTTCAATTTGCTAGGAAAAAACTTAACAAAATGCTTCTTTTACTATTGCAGCGGAAATTACTTTCCTAAGATATTTATCACACTTTATTTCATTTCCTAAAACAAATATCTCGTTGGTTCAATTTGTTAGGAAAAAAACTAGACAAAAAAATTAGCCAAAAAACAGCCCAAAAATTGCCTAAAATGCCTCTGTAATTAATAAAACAGTAAAAACTGACTGTTACTGTACAACGCGGCCCGCGGCCCACGCGGCCCGCTACGCACCGCGCGACGCGCAGCTTACGCGGTGCCCACGCTGCCTTGACGCGGCACCGACGAAGCGGCCTGCTAACGCGGCCTGGCCCGCGGCCCACGCGGCCTGTCACGCTGCCAGCCAAAACGCGTCCCGAACGCGGCCCGAGCCCGCGTCGCCCACGCGGCTAGGTTTTCCATCCTGGCCGTTGATTTCGATCGGACGGCCATCCTCCACTTTCGGGTCCGTATAAAAGACCCAAAAACGGCCAGCCCCCAAAAACCCTACGTCATTTCCCCCTCGTTCTGTCTCTCCCGCACGTGTCGGCGGCGGGTGAAGAAACCCGTGGCCCGCATCTTGCCGGCGACGGCGAACTCACGGCGAGCTCTCCTCGGAGCGCTACGCCCTCCTCCCTTTCTCTCTGGCGGCTGGGGCGGCTGCTCGCGCGTGTGCGCAGCAGGTGGCCGGAGACAGGCCCCTCCCCTTGCCCTTTTGTTCTCTGGCGGCGGCTAGAGGATGAACCTCCCGCGCGCTCGGGCCCCGGCGGCTCGCCAGCGACGGCGTGCCCGCCCCTTTTTCTTTCTCCACCTTTCCCTTGGCCACCTGCTCCATCTCACCACCAAAACACGACGGTCCGGCGGCGCAGACGAGCGGCGGCGCTCCCCTGGCCCTCTTGCCGGTGGTGCGTGCACCCGAGGGTGGGCGCACCGCCGTCAAGCGGCGCAGTGTGGTGGAGCCTTTTCCGGCGGCCGCGCAGTTTTAGCAACAGCCGGTATTCTATTGTTGTGGCCTGTACTTTCTCGCCGGCGAGCCCAAGGCCCCGGCATGTAAGAATCCTTCTTTTCCCTTTTCAATCTAGGGTTTCTGTGCTGTGGGGATCTAGGGTTAGGGTATCTGTTCATCTAATCTACCCGGAAACACAAGATCTACAACCTAGAATAGGCTCTGATACCAATGTTAAATGCGTTAGATCGATAGGTGTAGGATCTGTGCCGGTAGAGAGATGTACTGTGGGTCTCTGAGCATTTACCTTACCCCTGGAGGACGATGAACCTGTCGAAGTCGACATGGTGGTGATGGCGACGGTGACGGCGTGAGGTCGGGAGAGGAGTGGTGGCGGCGGAGCTTCCCGTCGGCACTGTGCGAACCCTAATCGGTGGGTGTGTTGGTGGGGCGAGTGGCACTCCGGTCAACCTCGTAACATGTGCCACCGCCCCCACCACTGTATATATAGCACATGCGACAGGGGCCCACCAACCAGATGCGGTTGGGCGCCCCCGATCAGGGTGCGGACGAGGTCAAGGGTCCGAGTTCGAGCCATTGGGCTCGGACGCGAGGAGATCATCCTAACAAATTTCTCTTATTCTAGCAATCCTGCAAAGCAAATTAAAGCCTTCTGTCTGCAACTCCACGATGTGGTTGTCAGGCACAAAGTTTTGTATTAGTAATAGTAAATAATAGTAGTAACACAAGTAAAGTAAAATAGACAAGTAAAGTAAACTAAGTAAAAATAGTAAATGATTGATTATTTTTGGGTTTTGTGTGCCATTAAGATAACTAAATATTTTGTATTTTCGGATTAAAATAGTGCTGCAAATAGAAAGTAGGATAAATGCAATGGAAATGTGTTTCTTCTGATTAAATTAGATTCACTTGTCTACTCTCTCTTTAAAGTTGTAGTGGATAATAGCAATTAATCATAAGATAATAAGAATATAACTTCATATGTGTAAGATACGCATTCATATGGGCTAATGGGCATCACCTCCTAACATGGAGGTGATGCAACACATCTCTCTTATACTGCACAAAAAAGGGAAAACTCCATGCAATCTTATATTAATAATTAAGAAAGGATAGCCATAAATATTTTGACGTGATATTTGAATATGAAATATGCTACCATGACCAAACAAGATCATCACTTTTATCAAATGATGAACATAGCACATGCATTCACTTTATCCCTAGTGAGGTAGCAAAAGAAATGCAAAGCCATAATAAATCATGAATTTGTTGTCACTATTCGATCACTATAACCATGCTACTCCATGTAACATAACATCTCCCCACACATGTTCTTGCATACAAGTTGGATCAGAACCAATATTTAAGAATGGGGTATGCATCTATCAATACATCTTTCACAAAGTAGAGTCAAATCTCATAGCACAACATCATAGAATAAAGATCAACCACATAGGAATTACATATATGGCCATAATCTTGTTGGGCAGCTCATATGGTACTAAGATCTATGAAGAACATGAGAGAAATAGATCAACCTACTGCCACAAACCCGTAGTCCAGAGGTGGACTACTCCCCCTTGTTCATGGTGTTGATGAGTGATACGTCCAAAACGTATCTACTTTCCCGAACACTTTTGCTATTGTTTTGCCTCTAATTTGTGTATTTTGGATGCAACTAACATGGATTAAGCCAGCAGAACCGCTCGGTGTCTCTGCTTTTTGTGCGTAAATCCAACTTTCAGAAAATCCTCAGAATTTATGTAAGGTCCTATTTTCCCGAATATTGGCGGAGCTATAAGGAAGCCGGGGCCCGAGGGCCCCACACACCAGGCCGGCGGGGCCAGGGGGGGCCGCGCGGCCTAGTGTGTGGCGGCCTCGCCTGGCCCCCACGCCCTCCTTCGGACTACTTATTGCCTTCGACCTAAAACGCAGGGGAGGAAGTCAAAGTCGCCATAAACCCTCCGGAACGCCGCCACATCACGAAACTCCGTCTCGGACCAGAAGTCTCCGTTCTGCACTCCGCCGGGACGGGAATTGAGGAGATCATCGCCACCATCACCACCGACGCCTCTCCATCGACCAGCCATGTTTCCATCCATGTGTGAGTAATTCCCTTGTAGGCTGAAGGGGATGGTAGGGATTGGATGAGATTGGTCATGTAATAGTGTAAGGTTGTTAGGGCATAGTGCCTAAGTGTCCGTAATTGGTACTTTGATGATATTGTTGCAACTTGTTATGCTTAATGCTTGTCACTAGGGCCCGAGTGCCATGATCTCAGATCTGAACATGTTATTATTTCATCATGATATTCATTGTTTATGGTCTTACCTAAGTTGTATACACAGTCATGCCCCAACCAATGGCCCCAAGTGACAAACGACAACCGGAGGGGATGGTAGTGATGAGGATCACATGTGTTCACGGAGTGTTAATGCTTTGCTCCGGTACTCATTAAAAGGAGTACCTTAATATCCAAGATTCCCTATGGCCATTGCCACCGGCTGGTAGGACAAAGATGTTGTGCAAGTTTCTCATTGCGAGCACGCACGACTATAATTGGAACACATGCCTATTGATTGCTTTGTACTTGGACACGGTTTATTATTATCTGCAAATGCTCTGCTTGATTGTTACATGAGTTTCTCTCATCCATGCACGCCCGTTATCCGTCCCGTGCCTACAGTATTTTAATCCTGTTGTTTACTATAATCACTATCTTGTCTCTATACTCGCTGTTATTTCACTACTGCCATCGTTATAAAACTGTTACTAATGATAAACTCTTATGAGCAAGTTTGTTTCAGTGCAATGAATTGACAACTGTCATAAGGCTTTCAAGGTCTTTTTGTCTCCCTTGTGTCGAATCAATAAATTGGGTTTTACTACCCGCGAAGACCGCCGCGATCCCCTATACTTGTGGGTTATCAAGATCTTTTCTGGCGCTTGCCGGGGAGCATAGCTTTATTTGGAAGTTCACTTGGATTGATATTGTCGCTGCAAATTCTCCATCATGGGTAAAACTCACGATCCTAAAGTCGCCATATTACCATCCACTACAAGAAAAGGTACAACTCAGTACCTCTCTCTTGATTCACCATCTGTGATAAGTCAACTTGTTTCACCGCCACAAGCTTCACTTGCTGGTACTTCTGCTGAATCTTAAAACTCTCATAATATTGATAATATTTTGCTGTGCTCGATGATAGTGGTTCATTGGGATCTTTCTAGATGCTACAATTGCTAGGTCTAGACAAATTGAAAATACCGAAACTCCTAATGGTACTACACCTGTTAATTCACCTGAACTTGATTATTCTAGAGATGTGATGAAGATTATGTGGAGCTTAATGATGATTTTATTACTAGATGCAATGCTAGTGCTGATGCAAGTAAAATTAAAAAGTTTCTCACACAATATACTGTTAGACATAAGTTATCTCCTGATCCTAAATTTGCCACATGTCCTATATGCATTAAGGGTAAAGATTATGATTTTTCTCTTGATCTATCTCATATAGCTATTGTAGAGAAAGCACCCTTTTGTGGTACTGAAAAAGAAAGTGTTGTAGAACACATGATTGAACTTTCTTCTATGAGTAGCTTGTTTTCTCGATGATGTCAAGATGCGTACTTATTTTGTCGCTAAAATATTTCCTTTCTCATTAAAGGATGATGCTAAAACTTGGTATAATAATTTGCCTCCCGGTTCTATTAAAAGTCCAACTGATTTGCATATGTTTTCTTTCGAAAATACTTTCATGCTAGTGCTCAACATATTGCTTTACAAGAATTTATAGATTTGACCAGGGAGATGAAGAGAAATTGCCTGAGGCTTGGGCAAGATTTTGTTCTCTTATCAGAGCTCGACCTGACATGATTTAGAAAAGAATGATCTACTTGATATATTTTATAGTGGACTAACCATTGAGTCTAGGGCATATTTGGATAGTTGTCGGTTGTGTTTTCAGGAAAAGAACTCCAGACGAAGCTGAAGAATTATTGGCTAAAATAGGCCGGAATCATGATGATTGGACTACGCCTGAACCAATTCCAACGCCAATATTGAAGAAGAGGGGTTTAATTAAATTGAATGATGAAGATATGAGGGAAGCCAAGAAGTCTCTCAAGGAGAAAGGTATTAACTCTGAAGATGTGAATCTACCTCCCATAGAAGAAATATGTGAGATAATTCCCCCTTCATCCATGATTGAGGGAAACTCCCTTCAGCGCTTACTAGGGAAGATATTCCGTATCAAAACCTCCTCGCGCAATGCTTAGATGAGTTTGATAATTATATTGTTAAGCAAGAAAGTTTTAATATGAGAGTAGAGAATCATCTAATGGAAAATTCTCAAGCTATTAGCAATTTGCATGATATTGTGAAGAGAACTCCAATGATGTTAAGATGCTTGTTAAACATTTTCAAATGGTTCAAACTCAAATTGATCACTTACTAAAGTGCAAAATGACTTATTAAAAAATAATTCTAAAGAGAAACATGCTTATGAAGTAACAACTAGAGGTGGTGTCTCTACCCAGGATCCTCTATATCCTGAAGGGCATCCCAAAAGAATTGAACAAGATTCTCAACGCATTGAACCTAGTGCTCCTTCTAAGAAAAAGAAGAAGAAACATAAAAATGTTGTAGAATCCTCTACCTGTTAATGATCCTAAAGTATTTCTATTTCCGATGCTGAACGAAAGTGGTAATGAACATGATAATAATAATGGTAATGATAAAAATGATGTTTCGATAAAGAAGAAGTTGAAGATGAACCCAAAGCAAGATAAAAATAAAAAGTATACTAAAGAAGATTTTATTGCTAAGAAACATGGTAATGAAAGGGAACCTTGGGTGCAAAAGCAAATGCCTTTTTCTGCTAAGAAACTAAAATCAAAGGAAGAAGAACACTATAATAAATTTTGTGATTGGATGAAACCTTTATTCTTGCAAATCCCTGATTGATGCTATTAAATTGCCTCCTTATTCAAAGTATATGAAAGATATTGTTACTAACAAAAGGAAAATCCCCAATGAGGAAATTTCCACTATGCTTGCTAATTACTCTTTCAATGGCAAAGTTCCAAAGAAGTAGGGCCAGGTATACCTACTATTCCTTATGTTAAAACTGCTCTATGTGACTTGGGAGCCGTTGTTAGTGTTATGCCTTTTTTCTTTATAAGAGACTTTACTTAGATAAGTTGATACCTCTCGATATATCTTTGCAAATGGCTGATAAATCTACTGCTATTCCTGTTGGTATATGAGGATTTTGGTGTTCAAGTTACTAATAACTGCTTGATATTAACCGATTTTGTTGTGTTGGAAATGCGAAGATGATAATATGTCTATTATTCTTGGGAGACCTTTTCTTAACACCGCAGGGGTTATTGATTGCAATAAAGGAAAGGTTACTTTCAATGTTGATGATAGGGAGCACACCGTCTATTTCCCAAGAGGATTGATAAAGTATGTGGAGTTAATACTATTTCTAATGTGAGAACTAAAGTTGGAACTATCGATTGTCCTATATATGAGCCTAAAGAAGGATATCAAAATCTTATGATTGGATCCATATCAATACAATTCAAGGTAACATGATTGATTTGAGGTTTATTTCTTCTTATGCTATGTAAAATTTATTTGGTGGCAAGACTTGATCAACCTTGTTAACAAATACTTTTATATGCATAGAGGAGGTAAACAACATCTATTTCTTCCTCCACTTGTTCTACTTGCTGTAGCACTTTTGTTTTGCAAAGTTCCTTAGTTAATTAGAGATTTCAAAAATTTTCCTGGCCAATAATAAACTTAATACCCAGAAATGTGCATTTTCAAAGTTTTCAAAAATTCACAAAAATTATACCGTTGGTCCTATTTTTCGAAAATGCACTGAGCACTGATGACCATGGGGCACCCTGTAGTGGCAACCCACGAAGCAGTGGCCAAGCAGGGGCGCGCCACCCTGGCGTGTGGGTCCCCTTTGCCCCACTTCAAGCATTCTCCTCCCATCATCTCTCTCCCGAAAAAACTCGCACCAGGTTCCTCCTCACTCGTGTTTTTGCTCAAGAGTTCCAGATTTCTCGATCTCTTTGCTCAGCCCAGATTTCTGTCTGAAATTTGGCACATTTGTTCTCCGGTATGTGACTCCTCCAGTTATCCAAGTAGAATTTTGTTTGGTGGAGTATATCTTGAATATTTTGCTGCTGTAGGTAACATGTTTAGTGAGTTTGCATGCTTGTTCTAAGATGTATAAACTAGTTTTGATGCATGATTAGTACTCTAGCAAGTTCCTATAGTAGTTTCCCTCAATTATATGTCACCAAAGCAAATTTTATAATGTTTGTTGAAAAATTTCAGAAAAGGAAGATGGATAATTGTAACTTTGGAGAAGTGTTTGAAAGAGAGACAACAAGCACGGGGAGGCCCTCTAGGTCATCCACCCGATTCAGGCCATCCTATAATGAGGACCTCATCGCACCAAGCTTCGCACCCGAAGAGGACAATGGAGTCCCTAATGCTGCATCCTTCCCATGTTATGACTTTTTGAGTAATGCAGGTTGTTGGATGATTTCTTGACCCTCGTCGGTAACGCAGGTTTAACCACCTATGTGGGAGATGAGAGTGAGCAATACTATACGCTCACTAAAATCTTTGTGGAGAGCTTCAAATTCAACAATAAGCACTTTTGCCCGACCGTAGAATTTAAGAACTATGGTAAGCCTATTACTATGAAGTTAGAATTTTTTTGTGCTGCATTGGGTATTGCCCCTGTAGGTACAGCAAGGAAGATCGAGGACAACCCCAAGGAATTGCTGGAGCTCTATCGAGGGATCACCAATGATGATTGTCGCACCATTCAGCGTGGCAAGATAAGAAACATTCAACTCCCCGCCATTAAGTATTTTGCTTATTACATTGGTACTAGCATTCTTGGTAGGGAGAACACTAGTAACATATCTAGCTATCACCTTGGTTTCTTAATTGCTGCACTCACTGGGGACACGCCTTATCATCTTGGTGCTCTTGTTGCTCGCCGCTTGTCTAACAAGGGGCCCATATTTGGAGGAATTATTGCATCGCGCATTTTAGCATATTTAGAGCTTCCTCTTGACCCTAATGATGTAAAAATAACTCCTATGAGGCTCGATATTTCTGCTATGAAGAGTCATCAATTTTTTACAACCGACTCTAGTTTAGATAAGATTGTCTATAGAATATTGTTTGCTGACGGGGAAGAGAGGGAAATCCTTTTGCCGCAGCCAGATTTGTTCAGTATTGACATGAAACCATGGTCGTGCACTAAGGAGGAGGTGGATGAGCAATTGAAGATACAAGGCTTCCACCAGCAGCATGACTGCGAGGGCGCCGAGCCCTCCTACGACTACACCGTCACGTATCCGGGTGCTTCTTCTAGCACATACCGGAATATGATCCATCTTCGTACTACGGAGGTGCTTCTTCATGGGCACCATGGGATTGAACTCCACTTAGGCCAAAAGCCAAAGCTTGGGGGAGGTAGCGGCATCACTCATTCTTTCATATTATGGTTGCTGGATACTTGTACATACTTGTTTAGTTTCTTTGAGTGGTTTTCTAATGAGAGGGAGATGATATTTGGGGAAGTGCTGCCTGAAAACAGATTCTGGACTGTTACTAAAACAATTCGTGCGCACAGCCAGAACGTTATTTTGAGCTGCAAATTTTTTTGCATGTTCCCCAGGTTGTTATCTAACTTTCATTAGTTGAACACTTTTCGAGCTGAGCAGCTTAAGAATTTCTTTAAAATCGATTACTGTACTGCTGTCAAGTTTTGGCAGATTTCTGCCATCTTGCTTTTCCGTGTTTCTTTTAGTTTTCATTATCTTGTTCTTGCTTTGTTTCTTTCCTAAAACACAAAAAGACCAAAAATATTTCTGTTGTTTCTCTTCACCACTTGTTTATTTTAGTTTCTTGCTTTTATCTTGCTTTATTTGCTATCGTTGGTTTGCTATAAGAAAACCCAAAAAGATTTTGCTTTGTTCGCTTGCTTCTTTTTGTTCTTGCTTCCAAATTCGAAAATACCAAAAATATTTGCTGTTCTTCTTTGGTTTTGTAAAGTTCATCATGAGTTCAATGGTCTTCGGTGGCTGGAGCGTGGTTTTTCATTCCATATTATTCAAGCTACACAAGTGAAAAGGCAATAATGACGATATTCGACAATCTAATTGGTGAGAGGCTGGTATGAACTCTATTTGTTTTCATTTTTGTACATATACTCATCCATGTGAGCATGCTTGGTTGGTTCATGTGAGGTATATGTCATTTAAGAAAGTCTAGTAGTTCATGATCTCTCATGTTTAGCTCCAATTTATCAATATGAGTAGCATGTCATGGATGTTTGCTTGCATTGTTTTATTCATAAATAGGTATGATATTGTGGTATCCTCCTGAATAATTCGTTTGAATTAACTTGGCACATGCTCACGCATGCATATGACTGAACAAAAGTCAATTAAGCCTCGATGATTTACATTGTTTCAGAGTTCTTGTATCACTTTTATGCTCAATTAATTTATTTTGCCATGAGCATGATTATGACAGTTATCGCTCTCTTGATTTGTCGCTCCCTAGTCTTTTGCTAGCCTTCACTTGTACTGAGCGGGAACACGCTCGTGCTTCCAAACACATGAAAACCAAGTTATTCCAAAGTGTCCACCATAAATACCTATGCATGGCATTTCAAACCATTCAGTAAATTCTCATGCGCTACCTTTAAACCTTCAAATGCTTCTCAATTTGTGTTAATGTTTCATAGCTCATGAGGAAGTATGTGGTGTTTAACTTTCAACCTTGTCCTTTACTCTTGACGGACTTTCATATGGACTAGTGGCACATCCGTTTATCCAATAATTTTGCAAAAAGAGCGGCAATGGGGTTCCCCGATTAATCAAACTTTACTAATAATTCTCTTCACATGTTTTGCTCTCATTCATAAGCAACTTAATTTTGCAAATAGATACTCCTCAATGGTATGTGATTGATGGAAGGCACCGAGGATTCGGTTTGCCATGGCTTGTGTAAGCAAAGGTTGGGGGAGTGTCACCCATAATAAAACTAAAATACGTGTGTAAACAAAAGAGAAGAGGATGATCTACCTTGCAGATAACGTCCTTCATGGGAGCCGCTCTTGAAAGTCCGGTTGGCGAGGTAGTTGGTGTACCCATTACCATTCGTTGACAACAACAAACACCTCTCAAAACAATTTTACTCCTGTTTTAAAAATGAAAAGCTCTAGCGCATGTTAATCCCTGCTTCCCTCTACGAAGGTTCAATCTTTTACTTTTATGTTGTGTCTCCATCCTTTCTTTGAGCACTTTATTGAGAGCACAACTGTCATTCTTAGTGTAATATGCTTGTCTCAAAATATGATTGATTGTGGTATAACTTTGATGCTTTTATCTTTGACAATCACTATTTCTAGTCTTTCTATGAACTTCAGAGGTGCCTGAGCATTTATGTTTTGCTGATCAAATATGGGCAAGCGAGATACCACTCTATCATACTCTTTTATGAACATTGCAATCCTTTATATACATGATTCATGATGCTTATTATTAATTGTTGGTACCTTTCCATGATTGACATAGCTATTAGATGATCTTATTTGCATGTATCTTATTATGAACTGCCTAAGTGTTAGCCATAGCATGAGAATATTTACATCATATGAACAAATGTGTTCGTGAAAGTTCTTTTATCGCTCAGTTGTTAACTGAATTGCTTGAGGACAAGCAATAAGCTAAGCTTGGGGAGTTGATACGTCCAAAACGTATCTACTTTCCCGAACACTTTTGCTATTGTTTTGCCTCTAATTTGTGTATTTTGGATGCAACTAACACGACTAACGCTTGTTTCAGCATAACTGTTCGTGTCTCGTTTTTGTGCGAAATCCAACTTTCAGAAAATCCTAATTTATGCGAAGGTCCTATTTTCCTAATATTGGCGGAGCTGCAAGAGCAGTGGGGGCCAGGGCCCCACACACCAGGCCGGCGCGGCCCAGAGGGGCCCGCGCGGCCTAGTGTGTGGCGGCCCCGGCTGGCCCCCGATGCCCTCTTTCGGACTATTATTGCCTTCGACCTAAAAACGCAGGGGAGGAAGTCGAAGTCGCCAGAAACCCTCCAGAACGCCGCCACATCCACCATCACCACCGACGCCTCTCCATCGACCAGCCATGTTTCCCCCATCCATGTGTGAGTAATTCCCCCGCTGTAGGCTGAAGGGGATGGTAGGGATTGGATGAGATTGGTCATGTAATAGTGTAAGATTGTTAGGGCATAGTGCCTAGTGTCCGTAATTGGTACTTTGATGATATTGTTGCAACTTGTTATGCTTAATGCTTGTCACTAGGGCCCGAGTGCCATGATCTCAGATCTGAACATGTTATTATTTCATCATGATATTCATTGTTTATGGTCTTACCTGCAAGTTGTATACACATGTCATTGTCCGGAACCAATGGCCTCGAAGTGAAATCGGGACAACCGGAGGGATGGTAGTGATGTGAGGATCACATGTGTTCACGGAGTGTTAATGCTTTGCTCCTACTCTACAAAAGGAGTACCTTAATATCCAGATTCCCTTAAGGGCTGCCACCGCCGGTAGGACAAAAGATGTTGTGCAAGTTTCTCATTGCGAGCACGTACGACTATAATTGGAACACATGCCTATTGATTGCTTTGTACTTGGACACCGTTTTATTATTATCTGCAAATGCCCTGCTTGATTGTTACATGAGTTTCTCTCATCCATGCAACGCCCGTTATCCGTCCCCGTGCCTACGTATTTTAATCCCGTTGTTTACTATAATCACTACTGGTCTCTATCTTATTTACCATCGCTATCGTTATAAAACGTACACTGATAAACTCTTGCGAGCAAGTCTGTTTCAGGTGCAAATTGAATTGACAACTCCGATGTTAAGGCTTTCAAGTATTCTTTGTCTCCCCTTGTGTCGAATCAATAAATTGGGTTTTACTATCCGCGAAGACTGCTGCGATCACCTATACTTGTGGGTTATCAATGAGGAAGACATTGTAGAAGGTGGAGATTCCTCCGGCGGCGGCTCCGTCTGAGTTTCCCCCTCCAATCTCCGCTGTTGCAGCCTTCGTTTTTGTTTTTCTGTGTTTTTGCAGCGCACTCCTCCAGAGAACCCTCGTGGGTCATATAAATAGGGTTTTAGGTCAAAAGAAGTCGGTTTGCGAAAGAATAAAGCGAATCGGACGATCAGGGCCCTCCAGGTCTGGTCCAAGTGTCCATATTGCTTCTCTTGATGAAAAAATGACGTCCACGAATTCCTAGCTCAATTTGACTATGTATAGGTCTATGAAAGTGAAAAAATACACAAAAGATGGGTTTCTTGTTCTGCAGAGTTATAACCCAAATAAAAAGGATCATTGGAAAATCCCCATAAATCAATGTAAAACATGGAAATAACATCATATATGTTGCAAATATGTGGATATATATGTTAATAAAGTACAATGTTCATGTATGCATTTTACATGCATCAACATCCCCAAGCTTAACCTATGCTTGTTCTCTAGCATAAAGATGATAAAACTAACATGAATTTTGGAGTTTATTATGTTGCTTCTTTTTGATCATGCAAAGTATATATTACAAGGTTCAGTCAACAAAGAATGTTATAGAAAGCAATATGAACTCATGAAGTGATAACTTTTACATTCTACAAAGCATGCATGATAGCAAATAGTATTGTAAGCAAATGAATGGTAAGTATTATGAATCATAAAGCATGGTTAGATAATCCTATAGAAATTGTTTGGAGACTCATTGTCCTCTCTTTTGATCTATTGATCATCTTGACTCTTGAACATAAGAAAGTAAGTAGGGAATATATGTCCTAGTCCTCCAAAAAAAAATGTAAAGAGAGCATATAACAAGATTTTGGGATATGCAATTCATGTAAACAATACTCATAAGGATGGGGTACCATGTATCTCCTAGTTATAGAGACACCTATGATTCATGTGTTTGACCTCTTATAAGTAAGTATTGCCTCACGCCCCAGCACATAGATAACCACACATCACATTACTCAAATTTAGATTACAATAGATCTTTCACATATTGTTTTAACCAAGAATAACGCAAAGGGGTACCTCCATGCCGCATATACAAAGGACCTTAGCAGATTTTGAGTCTCAACTTTATAGGCCATCCATACCGAGACAACATGAACAATAGTTTTGTGAGCATCCTCTCTAAAAGCTCTCTCTCACTATTTTCTCTCTTCCTATTGAGGATGCTCAAACTTACACCATGATTAGCACTAGTAGGGAAATGCTTGTAGGTGGAGCTTAGTTCTGCGCACTGGTAAATGCGCCACGAAAGATTTTTGTGGCGCACGAGAAAGAATGCGCCACAAGCTATTTTTGTGGCGCACTAACCGTGCACCACAGAAATTATGGGGCCCACATCCTGCCACCACCAATTATTAGTGTAGTATTTCTGTGGCGCACATGGCGTGTCGACGTAAAGTGTTTTGGCACCAGTTCCAGTGCGCCATAGTTGATTCGTGGCGCACTTGTACCGGTGCGCCACAAATAGCGCCTTCTATATCCAACCGTACCCCCCCCCCGCCCGTACTTCCTCCTCCACCCCTCTTCCTCCCCTACCGCGCCCGCCGCCTTCCATGGTGAGCGCCGTCGCCGCCGTCCTTCCTCCTCGCGAGGGCCGCATGCCGCCACGCTCCACCCATCCCCGCCACCGCAGCGCACAAGCCGGCGTGCGGGAGGAGGGGAGGCCGCATGGAGGGAGGAGGCCGGCTCCGTGTCAAGGAGGAGGAGCCGCCGCGTCTTCCTCCTCCTCCACCCCCTGCCATCATCGTCAACCTCCTCCTCCACCACTACCCGCCCCTCCCTCTTCCTCTACCCGCCCCTCCCTCCATGAGATCGGTGAGCTCCACATCTCCCTCCCCTCCCTCTTCCTCTCCCGTGCGGGCACAAAGTGCTCAACGAAATTACTTTGTCTCTTTGTCCCTGATTGCCTCCTTAATTGATGCCTTATGATCCAAATTACTATATTATTGGATTGAGTGATATGGCTACTGCTTGTTTGCTCTCCAAATTACCAAGTGATGAATATATAATCCCTTTGGAGCACCATGCTATATATGTGTATTTGACCATGCTTATGATGGATTTCTTTTAAGGACTCTAGCTAGATTAGAGGGGAAAAGTTGCTGCTTTGTTGCCTATGATAATGGATCATCAAATGTTTCCCTTTGTCCCTGGTTGCCTCCTTAATTGATGCCTTATGATCCAAATGACCCAAGTCCCTTGCATGATCCCATTTGTCCCTAATGTTGCTTAAGATGAATAAATTCCCTCTAATCACCATTTGGAGATCAAGACTAGTTCTTGATTTCCATTAGCTAGACTCCAATATTAAAAATGTCTCCCAAATATGGAGACAAACATTTTAACATTACCCCAATGTTATTTCTCTCAAATGGACAGTTTCCGATGGTATGCTTGCTCCTCACTGTACTTTATCAATTCCCTACTGATCCTAAGTACCCATGATCTGGTGGTGTCTTCTGCTGTTTAGTTACTATCAACACATGTGTTTGCATGTGTGTGAGCTGCTTGCAGATGTTTGTCCACTGTTGGCCTTTATTCTTGGTAGCTCAAAGTGTCATGCACTTACTGGATCATCAAATGTTTTCCTTTGTCCCTGGTTAATTGCCTCCTTAATTGATGCCTTATGATCCAAAATTACTATATTATTGGATTGAGTGATATGGCTACTGCTTGTTTGCTCTCCACATTACCAAGTGATGAATATATAATCCCTTTGGAGCATCTGCCCCATGCTATATATGTGTATTTGACCATGCTTATGATGGATTTCTTTTAAGGACTATAGCTAGATTAGAGGGGAAAAAGTTGCTGCTTTGTTGCCTATGATAATGGATCATCAAATGTTTCCCTTTGTCCCTGGTTGCCTCCTTAATTGATGCCTTATGATCCAAATGACCCAAGTCCCTTGCATGATCCCATTTGTCCCTAATGTTGCTTAAGATGAATAAATTCCCTCTAATCACCATTTGGAGATCAAGACTAGTTCTTGATTTCCATTAGCTAGACTCCAATATTAAAAATGTCTCCCAAATATGGAGACAAACATTTTAACATTACCCCAATGTTATTTCTCTCAAATGGACAGTTTCTGATGGTATGCTTGCTCCTCATTGTACTTTATCAATTCCCTACTGATCCTAAGTACCCATGAATATCTGGTCGTGTTCTTCTGCTGTTTAGTTACTGTCAACACATGTGTTTGCATGTGTGTGTGAGCTGCTTGCAGATGTTTATCCACTGTTGGACTTTATTCTTGGTAGCTCAAAGTGTCATGCACTTACTGGATCATCAAATGTTTCCCTTTGTCCCTGGTTAATTGCCTCCTTAATTGATGCCTTATGATCCAAATTACTATATTATTGGATTGAGTGATATGGCTATTGCTTGTTTGCTCTCCAAATTACCAAGTGATGAATATATAATCCCTTTGGAGCATCTACCCCATGCTATATATGTGTATTTGACCATGCTTATGATGGATTTCTTTTAAGGACTCTAGCCAGCATCACTTGGTTACTACCAAGTGATGAGTAATCCCTTATGGTACACCAACTTTGTTTTGAACTCAACTGAGTAATGATAAATTTCTATTTCTTGTTGGCTTTGATGAAAATAGAGATATCCACAGTAGGGGATCATGTAAATGAATGCCACTGTGGTATCCTTTGAAGAAAATGGACTGAGATGGTTTTAAAAGGCTAGGTGGTGCTAGGTGATTAAGTTGGCTACCAGGACTTGTCTCATCTGGTTAGTTGGGATATGCTATGTGTTGTTGCTTGTTTAGGCATATCTATCACTTACTGGATTTACTGGTTCTTGATTGGCCTCTTTGCCAGCATCACTTGGTCTATATACCAAGTGATGAATAATCCCTTTGGAGCATCTGCTCCATGCATGCTATGTGTGTTTGAGCATCTTGACTTATGTCATCATGGTTGCTGGTTTGTTGGTGTTTTTGTACTTGCCGATGATTAGATGGTTGGTCGATCACTCGTACACTCCAGTAGAGTGAGTGGTGTGATGGCACAAATATCAATATTTTGTGCATCCTACCTGCCTCACTTACTCCATCCCTGGATGTTAATATTTGTTTCGCCAACAAAGTATGAGGCATTCCATTTAGTTCATACTAGCTACTTCTTAATTGCATTGGCCTTTCTTCCATTTTAGTGCCGATGATTAAATTGTTTGGTCACTTGTACACTCGGGGTGGGGCCAGTGAGCCTGGTGCGATGGCACAAATATCAATCTCTTGTGCATCCTACCTGGCCTCACTGACCCCATCCCGAATGTTAATATTTCTTTCGACCAACAAAGTATGAGGCATATGATATCTAGTTGAGATACCACTTGGCTCTTCTTCCATTTTAGTGCCGATGATTAGAATGTTTGGTCACCTATACGCCGTAATATACTTTGTAGACGGGCCCCTTCCCCGGCTGCCGTTCCCGAGAACGAAGAGACAACAACGCCGACTCCTCTCGCGCAACCACGCCAATCCCAGCCCTCCCTTACGCGTCTCCTGCGCTCTGCGCTTTTCTCCATGGCCGGACTACGATTGGACACACCGAGGGAATAATGATAATAGCCATCACCACTATCGTCGACTCCACCGGGTAGTTCTGTGAGATGCCACTTTTCTCTCGCGTACGTGAACGAGTCCTTATGCAAAGACGTCGCCCTCCCTAGCATCATGCCCTTGCTGGCTGCTCGTGCCGTACACGCGCCTCGCGCTCTTGCCCTGAACGAACAGACTACTGCTGGAATAGGAAGCCGATGACGGCCGATCGCAATGTAATCTTGCGACCGGCCGTCGTCATCGGTTTCCTTATTCCAACGATCATCTATTGGTTCACCGGGCAAGAAGGCGAACATTGCAGGCGCGGGAGACACGCTGAAGCAACACGGGCCAATAATCTGAGGGCCGGCACGGTCTTTGCATCAAGGACTCGTTCAGACTGCGAGGGAAGAAAAATGGCACGCTGCAAACTCGCTATGCACCTGTGGTGATATCGATTATCATTATTCCCCCGGTGAGTCCAATCGTGGTCCGGCCATGGAGAAGAGCGCAGAGACGGCCACAAGGGAGGCGGCTGGACTGCCGTGGTTCTGCGCCGAGGCGATCGGCGTTGTTGTGTCGTCAAGGACCCGTTCACGAACGGCGCCGGGAAAGGGGGCCCTTCTGCAAAGTATACTCGGTGTATACCGCAACTATGGTTTCTGACCATAGTATTTATGTTGACCAACAATGTATGAGACACTTATTCCATTTTGTCATTCCATTTGCTTTGAGATTTTCAAAATGCCGATGATTAAAATGTTTGGTCACCGTACACTTGGGGGTGGCGTAAGTGAGCCTGTTAAGATAGCACAAATATCAATCTCTTGTGCATCGGACTTGGTCTCACTTACGCCATCCCTGAATGTTAATACTTGTGTTGACCAACAATGTCTGAGGCATTTATTCCATTTCTCTTGTGCATCGGACTTGTTGGTCTCACTTTCTTCCATTTTCATCATAGTAGGAACTGGATGAAGACCCCGATGCAAGCGAGCCTGGTGGGTAGAGATGAGGGAGAAAAGGAGGAACCGGATGAAGACTACTTTGTATCTCGAAATTGTGAATTTTGTGTGAATTAAGAGTTGTATGCAAAACATTTGACACTTGCCACTATATATGTATCTCGATCGGGCTCTAAGTACTGTGATGATGATGTATAATGTTGCTATGTTATATGTGTTCATATTATATCTGTATATCTGTCTATATTATACATGTATACTGTGTATAAAACCTGTATAAAACCTGTATAATACACCAGGGAGCACAAAATCGAGTATACCTGTACATTGTTCTGTGGTGCACCAAAATAGAATTCAGTGGCGCACCTATTTCTGTG
The DNA here is from genome assembly GCA_030979885.1 of Lolium multiflorum. Classification (NCBI taxonomy): domain Eukaryota; kingdom Viridiplantae; phylum Streptophyta; class Magnoliopsida; order Poales; family Poaceae; genus Lolium; species Lolium multiflorum. The sequence continues at coordinate 52,877,189 of CM061751.1, read as the reverse complement.
GCGCAGCTGGACCGTATGCGCCACAGAACACCTTAATTCTGTGGCGCATGGTACGGTGCGCCACAGAAACCCTATTTTTGTGGCGAAATTTCTGTGGCGCACCGCCCGTGCGCCACAGAATCATGTTTTCGTGCGCCACTGATGAAGCTTTTCCTACTAGTGTAGGCATGGATTTGGTTAGCGCCCCAATGCACTTCTCTAACATATTTGCATAATCTAGGCTTTATTTGATAACCCCTTTATTTTACACGATATGGCTAACCAGTAATCCAAAGCAAATGATGATTACTCAAGGGTAAGTGCAATGTTGAAAGGCATTCCCCATGTTGACATGGTTCCAACCTAGCTCATTACTCATAATTATTCAAACCCATAACATGCGTGGTGTTTTCCTTTCATACCTTATTTTCCTATGAGCTTTAAATTGCACAAAAATGAATATTTTGAAATGATTGGAAGCATACCACACATATCTGATGGCGTTGGGACTCCAAGTGCAGAGTGTGCAGTCCAGGAAGCAATTTTTTCCACAATGGTGACTCAAGGTAGCAAAAGAAAAGGCAAAAACATAATAGATCATGAATTTGTTGTCACTATCCAATCACTAAAATCATGCTAGCCCATCTAATACACACATCACCCCACACACGCTCTTGCATATAAGTTGGATTAGAACAAATACTTAAAAACAGGGTATATAATATGCATCTATCAATACATATTGCACATAATATGATCAAATCTCATAGCACAGGTATTTCAAATATGGCCATAATCATGTAGGGCAGCTCATATGGCACTAAGAAATATAAAGAACATGAGAGAAATATATCAAGCTATTGCCACAAACCCGTAGTCCAGAGGTGGAACATAATTATATTAAGTCAGCAAGCCACCTTATTAAAAACCTTCCAGTCCCCTTCGGTACCCTGGAAGGAAAAGAGTGCATCTGGAACTTGCTACCCGAGGGTCACAAAATGGTTACATCGTTTACAAGAGATTCAAGGATGAAGCTAGGGGGTTCATCGACCCAGTTACATTTTGACATAGCCGGAAAACATTCCCTAGCTAAATTATGTGTCACCATATTTGCTTCCCAAGGACGGTGGGTAAACGACACATTACCAATGAAGCCACCGGATCTACACAATCGTAAAAAATAGCAGCTGACTCATTGTGCCATTGTTGACCCAAGAGCAAGCCTGGACTGTCTCCAGAGAATCGGATTCAGCTACAAGATTTGAGACTCCCATTTAGTTTGCCATCGCCATACCTTCTTTCATTGCCAAGGCCTCCGCCATTTGACTCGATCCAACGTGTGGAAGGTACACCATCCGTCCCGCCAAAAATTTCCCTTCAAAGTCACGCAACACCGCCCCCAAAGCCCTTGCATGTAAATCATAGATAAAGGAAGCATCTACATTCAACTTTACCTCTCTTGGGTTGGGCTTGATCCATCTAGATGCCGACGGCCTATTCCGATTGCTCCTCACTGCCGCTGAGTTAGCCACTATTGACATAATTGAAAATCTGCACTTAGAGGGCGGAGGCACTGGCTCATCCCTGAACCGACGACGTCGCAACCACCATAATTACCAACATGACGTTAATACTACCTCCTTGAGATTTACCGTTGCAAAACCTGGCATTGTAGAGTCTAGTAACCGAATAATCTATTCAAGAATTACTGAACCTGAGAGCTCATTCAGACTAACATCATCAATCCTCTGTTGAAGCTCTAGTTTTTGCCACATCTCTCTCGCTGTCGGGCAAGAAAATAGAAGATGCCTGACATCCTCCGCATCCCCATGGCAGATAGGGCAGGCAGAAGAGTTACCAATATGGCGATTAGCCAGAATACACTTTAGCGAGATGATTCCATGCAGCGCACAGGGAGGTAAAGATTTTAATTTTGCTTGGTATTTTCAATTTCCAAAGAATTCGCTAGACGGGATTTGGAGCTGAAATTCTTGCCAACGCAAACTGGCCTGCATTTGGCCCAAATTCATTGCAAATAATATCCCGACTTTACTGTATACCGCCCATGGCTAGTTTCCTTCCAGGCAATGAAATCATCGAACCCTTGATTATTAAGGGGGATTTGCAACATCCTTTGGACATCCACGACATTAAAAATGTCACTCAAAATTTGCTCATCCCATTGCGCAGTTATAGGACTAATCAGATCAATAACCTTAGTGAAAACCGAGGCACCTCGACGAGTTGTCACTTTGCCATCCGGACTAGACGGAATCCATCTATCAGACCATATGTCAATTTTTTCACCGGTCCCCATTCTCCAAATGTAATCCCTTTTGAAAGTCGGTAAGGCCGTTGTTAAACTACGCCAGGTAAAAGAACATCCAGCTTTTGGACCGGCTTTCAAAATGTCCCCGTCTGGACAATATTTAGCCCTAAGAATTCGAGCACAAAATGACTCAGGCTCATCAATTAATCTCCATATTTGCTTTGCAAGCATCGCCAAATTGAAGGATTGGAAGTCTCTAAAACCCATACTACCCTCATTTTTTGGGTAACACAATTTCCACCAAGCTAGCCAATGCATTTTATTACTATTGTCATCATCTCCCCACCAGAATTTTGAAATGGGGTCTATCATTCTCTTACACACGCCTTTAGGGATCTGAAAAACTAATATAGCAAACGTCGGGATCGCTTGCGGAACTGCCTTTAACAAAATTTCTTTACCACAAATTGATAGTAGCTTTTCTTTCCAGCCATTTATCCTCTCAATGATCCTCTCAACAAAATGAAGGAAGCAGTCACTCATGTCTGCTCCAACAATCGCAGGCAGCCCCAAATACTTATCAGACAAAATTTCTATGTCTATGTGCAAGGTTTCACATATTTTTACTCTTGCAATCACATTAGTATTTGGTGAGAAAAAATACTTGACTTTAATACACTCACTGGACATGAATTTGCACAATATGTGTCAAGAACTTGTTGTAGGGAACTTGCATTAGTCATACCCGCTTTCATGAGGATTAAGGAATCATTAGCAAATAGAAGATGTGATACTGACGGCATATTTCTGCACACCTTTACCCCATCGATGCCATCAACTTCTTCTTCAAACAACAACAGACTCGACAAGCCTTCTGCACACAAAAGAAACAAGTAGGGAGAAAGAGGATCCCCTGCCGGAGACCCCTCACAGGCTCAAACATCTCAGTTTCCTCAGAATTAAATCTCACTTGATACCTAACTGAACTAACATAGACCATCATTAGAGAAATCCATCTCTCATCAAACCCCAGTTTTCTCATTATATTCATTGCAGTCTATGAATGGAATATTGGAACTAAAAAAATTGTAACGCTCTCCATGCTGGCACTAGCACCAGATCGGAAAAAAGTGTCCCCAGCTGAGCAGTCGGGGAGCCATCCGACCTGGAGACAGCCGGTCCCACATGTCATCCGCTTTACACGCCACACATTTTCTCCACCATCGTCTGCTCTCCCAGCAACTGGGCCATCTCCCGTACCGACCCCACAAGTCATTGACTGTCTACAACCAAACAACCGGTCAAGCTGTCCAGTCGAGAAATCTTCCGAAATTAATCCTCTCTTCCTTGCTTGCGCCGGCGTCTTATCTCCTCCCCCGCGCAGCCTTGGTGCGTTCTTCCCCTCCAATCCCCAAAATTCGCCTAATCCAGCCTTATCGCCAAATCATTCCCCACTGCTAGCATGCTGCCAGCGCGCGGCGAATCTGTAACCCCCCTAGCCGTCGCCGCACGCGGGAACGATCTTGTCCCGGCCGTAAATATCCAGCCTTTACCGGAGCTTCCCCTGGTCGCTGTCTCCCGGGGGTTTGCTTGATTTTGGTTTGGTTTCCGTCCGGGAGGTTCTTTGAGGGGAGAGATTGGAGCAATTCCTGGTTCTGTGGAGGAATTTTGAGGAGGAGTTTTTGGGAGAGTCCGTGCCTGATACGTACAGTGCACGGAGTCCGTCCAGGAAGGTGATTGCTTCTTCCGGTGGTCGCTATGGCGCCGGCGACGCACTTCACGCCTTCGCAGGCGCACGCCGCGGCAGCCGCATCCCACCACCCTCCCGCGGCTGCTGCTGCTGCGGCGGCAGCCACGGCGACCGCGCGGCTGCACGCGTCGGCGCCCGCGCCGGCGGCGGCGGCTGCGCTCTGCCCGCCCTTCCTCGCCGCGGGCTCCGCGGCGTGCCCGCCCGTCCAGAACCCGATATTCAGCGGCCCCGCCGCGCCGTGGGCGGTGCAGCCCCAGCGCGCCGCCTCGTCGGCGCTGGGCCCGGAGTTCCGCCGCGCGCGCTCCACCAAGAACATCTCCAAGCGCAACAACCGCGGTGGAGGTTCTCAGGACCGCGGCGGGCGCGCGTCCTCGGCAGCTGCCGGGCGCTGTGTTGACAAGCTGCTCCGCGTGGCCTCGGAGGACCGCCGCGCCCTGGGGGTGTCGCTGTCCTCTTTCCGTGGGGAGCTGGTCTCTCCTGATGATTACTGCCATGTCCTCCGGGAGCTCGGCGACAGGGACAAGTCCGCGCCCCGGGCTCTCGAGGTGTTCCACGCCGCACTGCCCCTTGTTGGCAATGGCTCCGTTGATAAGGGCAAGCTTTTGACCGCCGCCATTGGTGCACTTGGTAAGATGGGACGGCCTGACCTTGCAAGAAGAGCTTTTGAAACCGGCATCGCAGGGGGTTATGGAAAAACGGTGTTTGCTTACTCAGCTCTCATCTCGGCATATGCGAGGAGCGGGCTTGCGAACGAGGCAATGGGCGTGCTCGAGTCGATGAAGGGTGCAGGTTTGCGGCCTACCACGGTTACTTACAATGCGGTGATTGATGCGTGCGGGAAAGGGGGTGTTGACCTCAGGTTCACGCTCGGATATTTCCGCCAGATGCTACGGGATGGGCTATGTCCGGACCGCAAGACGTTCAATTCACTTCTGTCTGCTTGCAGCCGCGCAGGGCATTTGGAGGATGCCCGTGCTGTCTTTGATGAAATGATCCATCTTGGCATTGGGCGTGACATTTACACATACAACACATTTGTTGATGCAATCTGCAAGTGTGGCAACATAGAGCTGGCTATGCAGGTTCTGTTGGATATGGAAGCGAAAAATGTCAAGCCAAATGTTGTTACATACAGTACATTGATTGATGGATACTCCAAGCTGGAGAAGTATGATGAGGCGCTCAAGCTGTATGAGAAGATGAAGTCTTTGGGAATGAAATTGGACCGAGTTTGCTACAATACTGTGCTGGCTATTTATGTGAAGACCGGAAAATATGGAGAAATTGCAATTGTGTGCGACGAGATGGAGGACTTGGGGATTGAGAAAGATACGGTCACCTACAATTCTTTGATCAATGGATATGGAAAGCAGGGACGCTTGGATATCGTCTCTTTCCTCGTTCAAGATATGAGGAGGCGGGGAGTAGCTCCTAGTGTACTCACATACTCAACTTTGATAGATATCTATTCCAAGGCAGGAATGCATGTCGATGCATTTAATGTCTACTTAGATTTTAAGGAATCTGGCCTGAAACCCGATGTTGTTCTGTTCAGCTCTTTCATTGACACATTGGCCAAGAATGGCTTGGTAGAGTGGGCATTATCTCTGCTTAATGATATGACTGAGATGGGTATCAAACCAAATGTGGTCACGTACAACACGATAATTGATGCATATGGCAAGTCTAAGGTTCTGGCTGAGGAGGATCCCGAAGTTGGAGACATGGGAATTGTTGGGGTTTATAATGGCCAGATCATTAGAGCTGCTAATCCAGTCGCAAGAGGACGGTCTGCCATTGATGTCCGGATGAGGAGGTCCCAGGAACTGTATTTCATTCTGGAATTATTTCAGAAGATGATCCAGCAGGGTGTAAGGCCAAATGTGGTTACATTTTCTGCCATCTTGAATGCTTGCAGGTACATCTTAATTTATTTTGTTGAAGTCTTTCAGTGCTAATTTCATTCTAGTTCTTAGTATTTTGTGACTATATGCTGCCTAGCCATTTTCAAACAGGAACGATGCAACTTGGCATAATAGTTGAACGTTACAAAATTGGTGCTGCATTATACTGGAAATTAATTGCTTTTTGCATATCAATTTGAATTTGCTAAATTCCACTTCGATTTGTACTTGCACACGTTGAAGTTTAGCCTTTGCATGACCTGTTTTGGGTAAATTTGAAGATTACTATATATTTCATGACCTCTCATTTTTCTTTGGTTCTAGAAAAGACGGTAAGCTGAAGATGTACTTATGACCTTGATCAAAATAGTAACGAATAACACATGAGAGCTATCACTCCAAATTTTACTGGGAAATCATGTTGCTATATAAATCTGAATAGCAGAGTACAGAATAAATCCTCAGTTTTCCGTGGCTCCAGAAAAGATTGTAAGCTGAAGATGTCGTTATGACCTTAAATAAAAACGGAATAATATGAGAGCTGACACTGCAAATTTATCCGCGAAATCATGTTGGTGTATAAATCTGAATCAGCAGAGTGAACATTATATTTCTCTCGACCCTGCATATATTTGTTGTCCAACTGTAACACTTCACTTTAATCTTGTTCTTTCAGTCGCTGTAATAATTTCGAAGATGCAGCCCTATTACTGGAACAACTACGCCTTCTTGATAACTTTGTCTATGGTGTTGCGCATGGGCTACTTATGGGTCATCAAGAAATTTGGTCGCAAGCACAGTCCCTTTTTAGTCAGTTGGGACGCATGGATTCATCAACATCTTCTGCCTTTTACAATGCTCTTACTGATGTGCTGTGGCATTTTGGCCAGGTATACTCCCAGTGTTCATCTTGATTTAATTATTCTATTGTATATTGTTAAAAGGTTAAATCCTTAAGTAATCCTTAGTAATCAAGCAATGCTTAGTGGTAATTTTATTCTAATTGACTGATTCGATTATAGAAGAAGAAATAGCATCATAATACTGCTTGAGTTCTTTAATTTAGGTCTTATAAGGACATGGGGTGTTTATAACTTCCATTCTCTTGAGTTTCATAGACTGTCATTCAAAAGTTTCATTTTCCGAAATGGAATTTAAAAGTTTCATGTAAAACATTTTGATGTAGCCCATTTACACATGATTTGTTGGAACTTCTTTTCCTGATTAGTGCTAGCTAAACTTCCTTGAACTGTTACTTGCTTGGATGGTTTGGTATTATACTCATTTGAGTTGTACCAAAACTTCTTCGTATGTAGGCTACCAAGCCTGTGTATAAAATTTTCCTAGTTAACTGCATATATAGGGTTAATCCATCCTGACAATTGGTGTTCCTTACCATTTTCAAAGACAAGTAGTTAACTTTATATAAGATAGGGTTAGTCCGTCCTGACATATGGGTGTTCCTTACCATTTTCAGAGGCAAGGAGCTCAGCTAGTTGTGCTGGAAGGGGTAAATCGCCGTGTTTGGGAGAACACATGGAGTGAATTTTGCTTGGACCTGCACCTTATGTCGTGTGGAGCAGCTCAAGCAATGGTTCATGCATGGCTTCTGAATGTGCGCTCTATTGTCTTTGCAGGACGAGCTATGCCTGAGTTTCTAAGGTATCTGATGCCACAACTACTTATTGTGTTTGCAACATTTACAGTAGCCGCATGTGCAAATGTGTAGGATGTGAAATTTAAGTCTAGTTGAACTGAAACCATGTCTGTTCTGTATATCTCTACAGCATCCTGACAGGATGGGGAAAGCACAGCAAGATAGCGGGCGCAAGCACTCTCCGTCACGTCATCGAGGCGCTGCTCAACTCGATCGGGGCACCGTTCCAGGTCGAGCGGTTCAACATTGGGAGGTTTGTGTCGCCCAGCGCCGTTGTGGCTGCCTGGCTGAAAGAGTCCGGCACCATCAACATACTCCTCCTCAGCGACGAGCGCGTGCAGCATCATGCCAGCCCGTCCAATCTGGTACCGAGACTGCAGGCACTGCAGTTGTAGTAGCCCCTAGGGCACGGAATGAAGGGTATCATCTTGTCTGTAAGCATTAAGCTCCTCCCCACCTCTCTCCAGTTTCTCTTCTGCCTCTCAGAAGATTGTAGTGTATTATAGGCTGAGCGAGTAGGGCCTTGTTTTGTTGTTAAATTTCGCAGAATCAATCGGCAGTGTGCCTTTCAAGTTCCAACTCCTTACAATCAAGGGTGAAACGGACAAAGTTTATTCAGAATCCCTGCCGATCGATGCCCCGTTGTCCTGGACCTCAAGCGCCCGCCACTTTGTCCTGGTATCACTGCTCCTGAGCTGATGATGCTCTTCTGCCACTTAGAGCAGTTCCATGATGCTGCTGATTAAGTAAGTTGCCTTGAGTTCCTGTTTTGGAATCGTTTGATGAGAGCTGGGGCAAGTCAAGGGCCCATGGAAGATGATGCTGACGCCTCCACTTTGGCCTGTGATGCTGCTTTACAAGATGCCACCTGCTTTGTGCAAGATGCAAATGGCATCTCCCCATCCATGAATGGTGAACAAACAGCCTGTGGTGGCTGGCTGACGAGGCGACGCGAAAAAGGCGTGGCGTAGAAGAAGGCAATGTGTACCCTGCTTATTCACTCAGTTTGTCATGGTTCCTTTTCTGCACAACTGGTACCTGGGGTCAAATGTATATTCGTGATGCATGTGTACCGAACCTATTTTCGTGATGCATGTGTACCGAACCTATTTTCATTCCACTTAATTGTTGCTTCACTGTATTTGACTTTACTCACGCTCTATCACTTATATCAGGATCGGCTTTATCATAATTTAGATACTTTCCAGTCACTGAAATGCGACATCTTACACGAGGATGGTGGAGTCAAAGAAAGAGAGGCGAGAGCGACAATCGCACCAATGAAAAATAAAGAAACAATGGTTTAAGTTGATTCCTCTTGTCACATTGATTTTTCCGCTCCGTCTTTTTCTCCTTTTATTTTCCAGAAAGAATGGCTGATAATTAGGAGCCGTTAGACATCAAATTCACAGGGGCTGCAACTTGCAGAAAAGCCTCTCATGGGATGCACTGCGAGAAAAGGGAGAAAGGATTGCGTGTGGGATCACGGCCAGCAGAATACAGTAGATGGGTTGCTTCGGGCCCATGCAAAGCTGACGGTTATCCAGCAATTTGGGGGAGTTCTATTTTTTGTTTTGTTTTATGGAGGATATGCTCCCCTAAGTGAGAGGAAAGGGAAGCCTCGACAAATTTGACAGCTGAAAGAGACTGGTCCAGCGGCAGATTCACCACGCCATTTGTGGACAGTTTCTACTTGCGACTGTTACTAGTACTAGTACTGTTGGTGGGTTATTATCTGGATAACAATGGATAGGGAAAAATGCTCTGGGTACTGTTGGGTTGGGTGTGCCACTGTGCCTGTACATGATGGTTGACTACTTAATTTAACACTAATGACATGCTATAGTAAATACTAGTTAGGGTAATTTGTTTGCACCGTAGGCAATAAAATTGTCACTTTCACAGCTAATATTATAGTCTACAATACTCCGCAAAAAAAGACAATAATACAAAGTGAAATTGTCACGGTCACAACGAACATTTAAGGCGTACAATAAACTCAGACCGTGGGGAAGCCCCCTCATTATACTCCTGATGGTTACTTGAGAAGTGGAAAATAATGTTATAAGAAATAGGGTTGATAAGCAAAGTCAACAAAAATATATTGAGTTTCAGACCAATGCGATCAAAATTGGACTTTGACAATAAACCGATAATATTATGGAGAAAATGTCCAAGTATCAACGATTCCACGAAGATTCTAGCCTATTTCTTAGATATAAAGTAGACAAATTGTTTTCTCAAAAGAGAAAGATTCTGCTTAAAGACAAACCACAACTTAAATCAACTTGTACAATTCTATTATAAACAAATAAATAGTTGACTTTCCATGTTTTTTCCTGTTATTCCAAAGATATAGACACCTATTTTTCTCCATTATCATAATGTTCAGAATTATACTGCAATTGTCAACATCGGTATCAAAGCGTTTGACAAATAGCACATCGATAAGAATATATTAGATCAAACATTGCACACTAGTGTCTCTAGTTTCATGGTACTTAAGTTAAGAGAAGTTCATTACAATTATGGACATAAGCTCCAAGCATATTTATAGCTTTTATATATTCAATACTATGCTTATCTGTTTATATTTTGTCTTGTTTTAGCATTAGTGACCCAAATTTCTTACAGGACTAAACTTGACATGCTCTGGAAAACAAATCTTACAGATCCAAGGAGAGAAATGAATGAGATTAGGAGGGGAGAAGCCTCACACCTTATTCTTATAGCGATGAGCCGTACAACCTAGATGTGTGGGTTCACAACATCTTGTGCCCAACATTGTAGCATAGAAGATTCTTGATCAATATGAAGTTGAAGTCTCGAAACCATTTGAGCTCTTGACGAAGAGAGATCACAACATGTGCATTAACCTCAACAAATCAACCACCACAAAAAGGGAGCATCAAAGCTGAAAGAGGGCAGAACAAATACAAACACACAACAAAACACCAAACAGGCGGTTAGAAGCCAAACCCTAACCCAATTGTGGCAACACCAAGTAGGAAAGGCATTGATAAAGTGGACCAACAGGCTTGCCATTTTCCCTCTCACTCTCTAACAAGATGACGACACAGGTTGGCATTGGCAGCAAGGTAGATGGATAGGGACAAGGACCCCTCTCCTTCCTGTGTGTGTGGATGGATGGGTGGATCATCACAACATACACAAAAAAATGATATGAATAAAAAATCATACTAGATAAATAGATAAACATTTAGGGAAAATTCCAAGACCCCAAATAAAACTAAGACCGGAGCTATCAGCTTGCATAAGCCAGCAAGCAGGCTGTGTTTTTTATTGGCAAGCTGACCAATCACAGGAGGAGGACCCCTCAAGAACTCATCACCAAGTCACCAATTTCATTTCCCCATACAGAGGAGTAGCCTGTTTAATTATTTAATTCTCCCATTTGGGTGTGGGCTGTAGATAGATTCCGCCCCGGCTGCTACTTGTCCGAGCACAAGCCAAGAACAGCTCCCGAGAAAAGATCGCTACTTGTTTCCTCTCGATTTGGCCCGCTTCTGTCTCTCAAGGAGTCTCAGCTGGATCTCTCTTTGGGGGAAAGAGGATTTATTTGCTGCGAGTTGTTGCTTGCTCCATTTGAGCTCGAATCTGCCTAGGGAGCTGCGAAAGCAGCGGCCTTTCGAGCTCGCAGGAGGTGAGGGAGGAGGCGGCCTTGGAGCGCTCGGGAGGGCCGTGGTGGTGATGCTGCTGCTCTGATTCGCTTCGTGCCTCCATCGATGGAGTCCAGTGGAGAGGAGCTGCTGAAGAAGATCCGGAAGCTGGAGGTGGGCCAGGCGCAGCTCAAGCAGGAGATGTCCAAGTTCGCGCTGCCGCCCACCGGCAGCGGAGCAGAGCGGCGGCGCTCGCAGTCGGTCTCGCCCTCTCGCGGCGCGCAGCCGCATCCGGGGCCGGCGCCGGCGCCGGCGCCGCCTCCCTCGAGGCGGTCCTCCGGGGGGTTCGATGGAGGCCCGCGGGCGTGGGGCCGTGGCTCCGCGTCCTTCTCGCACTCGTCGCCGCTGCAGCGGGAAGGCCGTGCGGCGGCCGAAGGCGGCGCCACGGGTGCCGGGCTGGCGGAGAGGCAGTACCGCAGGGTGCTTCAGTCGCTGGGGCAGTCCGTCCACATTCTTGACCTCGATGGAAGGATCATATACTGGTGAGATTTCTAGCTCTTCAATGTCTGTTGATTTGTTTCGATTGTGCTGCTTTTATTATGCTGCAATGAAGTGACCATCCATCCACTGGGAGTTGTGATCGAAATGTATCGGCTTAAGAAACATGTCAATAGCCAAGTTCTGTATCTGTTTGAAGCATACAAATCCTAGACGCGATGCGATGATGGAACTTACATCATAAAATAGCTGTGTAGTCAGTAGTTTTGCATGGACCGTTTCTTCTCTTCTTTATTTCTAACCGTAAATGTTATTGCTTCCTTACCACCAAGACCTGTCATTTACTATGATGCAGGAACCGATCTGCAGAGAATCTCTATGGTTACCCTGCTTCAGAAGTACTTGGTCAGGATGCCCTCATGCTGCTGGTTGATTCCCGTGACCTCAGTGTGGTAAATGATATGTTCCGGCGTATTTCCTTAGGTGAGAATTGGACTGGCAAATTCCCAGTTAAGAACAAGGCAGGTGATAGACTTTTAGTTGTTGGCACCAACACTCCTTTTTATGACGAGGATGGCAGTTTGGTGGGCATTATTTGCGTTTCAAGTGATTCACGTGCCTTGGAGGACATACTCAGTGGACCTTCAACCTCTGCGAGTACCTGTTGTGATGGAAGTTGCAGTAACAACAGCCGAAAACCTAGCTTGTTGAACAGAAGTCCATTTGACTCACAGCTTCCCCTGCAGTCTACTATAGCCTCCAAGATAACAAATTTGGTGAGTTCTGTTACTATTTCTAGCAAGAAGCAGAAATAAATCTTCTATTGAGTTGCAATGTAATATTGTTTCTCTAGTATGTATTCTAATTTCCTTGCTACTACATTCCTTTTTGATATTTGGAATTACACAGGCTACCAAGGTTTCAAATAAAGTTCGGTCTCGGGTCAGGATGGATGAGAATGGCATAGTACGGGAAGGTGGTAGTGGTGAGAGCCAGTGCTCTGATCGTGATAACAAGGAAGAGCCAACATCTAGTGGACCAGGTACACCAAGAGGAGATGCACCATGTGGTGCATTCTCTACAGAAGAGAACTCCCCTGGGAAATCAAACAAAATGAATAGCGATGAATCAGATGGGAAAATAGGTCTTCACAAGATCTTGAGTTCAAAAGCAGAGGCATTGTTGAACAAGAAAGGGATAACATGGCCTTGGAAAGGGCGGGAAAATGATGGACCTGATGGAAAGAATGAAGTAATCTGGCCATCTTTGCATGGTGAGCAAGAGAATGACCAGAGTAATCAGAAAAATTCTGACAGGCAAGGTGCTGAATCCAACCAACCTAACAAAAATGAAGCATCAGGTTCCTGGTCCTCCTTCAACAACAACAGCTCAAGTAGTGCAAGCAGCACTGGAAGTACTAATAGCAGCGCTCTTTACAAAGTAGACCATGAAGCAGACTGTCTGGATTATGAAATCCTATGGGAGGATCTTGTCATTGGAGAACAAGTAGGTCAAGGTAGTTGCTTCTACTTTTGTGAACTCTTATTTGTATAGTTCTTTGATCACTCAAATGCACCATTTCATAGTTCTAATTTTCTATCAGCAGTTTTAGTAATTGACTAAATGGTTATTGTCAGCACTGGCTTTATCTGCATGCCATTACTTCAGAATAGTTCTTTTCCCTCATATTCATCTTGTAGTTGCATAACATCTATTTTTCAAAATGGCTAGATAATATCACAACTACAAATGTAGTGAGTTGTAGGTTGTAACCCGTTTTATCACAGTTTGGCCAAGCTTTGGTTCTAACTTTCTTCGAAGTGGGGCCATCTAGTTGAAGCTCCTAGTGAGACCCTAAAGCCTTTGGGTTTTGACATGGTTAGCTTAATTTTCTTTGAAATTCTTGACTGAATTTGATTAGATGTAACTTTTGGCCTACTTCAAAGTTCAAACACATATGCTTGTCACTAGGACCTGAACACACCAAGAGGACATACTCCTGACTTCTCCTACCTTCCCTTGCATTTATGGTCCAAACTTCTCCAGTTCTAAATAGTCCGTGAGCTTAGCTTGGGTTGGATTCCAAAATGTGTAAAGTTATATGAACGAGTAATATTCTTTATTAGCCCTTGCACTTATGGCCCAAACTTCTCCGGTTCTACATAGTCTGTGAGTTTAGTTACTATACTGGGTTGGATTTGAAAATGTCTAAAGTTATATCAACGAGTAATATTCTTTATTAGTTCTTATTGACTGAGTGCAAGCATGGCAAAAAAACGTATAAGCACAATGTGGTGTACTGTTTTCTATTATGTCGTGCCATCTAATTGTGCTTCTCAATTTGTATTTGTGCAGGCTCTTGTGGGACAGTATATCATGCTTTGTGGTATGGCTCGGTATGTTCGGTCCTTTCTTTATTGCATTTGTTACTTATCTCTGTTTACTTTTTGTTAATAGTTTTATCATTGTGTGGCATGTTTCTTGCAGGATGTTGGTGTGAAAGTTTTCTCCAGTCAGGAATATTCGGATGAAGTGATTCAGTCCTTTCGGCAAGAGGTAGTTAATTCATGAAATATATAACAAGAATCTGCATCTCTCTAATCAGCAAAATGATTTTCAGTAATTTTTAGCCTTATAAAAATGTGATGATTTAATGATTGTCTGGGCCTCTCAAAAGACACTTAAAGTTGGCGGAGAATTTGTGTTTTCAGCATGCCAACAAAATTGTCCATTGCCATTGTTGCCATGCATGTCAATAAATATAAAAATATTATGCTGACAGATCTAGATCTCCACATGCGTTTTTAAATTTAATTCTGGGAAAACATAAATAAAGTGTGCACTAACTTCAGATTTCATTACATCATTTTTTTTTTTGTTTTTAAATGAATTGCAATCAATCTTATGTGAAGGTATCCCTTATGAAGAAGCTACGTCATCCTAATATACTGCTCTTCATGGGTGCGGTTACATCTCCACACCGCCTCTGTATTGTAACAGAGTACCTCCCACGGTATGTTCCCTACGTTTTACAACCCTAGATGAAGTACTTCCTCTGGTTGTTGCTCGCTGTTTCAAATGTACAGGAGAATGTGCAGAGCTGCTTGTGTAAATCCTGTTTTACTGCGTTGATTATTACAAACACAGTTGATTATTCCGCAAAAGAACACAGCTGATTAAGGCATGACAAATGCCATCTCTGTACTGAAGTTGAGTTCAAAAGATGGCACGAGAGGGTGCCGTTTTCTCCCCACTCGTTGATTGGTTCAGATTCGACAACAAATTTTTAAAATACACCCAAGAAAACCACTCCATAATCATACAACCTAGGACCAGATGTACTGTAGTCTTCTAAGGAATACTAAAGAGTAAAACAACACCTTTCTCTAGATTTCACACACAAACATATAAAAAATGACTTAATTCTTATGTTTAGCATTGCGTTCTTACGGACCATTAATAACATTATTTTAATGCTAAGTAGAAAAAATAAAGTAGAATGTGTGTAACAATGTGTAGACTTAATCCTAGATAAAACAAAATCTCACGGCCTTGGTTTAGCTACACTGGTCATTGTCCCTTTTTTCTCTTATTACATGCATACTTATGGGGTCATGCCGTTTAATAGGATGTTCAACTGTATACAGATTGTATTATGTTTTTCCTACTTATGGCCTTATGGGGTCATTGCCCCTGTTGCACGTATAGCCTTTGAAATCTGTTAATAAACCAGGAGAGATGTTGTTCTTTGCTACCATGTTAACACATCAAGATATGTGTTAATATGCTTCACTAGTACATAAAAGTTGGTTTTTGTTCCATTTTTGAGAACATAATATGGCTACTACCCAGATTTCATGATTTTTACCTACAGAAAAAAGTTTGGGTCTCATTTTCATTCTTCATTGTTTCTCAAATGCAGAGGAAGTTTGTTTCGCTTACTTCAAAGAAGCACGACCAAGTTGGATTGGAGACGACGTGTTCACATGGCTTTAGATGTTGTAAGTGTATTTCTGTCTACTAGCATCATGGCATGAGGAAAGAATTTCTCAGAGATCACAGATTCCTTTTAGTCTTGAAACAAATGCAGTTAAGGATAGAAAAAAGCAGAGAATATTATTAGATTATTGTTTGTATAGACATTGATTCCCAGTTACTGTTAGGTTTTGAAAAAATATTTATATTTTTGCAGGCAAGGGGCATGAATTATCTTCACCACTATAGCCCACCTATCATTCATCGAGATTTAAAATCGTCAAATCTGTTGGTTGATAAGAACTGGACTGTCAAGGTAATATTACAGTGTAATTGGTCTCCAAACTTTTCTCACATTCCTACTTGCTTCCTCTCATTTCATCTTGTCTAATCAGGTTGCAGATTTTGGTCTTTCACGTCTCAAGCGTGAAACGTATCTGACAACAAAAACAGGAAAAGGAACAGTAAGTACAAGCAAAATTTATT
Source organism: Lolium multiflorum (assembly GCA_030979885.1). Lineage (NCBI taxonomy): Eukaryota > Viridiplantae > Streptophyta > Magnoliopsida > Poales > Poaceae > Lolium > Lolium multiflorum. Next base: position 52,861,051 of record CM061751.1, on the reverse strand, counting down.
TGATTGCTTGATATACATGCATGGGTTCTAGGAATTAATGGGATTAGTATAAATAATTACTTTATTTTCCTAACTCTATTGATGATGCTTTCCTGTGCAGCCGCAATGGATGGCTCCGGAGGTATTGCGCAATGAACCTTCAGATGAGAAGTAAGTATTGGACAATTTTAATGAACATAATTTTCTGTAGTCTCAGCTGCAAAAGTACTAGATTGCTAATGATTTCAATGGTGCTACATATATAGGTCTGATGTCTATAGTTATGGGGTGATCTTATGGGAACTTGTTACTCAGAAGATACCCTGGGAAAATCTCAATTCGATGCAGGTATATTGCTTTTATCTAGCTTTGTCTGGTGATAGATTCTATGCTTTTTGCCATACATTTGGTGACAGATTGCGAATTTGCAATGCTGTAAAACTTAGTAATATTTGTTTCAGCAGCTTCACAAAAGTAACAATTAAATTAGTGAGTAAGTTATCCCTTTTAGGTTGGCTACACCACATCTTTCAGTTTGGCACAGTAAGATGAGCAGGTGAAACATATGGTGTGGTTATAATAGATGCATCTGTTTGAATCCAGTTAGGATTTATTCTCATGGGATTGAGAAGTGTACAGTTCGGTCTTTATTTTCCTTACAAATGAAGTTGGTCATCCCCTTTATAAGGAGCAGTAGCGTGTGTTAGGGATTCAGACTTTGATCTCTTAAGCTCCCTAATCCACCTCTACCTCTCCTACCCTCGTTACCTTTACTGACCACGGCACCCAAGCGGCATTTATCGGGCTTCAGGCACCTCCTGGGCATGGGATAACCTTGAGAAGCCAAAGGCTGTTCCATATCCCTGGTCACATAGAAATGCCAACTGGAGTTATAAGGGGCCTACTGTTTTTCATAGTCTAGCAATGCCTCAAGAATTGTGTGACATTTTCTTGTGATGGCAGCATAGGTGTTCACTTGTGCAGCATACAACTTTATTACGCTAATCATTTTCTAGATCACTTGTTTTTCTTTTAAGAGTTTTGGTAAGTCATGTACAATGTATATTAATTCCTGAAACTCTTTTCTTATGTAGGTCATTGGTGCAGTAGGTTTCATGAACCAAAGATTGGAGATTCCTACCGACACAGATCCTTTCTGGACATCACTCATCCTGAGTTGTTGGGAAACGTAAGTAAAAAACTTGTCTTTGCAGACTTCAGAAACATCAAAATTGCACTGTATTCTGATGCATCTCATGTTCTTACTACAACTGTCGTTGCTGCAAGCAGTGATCCACAAAGCCGCCCATCCTTCCAAGAGCTTCTGGAGAAGCTCCGGGAACTGCAAAGGAAGTACAACGTCCAGACACAGATGCAGCGAAACGCAACAGCTGCTGCGAAGAACAGCACCATCATCGAGGAATGAAGGTTCAGACTTTTGCTAAGGCGAGTGAGCGTGTGAGTGAGGGAACACCGGTGCAGCGACGTGTTAACCTAAGAAGGATCCGTACCTAAGAAGGATCTGTACCCGGCACAAGCCTGATACTGGAACAGCTAATGCTGAAGATTGTGCAGAGGAGGGAGGTGCCCTCTGAATTCCTGACACAGGCCTGGACTTCCTTGAATTGCAGCAAAGATTAGAGTAGTAAGTTGAGGCACACACTTTTGGGTTCACCGCTGCATGGTGATGCGCGACTAACATCCGATCATTTTGATCTAATGATCTTGGTTGAATTTGTAAGTTGAAGATGCTGCTGTTGCTGCTGTGTAGATTGTTCTAGAGATGATCAAGTTGGGTCACCAGGAACCTAGTAAGGTTCATTCTTGTTTTTCTCATGCCTCCTCATAAGTCCATCACAAGAGAAATCAACCCTTGTTGCTCACAGTGCTGTTAAGCAATCAATTGAGTGGTGTTATTTTTTGGTTGTTTTAGTACCGACAATACAAGGATCGTCTATTTACGAGTTGCTTATTTTTTTTCCCATTTGAACTTCCATTGACTTCTTTTAACCATTTATTTAGGTCAAAATCCAACCATTATATGCCACCTGCCTGCGTAATTCCATCGACCGCCGGAAGTCAACTCTGTAGGTTTGGCTCTGGTGACATGGACGAACCTGCCCCGCTGCCACCACCGCCATACGGTGATACCCTACCATCTGAAGGGCCCATAAAATCCCAGTGGGAGGAAAACCTAGATCGCAAAACTTCCACCACCACCACCACCCATCAATCTGCACGCGCTGGGCAGGAGAGCAAATTCGACCTCTCTTGGCTGGCGATGGCATCGCAAAGGGAGACGAAGGGGATTGGTGTTGGCCCGAACCAGGGGTCTGGGAGAGGTGGCGCTGCATCGAGGGCACGGGATTGCCGCGGCGGAATATCACCTGGTGGTGGGCATGATGAGAACAAGCGAGTGGCGTCGAATCCAGTGGGGCTGCTAATGGCGCAGTCGGGAGGTGGGGCAAACAAGGGGGTCTCGTTGAGAGACCTACCCGCCCGAAGCCTCCTGGTGCTGCCGCGGTAGCCTCTCTGCTACGCCAGCGAGCAATCCTCGGTGTGGACAGGGCGGCGGCGACTGATGGAAACTGGGATGATGGTGAGGCTATGGAGGAACCAGGGTTCAGGCAGGGGCGGAGGCGCAGATTGGCGGCATTGTTGACATGGAGGACGGTGTGTACCTCGAATTCGATGAGGAAGAAGAGGTGAAGAAGGATCCTGATGAAGCAGTATCATGGCAACTCATGGCAAGGTACATGGCCACATTTAAGCCTAATACAAAAGCAATGTTTACAAAACTTAGTGAGGAAGCCTAGCATCTGCGCACATGCATTGATTATGTAGAGAAAGGAAAGAATTATTACATGATTACTTTGTTCTCCAAAGGGGACTATGAGTTCGTGAAACGGGGAGGGCCCTGGATCTTCAAACATTATGCTCTTATTGTTAAGGATTTTGATAATTCTCCTCAGCCGTCCACAATCAAACTTGATGATGTCCCAGTCTGGATGCGTATATATGACCCATTTGGGAAGTAAGATGAGACATGGGGAATGCAGTATGGTAATGGCCTGGGAGAGGCGCTGGAGGTTGATGTCCCGGACTCGAAACTGAAGAAGCAGGAGTTTCATAGGGTAAGGGTGAATTTGCTCTACGATCGCCGGCTGCAAACTCAGATTACTACCGGTGTCAAAGGAAAATCCAGAGAGGATAAAGTTTTCAAACTAAAGTATGAGCAGGTCCCTTATTACTGCTCACACTGTGATTTTATGGGCCACAAAAACGATGACTGTGAAAAGAGCAGAATTAGCGTACCCTCGCTGGATTATGATGCTCATGAGTTGCGTTGCAGCCCTTTTAAGAAATATGAGCATCGCAGCCACTCTATTCCTCCGGTTGGTCACCCATCAATGCGGCATGGTCTCAGTTTCCCTAGCTTTGGTAGCGCAGAATCTCATAAACGATTTGGACAGGGACAAGCACATGAAGCTAATACCACAACACCAATCCAATCACGATCAAGCTCTGTTGACAACAATATGCCACCGCTGATGGATGATATCATCCCTGGAGTGATTGATGGGTTTGGTAATATCATTGAACATGTTGCTTCGGTTCCAAAACTTGATGGTTTCGAGGGGAAAGAGGTGGCAGGCCCTCTGGAAGAGGAACTGAATCTAGCAGCCAAATTGGATGCAATGCATGTGAAGATTGGACATGATTTGCGATCACCGGCTAGCCTGCCTGGGAGAGATGGATCTCAAGTCTCAACCTATCATACAATTCCCAGAAGAGGAGCTTCAAGGAGAAATGGCAGCGCAACACTGCCACATGCCCTTGGGTCGGCTGATATGCTAGAACACATGCAGCGCCTAAAGCCAGGGCAAGGAACAGGGGCGGGCAACGGCAGCTGGGGACATGGTCCAAGGCCGAGTGATATGATCCCGACGCTCCAAGGGCTATCTAGCCTACATGTATCGTTTGGCTCTGCTAGCGATGTGGCAATGATGAGGGGAGCGGAGGAGCAGGAGGTGCAAGGCCAACGTTTGGACCTGTCCCTTGGCCTAAACTATGGTGAAAAACAAGATGGTGGCACATCTAAGAAGGACAAGGTGCAGACAAATGGTAAACAGAAGGAGGAGACACACAACGTGTAGGTGATCTACAAGAGGAACAGGAAAATGACAGTCACCGGGCATACGCCTTCTGGTAAACTGACAAGATCTAACGGAGGGTCTCGTTAGGAGAAATGAATTATGTATCATTTAACTGTCGGGGTGCGGGAAATGCTCCAACAGTTAGAGAATTAGCTGTTATTTCTCAAGTTTGGAGTCCTCGTATTTTTTTCCTTTGTGAAACTAGGCAGAATAAAAATAAAGTTCATCGTTTGCGTCATAGATTAGGTTTAAAAGCCTTTGATGGCCTTAGTAGTGATGATTTAGTGGAGGTCTAGCTCTGTTTTGGCATGAACAAATTTGTGTAGAAGTACAAGCTATAAATGAAAGGTATATTGATGTGTATGTCCATGAATCCCCAACAGCCCCACAATGGCGTTTAACATGTGTGTATGGTGAACCACGAGTGGAGGACCGTCATCGCATGTGGGGTACTATGAGAAATTTAAAAGCTGCTTCAAACCTCCCCTGGCTCGTTATGGGGGATTTCAATGAAGATCTTTGGCAAGAGGAACACCTGTCTAATACCCTTCGCTCTGTTAGTCAAATGAAGGCATTTAGAGAGGCTCTTTCTGACTGCAATTTAACTGACCTTGGATTTACAGGGATCCCATAGACCTATGATAATAAGCGAGCTGGAAGGGCTAATGTCAAGGTAAAATTGGATAGGTCTGTTGCTTGCCCAGCCTGGCGCGACTTGTTTGAAGACAACAGGTCCAGCACCTGACTCCCCTAGTTTCCAACCATTGTCCGATTCTTATCAGAGGTACACATGAAGCTCGCTCATTTCCTGAACAGCCAAGACGTCAGTATGAGCTTCAACGATTTTACTGATGAGCAGGGACTGAGACAAGGAGGGACAAGGGGGGGTGAAAGAACATCTCTCACATTATGTTTTGTGTGTTTGATGTCAATAGATGTGATACACTAATGTTTGATTGAGTGGTACAGGGATTACATAGATAATTATTCATGTGTGTTGGATTTGATCGTCTGTCAAAAGTCATCGAAAAGATTGGCCGGATAATCCGGGCCGGATATTGTTGAAATATCCCGCCCCCCGATTTTGGCTAAGTCTCATGAGGAAAAGCCAGCAGCATGGGGCCGGACATTTGCCCGATAATGTCCTGTATTGTACGGGCCGGATTATCCGGGCCGGATATTTTGAAATATCCGCCCCCCGATTTTGGCTAAGGACGGAAGAAAAACAAGTCTGCATGGGGCCGGACATTTGGCCGGATTTTGTCACGTTTTGTTCCAAGGCCGGATTATCCGGGGGGGCGGATTATCCCCTTACTTAGGCCGGATTATCCGCCCCCGAAAGCAGAACGGCTCATTTTTGAGAGGGGTATAAATACCCCCCTTCTTCTACCTTGGTTGCTTGCTCAATCATTACACAAGAAATCTGCCAAGCCACCTCCATTAGAGCCACCTCAAGAAAGTCAAGATTTGCAAGATCTCCTTCCTCCCCCAACCAAAGCTCTTGATCTTTGGAGATTCGAAGGAGAAGACACCGATCTACATCCTCACCGAAGCGTTCTTCATTTCCCCCTCTCTTGTTTGAGGGATCTCATGCTAGTGTTCCTATTTGGTTCCCTAGTTGATTTGTTGTTGATGTGTTGTTGTATTGTTACAGATTTGGGAGCCTCCAATTTGGTTGTGGATGTGTGCCCCAAGAACTTTGTAAAGGCCCGGTTTCCGCCGGAAATCCCTTAATGGAAGTGGGCTAGGCCTTCGTGGCGTTGCTCACAGGAGATCTGAGTGAAGCCTTCGTGGTGTTGGTTTGGCTTGCGTAGCAACCACACTCCTCCAAACGTAGACGTACCTTCTTGCAAAGGAAGGGAACTACGGGAATCATCTCCGTGTCATCGCGTGCTCCACTCTCGGTTACCTCTATCCCACTCTATCTACTATTGCGTAGCTATACCTTGCTTAGTTGATATCCTTGTCATATAGGTAAATTCACTTAGTTGCATATCTAGAGAATTTACCTTTCGTGTCAAGCCTAAATTGAAAAAGAACTAAAAATTGGTTAGCACCTATTCACCCCCCCTCTAGGTGCGGCATACGATCCTTTCAATTGGTATCAGAGCCTCGGCTCTTATTTCGGGCTTAACCGCCTAAGAGTATGCCGGACGAGGAGCCCTCGGTAGGGGCCGCCAAGTCGGTCTCCGTGGAAGACTTCAATTCGTTGAAGTCCTCCATGGAAGCCCAAATGGAAAGCATGAAAAATATGATTGCCGAGCTTTTGGCTCCGGCCCTTCCCAAGGCTCCTAGTGTAGAGGTAAAAGACACGGGTGCGTTAGATGAGGGAGAGGCTTTGGACTTACCCTCATCTACCAAACCCGTGGAAGGTGATAACTTAAACACTATCAAATCTACCAGTGCATCTCCTAGGGGAACTAGTGGAGGTGAAAGCTACAATCGAGTAGCTCCACCTTTCTTATCTCCCGATATACCGGTTCCCATCCCCATTTGAACATTCGGGGCGACCCACCTAAGTTTTCCGTTGATAATTTCGATACTTGGCAATTTGAGTTCCGCTCTCATGTTTGTAGTGCCTCCGATGAACTATGGAGAATCATCTTGGAGGGCTTCAAGCCATACAACCCCGACAAGTTGACTAGAAGAGAAGCAATTGATAGTCAACTCAACAACACCGCCCTACACATGATTCAAACTAGTGTGGGGACACCGGAATTGCATCGTGTCCGGAACTACACCACCGCCAAGGAAGCTTGGGATGGCTTGGCCGCTAGTTGCATTGGAAGTGAGAGCACAAGGAGGAACAAGTATAATGCTCTTAAGAATAAAGCCGAAGGATTCATGAGGCTACCGGACGAAGATCATGAACTCATGTATGGAAGACTTGTCACGGTTGCCGATGCCTTCCGGCTTATTGGTGCCACCCACATCAATGACTCTTGGATCAAGGAGAAGTACATTGAATGCATGATGACATTTGCACCCATTGATGTCAAGACTCTTGGAAGGGAATGCTATTCCTCTCTCACCTCTCAACAAGTCGTGCACGATGCAAGCTCTCAAGGTGCTTGAGGAAACCTCTCATGATTCTCGCAATCGTGCTCTTGGGATGGCAAAAGGTGCCAACCTTGCCTTGGTGGTCAACTCCGGTGAAGAAGTGATTCCTCAAGAATCTTATAGGGCATCGTGGAGTATGTCCTATCCGGAAGATTTGCAATTCCACTACCATGATCACATGGCCTTCCATGCAAAATCCTTTTGGGTTGATCCCTCCAAGGCCAAGGAAGACAACATCAAGAGGAACAACAAAAGTGGTTTCACTAGCTTTGGTCCAAAGACAAGATCTTGCTACAATTGTGATGACAAGCGCCACTTCATTGCCGAATGCCCCTATGAAAATAGAGAACTTCATAATGGGAGGCTCATTCCCAAGGACAAGAGCAAGGACACAAAGGGCAAGTATTCAAAAGCCCCCAACAAGAAGTTCTACAACAACAAGACCAAGAAGGGCAAGAGGCCCTCAAGAGTTGTGCTTGTAACAAGGGAAGAATATTCATCCGATGAAGTTGAAAGTTCTAGTGGTGATGAAGATGAAGAAAGCTCAAAGGAATTGGCCGCCATCGTCACCACCAACATACCCTCTTCATCTCTCTTTGAATCTCCCAATGAGAACCCTCCTATCAAGAATGCACATTGCTTCATGGCAAGGTCCTCCTTGGACACACCTATTGTGCTATCAACTCAAGAAGAGTATACCTCCGGAGATGATGATGTTGATGATGAAGAAGATGCAACCTCTAATGGATTGGTCGCTCTTGCCTCCCTCTCCACTAACTCTTCATCACCAAGTGAATCCCCCAATGAGGTCATTCATGTGGAGGAATAAAGTTGCCTCATGGCTAAATCCTCCGAGGTATAATCTTCTAACCCCTCTATGCCTAACATATCTAGTGATCTAGGGGTTGATGATGCTAGTCTAAAAGTGAAACAAGAAATGCTAGACTTTGATGATTTCATTCTCAACCTACAAGGTAACACTAAAAAGCATGTTTCAAACCTCATGATTCGTTTAGCTCAACAAAGTGATATGCTTGAGAAAAAGGGTCAAATAGAGAGAGAAGACTCTCTCGAAATTCATGCTCTTAAAAATGCTCTTGAGGAATGTCAAGAAACTATAACCTCTCTTGAGGAGAGGCTAGAAACTCTTGAAGAGCCTCAAGATAAAATTAACAAGCTCACTAAAGCTAGAGATCTTGCTAGGGCTAAGTCTAAAGTGCTTAAAAAGGATAAGGCCCAATTTGAGGTTGATCATGAGAAACTTGTGAAGGATCTAGATGAACTAGACAAAGCTCACAAAGCTTTGAAGAGTGAATTCACTCTCCTATCCAAATCCTATGAGCAACTTCAAATTAGGCTTGCTTCATATGATGTGCCTAGTTCCTCTACTCCTCTATGTGATCATGCAAATATTGTTGAGGAAAATGCTAGGTTGAAGGATGAACTTGCTAAGGCCTCCTCTCCCCAAAGTAAACTTTCTTTGGATGATCTTTTGAGTAAGCAAAGATCAAACAATGGGAAGGAGGGCCTTGGTTTTAATGCCAAGGCAAAGAAGGCAAACAAGCAAAAGGCCAAGCCCGCACAAGAAAAGAAGAAAGATGTCACTAATGGTGAAGCCTCCAAGGGCGAAACCATGAATGATGATGATGCGGGAATTGCTAACCCTCACTATGTTTTATTTAAAGATTATTATGGTGATGTTTATGCTAAATATGTTGGCCCATATGATGGTTATGTTGCTTGGTCTATTTGGGTCCCAAAGACCCTTGTTGCTAACAAAAGAGGACCCATTGCGAAATGGGTACCTAAATCCAAGAATTGATCTCATGTAGGACTATGCCGCCGGAGGTTCAAAATGGGTACTTGATAGTGGATGTACAAGTCATATGACCGGCGGCAAGAACCTCGTAAAGGAGTTGAGGCCTAACATTAATGATATCACCGTCTCCTTTGGCGATAATTCTACATCCGAGGTATTGGGTTTTGGCAAGGTTGTGGTTGCACACAACATTACTCTTGTGGATGTCATGCTTGTCAAAACCCTTGGTTACAATTTGCTTTCCGTTTCCGCCCTTGGCAAGATGGGTTTCGCGTCTTTATTGATAATGATATTGTGGTCCTCTTGTGGAGCAAGACTCTAAAAGTCGCATTCGTTGGGTATCGCGAACACAACTTGTATGTGGTGGACTTTTCGGGGAACAACACGACAAGTGCGATGTGCCTATTCAGAAAGGCGGACGTGGGTTGGTTGTGGCATCGCCGCCTAGCCCATGTCAACATGAGAACTTTGCAAAGTCTTCACAAGGGGAACCATATTGTGGGACTAATGGAAAATGTGTCTTTTGCCAAAGATCGTGTTTGTAGGGCTTGTGTTGAAGGCAAAATGCATGACTCTCCGCATCCAAGCAAGACCATTATCTCTTCCAAGAGGATCTTGGAGCTCCTTCATGTGGATCTCTTTGGTCCCGTTACTCATGCAAGTCTTGGTGCGAAGAAACATTGCTTGGTGATTGTCGATGACTACTCAAGATACACTTGGGTCTACTTTCTCAAGACGAAAGATGAGACTCAACAAATATTCATTGACTTTGCTACCGAGGTGCAACGCCAACACAACCTCCTCATTATGATAATAGGAAGTGACAACGGCTCCGAGTTCAAGAACTACACACTCAATGATTTTCTTAGTGATGAGGGGATTCGTCATCAATATTCCGCTGCTTACACCCCTCAACAAAATGGTGTTGCGAGAAGAACCGGACTCTTATGGATATGGCAAGGTCTATGATGGCGGAGTATAAATCCCGCTATAACTTTTGGGCCGAAGCCATCTCCACCGCTTGTCACTCCTCCAACCGGCTCTATCTCCGCAAGGGCTTGAACAAGACTCCATATGAAATACTCACCGGGAACAAGCCTAATATCTCATACTTCAAGGTGTTCGGGTGTAAGTGTTTCTACAAAATCAAAGGAGTTCGTTTATCTAAATTCGCTCCTAAAGCTTTGGAGGGTATATTTGTTGGTTACGGTGCCGAATCTCACACTTATAGAATCTTTGATGTATCCTCCGGGATTATCATTGAATCTTGTAGTGTGAAGTTCGAAGAAAATGATGGCTCCCAAGTGGGGCAAGTTGATGTTTGTGCAGGTGATGAAATACCTCAAGATGCCATAGTAAGAATGGGTGTGGGATTTTTCCGCCCCATTGAGGGACACGGTGTGGCGTCTCGGGAAGAACTATGCTCTACCACGGTGGAGCCCTCATCTTCTCAACATCAACAAACCTTACCTAGTGAAGCAAATGATGCACCAACCCAAGAACAAGAACAAGACTCTCCCTCTTATGTGCAAGATCAAGGACAAGATCAAGGTCAAGATCAACCTATCATTCATAATGGCTCCAATGAGGATCCAATCAACTCTTGCCCTTCTCCGAACATTGTTCAAGATCAAGCACATGAGATTGAGCAACCCCAAGCAATTGAGGAAGCTCAAGTTCAAGGTCAAGACGGGGACCCAAATGATCAAGTTGATCAAGTGACACCTCCAAGGCCTAGAAAGACCAAGGAGGAGATCGAGGCCCGTCGTCTAGCAAGAAGAGAAAGGAACCTCGAGCTTCGTGGACACACTCATGACAAGGTTCTTGGTGATGTAAGGGCAAAGGTTTCCACAAGAAGGCAATTGGCGAACTTTAGCCATCATCATGCTTATATCTCCTTAGTGGAACCCAAGAAAGTATTTGAAGCCCTTGAAGATTCGGATTGGTTGGAAGCTATGCATGAAGAACTCAATAACTTCAAGCGCAACAAAGTGTGGACTTTAGTAAAGAAGCCTAAGGAGTGCCGCAATGTTATAGGCACTAAATGGATTTTCAAGAACAAGCAAGATGAGTTTGGAAATGTTGTGAGGAACAAGGCAAGATTGGTGGCTCAAGGGTTCTCTCAAGTTGAGGGTATTGACTTTGGAGAAACCTATGCTCTCGTGGCTCGCCTTGAGTCCATCCGTATCCTTCTTGCTTATGCTTCGCATCATAACTTTAAGTTACAACAAATGGATGTGAAAAGTGCTTTTCTTAATGGTCCTTTACATGAAGAGGTTTATGTTAAGCAACCCCCGGGGTTCAAGGATCTCAACTTTCCTAACCATGTCTACAAGCTTGATAAAGCACTTTATGGTCTCAAAGAAGCTCCTAGAGCCTGGTACGAGCACCTTAAGGAATTGTTGGTAGACCGTGGGTTTGATGTTGGGCTAATCGACCCCACTCTTTTTACTAAGAGGGTCAATGGGGAGCTTTTCGTTTGCCAATTATATGTTGATGATATTATATTTGGATCTACTAACAAAGCTTTCAATGATGAATTCTCAAAGCTTATGACCGATAGGTTTGAGATGTCTATGATGGGAGAGATGAAGTTCTTCCTTGGTTTTGAGATCAAGCAATTGAGGGAAGGAACCTTCATCAACCAAGCAAAATATCTCCAAGACATGCTCAAGAGGTTCAAGATGACCGAGATGAAGGGTGTGGCCACTCCTATGGTTACCAAATGTCATCTTGCACTAGATCCCAATGGTAAAGAGGTGGATCAAAAGGTATATCGCTCCATGATTGGATCCTTGCTTTACCTTTGTGCATCTAGACCGGACATAGTGTTGAGTGTTGGTGTGTGTGCAAGGTATCAAGCTTCTCCTAAAGAGAGCCACATGATGGCTCTCAAAAGAATCTTTCGATATTTGGTTGATACCCCAAGATATGGTATTTGGTACCCCAAAAGCTCAAGTTTTATTCTCAATCGTTATACCGATGCGGATTGGGCGGGTGACAAGGATGATAGGAAATCAACTTCCGGGCTTGCCAATTCCTTGGTAGGTCCTTGGTGTGTTGGTCTTCTAAGAAGCAAAATTATATATCTCTCTCCACCGCCGAAGCCGAATATGTTGCCGCCGCAAGTGGATGCACTCAATTGTTATGGATGAGGCAAACTTTAAAGGAATACGGTGTCATTTGTGACAAAGTGCCTCTATTATGTGACAATGAAAGTGCCATCAAGATTGCCTATAATCCGGTGCAACATTCAAGAACGAAGCATATTGAGATCCGGAATCATTTCATTAGGGATCATGTTGCCCGTGGTGATATTGAGCTTATCTATGTTCCTACCAAAGATCAACTTGCCGATATATTCACGAAGCCTCTTGATGAAGCAAGGTTCTCTTATTTGAGGAATGAGCTAAATATCATTGATTCAAGGAGTATAGCTTGACCATCTTGCAAACACACCTTTGTCTCAAAACTTTATTTGGTTTAGATGTGGGCATGGAAATAGGGGGAGTGCGGTTTAAATAATTGAGCTATCCCTCCCCATAATGCCAACATTAAGAAATCATTCTCTTTATATCATATGTTGATATGTGAGCTTCAATGATGAGTAGTGGCTTGGACCCAAGATATATCTTCGCGGTGCCATGTCACAACACTCACACATGGTGGCCTAGGCCACCACACTCTTCTTTGTGAAGAGTTGGAGTTATTTGGATCTTATCGCCTCTTATTTGACAACTCCATGTTCTTATGGGAAATCACTCTAGTTTGGCCTTATTTGCTCATATCTTGCAAACTTGAGTGACCATGTACCATCAACAGTTTGTATCTTCTAAAACCTAAGCCTACTCTCCCCTATAAGCCATTTCCATCTTGCTCATTTGTCATGTTTGGTAAAAACTTGGAGTTTGAGGTGGTTCGGTCGGATGATCTAGGTGGCTCCATCTTATTGGTAAATCTGCACCTTATATGTGACGTGATACATTATTGCATCACATATGAGTCCTGCAAATAACCAACGAAAGATGGGCCGGATTCCCGGTGTTTCTGGAATTTTCCAGCACCCCGGATAATCCGGCCGGCCGGATTATCCGCCCTAAGCTAGGGCCGGATTATCCGGCCTGGGCAGATCTTGAAAGGGTTGAGGACGAGGCCACGGGCCTCTCTCTCTCTCTCTTTCTCCTCTCAAGATCGCCGGATCCTCCTCCTCGCCGGAGACGCTCCGTCCGCCCCCTCTCGGAGTTCTTGGGTGGATCGGGTGCATCTCCTCCCTAGCTACCTTCTCCTCCAAGCGGTTTCCACAATGGATGTGGGTATGATTCACAATCTCTAACCCTAGATGTTGTGTTTTATATGTGCTATTTTCTTGGTGGAATTGGTGTCTAGTTGTTCCAAATCGTTTGTAGTGTACTCCTCATGCTATGAGGCCGATCTAGTCTTAGACAAGCTTTTGTTTGGAAAACTGCTTATTCGCAGGGCCGGATTATCCGCCCTCGAGAGGCCGGATTATCCGCCAGGCCGGATTATCCGCCCCCAGGGGACACCGGATTATCCGGCCTGAGCTTCATCGCCGCTGCAGTTTTGCTTCAATCTATCATGTCTAGATTTGTACCGACTTATAGCATGCTTTCGAGTATATTACTGTATCTTACATGACTTATGAGCATTACCTTTCCTTTGCTACCCGCCTTTGCTTCTCACAGGTGGTGCTTCTCGGGGTGGTCGGAGACGCTCAAGGCATGATCGATCTAGTGACGAGTTTGCAACCAATGCACCTCGCAAGTCCGTCTCTTCAAGGCGGAAGAACAAGGAAGTGAGGGAGATCTACAAGGCCATGGACCCAGTCTCTTATTCCGCTATTCGCATGAAGAACTGGTATGAAGATGTCCCAAGGGATGAAGAGATTGAGGGCAGGAGATTCTGGTGCATTGAGCAGGAATTCATCTACAAGGACATCTATGAGCCCATGAAGAATCTGAGACCCATGCAAGCTATCGATGTGGACATTCTGGCAAACAATCACTTTGAAGATGCCATCTGGGTAGCTGGAAGGTTGGGTTTGCATGATATCATGAAGATTCAATGTGACTATAGCCCAGATTTGGTGAAGCAATTCTTTGCCACTTTGGCAATCAAGAAAGATGAGGAACACACTATGGAATGGATGACTGGCTCCACTCACTGCAGTGCCACTCTACGCCAATTTGCTGGTTTTCTTGGAGTTTCTGTTGATGGAGGTCGTCGTCTTCATGGACCACAACAGACATATAAGAATGCTCTTGTGAATCTCTATACCTCAGCAGGGAAAATTGGTTATACTAAGGGGCTGCTTCCCATATACAATCAGCTGCTTCGGTTCTTTCGGGCAACCATTTGCCCAAGTGGTGGTAACAATGATGCTCTCCGGGGAGTCCTTGTGAACCTTATGCACCTCAGCTATAAGTGTGCTCGTGATGGGAATGAGGAACGGAACTTCACTCTTGATATCATGGACTTTATCTTCCATGAGATCCATGATGCCATGGTCTCCCGGACCTCCATACCCTATGCTCCCTACATCCAGCTTCTCATCAACAACACTGTGGCTGTGGTTGGTGAAGACTTGAGTGGGTACCCTTTGGTGAAGCACCATGTCAAGAAGGCCTACAAGGTTAAGCCAGTCTCTTCAGCTGTTCCTGCTCCTGACTCCTTCATGGGTGGTGCTCGTTCTAGTGGTTATGCTCCTGCTCGTCATCGTGATGTCCCGGCTATGAGGAAGCAAGTGACCCGGCTTAGTTGGTTTCAGCGTCACATCCTTTGCATGAACATTGAGATCCATAAGGAGAACTATGCAGCTAGCCGAGAGCGTTCTGAGATTAAGCATACTCAGGCGGTTATTCTTCACAAGCTTAGTGGTGATCAAGGTCCCCCGCCTCAGCTTCCAGCTCACCAGGGTTACAGTGGATGGCACTCTGCACAGGTTCCATGGAGTGATCTTGATGATTGCCTTCAAAGGTCCACCACCTCTCGCCGCTCTCCGGATGCACCTGACACTGATGAGGAAGAAGAGGAAGAGGCAGACGAGTCCGATGATGATGATGCCTCCGAGTGATTCTCATGGGACGTGTAGCATCGCGCTTGTCCCCTTTTTGGCGTCTCGATGCCAAAGGGGGAGAAGTGTTCTATTAGGATTCTCGGGGATTTGCATGGTTTGGGCACAAGCATATGCGTTTATCATTCTTATATTGCTTGTGTTCCCTCTTTAGTTGAACTATTTGGTTTGTTTGTGTGCCGTTCAAAACTATGTGCTATGTGGTGTGAGACATTGTTATGGTTTTCGGATTTCTATTTGTTGAGATCAAGGATATTACATTGTGTGTGATGCCATAACTCCGCATTATATATCTAAAAATGGGTATGATTTCTTGCTTCCTATCTCAACTTCATATGTGTCAATGTCTTTTGTTAGAGCTCATGTTGGATATCTCTTGTGTTGAGGCACCATACTCCTATGTGTTGTGTATTTGTATTCAAATGCAAATTACTTATATGCACACATGTAGGGGAGTGCCTCTATGTCTTGCCATCATGCTTGTCTCTATTGTAATTCCTTGGCAAATCCGTATATTGTCATCAAACACCAAAAAGGGGGAGATTGAAAGAACATCTCTCACATTATGTTTTGTGTGTTTGATGTCAATAGATGTGATACACTAATGTTTGATTAAGTGGTACAGGGATTACATAGATAATTATTCATGTGTGTTGGATTTGATCGTCTGTCAAAAGTCATCAGAAAAAGATTGGCCAGGCCGGATAATCCGGGCCGGATATTGTTGAAATATCCGGCCCCCCTGATTTTGGCTAAGTCTCATGAGGAAAAGCTGAGCAGTATGGGGGCCGGACATTTGCCCGGATAATGTCCTGGTATTGTACCAGGGCCGGATTATCCGGGCCGGATATTTTGGAAATATCCGCCCCCGATTTTGGCTAAGGACTGGAAGAAAAACAAGTCTGGCATGGGGCCGGACATTTGGCCGGATTTTGTCACGGTTTTGTTCCGAAGGCCGGATTATCCGGGGGGGGGGGGGGCGGATTATCCTGACCTTACTTAGGCCGGATTATCCGGCCCCCCGAAAGCAGCAACGGCTCATTTTTGAGAGGGGGTATAAATACCCCTTCTTCTACCTTGGTTGCTTGCTCAATCATTACACAAGAAATCTGCCAAGCCACCTCCATTAGAGCCACCTCAAGAAAGTCAAGATTTGCAAGATCTCCTTCCTCCCCCAACCAAAGCTCTTGATCTTTGGAGATTCGAAGGAGAAGACACCGATCTACATCCTCACCGAAGCGTTCTTCATTTCCCCCTCTCTTGTTTGAGGGATCTCATGCTAGTGTTTCTATTTGGTTCCCTAGTTGATTTGTTGTTGATGTGTTGTTGTTGATTGTTGTATTGTTACAGATTTGGGAGCCTCCAATTTGGTTGTGGATGTGTGCCCCAAGAACTTTGTAAAGGCCCGGTTTCCGCCTCGAGGAAATCCCTTAGTGGAAGTGGGCTAGGCCTTCGTGGCGTTGCTCACAGATCTGAGTGAAGCCTTCGTGGCTGTTGGTTTGGCTTGCGTAGCAACCACACTCCTCCAAACGTAGACGTACCTTCTTGCAAAGGAAGGGAACTACGGGAATCATCTCCGTGTCATCGCGTGCTCCACTCTCGGTTACCTCTATCCCACTCTATCTACTATTGCGTAGCTATACCTTGCTTAGTTGATATCCTTGTCATATAGGTAAATTCACTTAGTTGCATATCTAGAGAATTTACCTTTCGTGTCAAGCCTAAATTGAAAAAGAACTAAAAATTGGTTAGCACCTATTCACCCCCCCCTCTAGGTGCGGCATACGATCCTTTCAGGGGGGACAGCCCCCCTATGCTCATGATTTTCCTTTGAACACAAGCCATGACAGCTCCTTATTTGTGTGATTTTAGCTAGTTCTGCCCCCGTCATACTAAGATTGCCCCCCTTATACTTCATTCCTGCCTCCGTCCCTGCTGATGAGGAAATAGGCGATGCCTTATTCCAAATTGGCCCTTTAAAGGCACCAGGAGTGGATGGCTTCACAACCAGATTCTACCAACGCAATTGGGCAACACTTAAGATAGATGTGACAAATGATGTTAAGCTTTTCTTCCTTACTGGCCACATGCCCGACGACATTAACAATACATCTATTGTTTTGATTCCTAAAAATAGCGAAGCTGAAACTCTTAGATATTTTTGACCTATTAGCCCGTATCCAGTAGTTTATAAGGTGATAGCTAAATGCATGGTTAATAGGCCGAGGCCCATTCTAGGAGACATCATCTTCATAAATCAAAGTGCCTTTGTACTAGGCGGGCTAATTACTGATAATGCCTTGGTTGCCTTTGAATTCCTTCACTTTATAGAGCATAATACAAACGAGGAAGAATTATTGTGCTTATAAACTAGACCTATCCAAAGCATATGATAGGGTGGATTGGGATTTTCTAAAGAAAGCGATGGTAAGATTGGGTCTCTGGTGCAACCTGACCTTCGGTCTCCATCGCATCATGTGCGTCAACGCTGACACATCACGCAAAGGTGAATCTTCTCCTTTATGTGTGCCTACAATTGTCTCTCATGAATGGTATGCTACTTCATCCTCCGTCATATGACCATGATAGGAATACATCACCAAGTACAGAGGGAAGTGGACGACGCCATGGAGGCTCGAGGATTCAAGGTCGAGGTCGTCGAAGCATGGAAGAGATCGTCGAGGAGAAGGAGACGCGTCAGGAAGGCCGACACTGCTGCTCAGGATGACCGGCACCGCCGCCCTGCCACTACGCCTAATGACGACGGCACTGCCGCCCTACCTGCGCCGACCCTGTCGCCCTACCTACGTCGTCCCTACCGCCCACTACAAAGATCACCAATTCTGAACCCTTTATCCCTTTGTATGCCTAAACTACCCCTCCTTAGTGGCTCCCTATATATAGGCTCCCACCTCCCCCCTTCATGGGTTAGACTAAGATGAACCAACTTAGGCTTATGCCTCCACCATCCCTAGTGGATTAGGGAAACCCCCTCCTCTTTTAGACATCAATCTTAGAGTTGTATCAAGGCACTCCTTATATGATTTGTATTTCACATTTGTGATTCTACCGCGGTCTTTCACACGTGTGACTCTACAGATCGTATACCGATCTTTCTCTCGGGGATTCCACCTTGTGTCTTTCCCTCGAGAGATTCTATCGGGATAGTGGTTCGGGCTATCGGGAGTAAACCTGAATTGTATCGGGTTATGTTGCGTGCGTTCATCGTGTTCTTCGCCGTGTTCTTCGTGTTCATCCCTGCCCCTTGTGTTCTTGTTCAAATTCGTGAGATCGGGCAACCCGTGTGGCCTTAGGCCTCATCAGTTTCGCTCCCCGGTGGATTGAATAGACAATGGCATGTGTCACCATGGTGAGTTATCAGGTAAAATTCAATGGGACCCTTTTGGAATTGTTTTCGCCTTCTCGAGGCCTTCGACAAGGTGATCCTCTATCCCCCTTTCTGTTTTTGTTTGTGGCTGATGGTCTATCTCATCTGTTGCAAAGGGAAGTGAGTACAAATGGAGAGCCTATCTGTATCAACTGACGTGCCCCAGGTGTGTCACACTTATTATTCGCTGATGAAAGTTTGCTATTTTTTAAAGCACAAGGAGCACATTCTTCAAGGGCGAAGGAAGTGCTCGACCTCTATGCGAGGAGCACATGGCAACTCATAAACCCTAGGAAATGCTCAATTTTGTTTGGGGAGTAATGCCCAGTTGCAATTAGAGTGGAGATAAAGGAAGCTCTACAAGTAACACATGAAACTTTTGAGACCAAGTACCTTGGTCTTCCAACACCCGATGGTAGAATGACGAAAGGCAAGTTTCAAAGCCTGCAAGCCAAGTTAGCACAACACCTGATTGAGTGGGATGACAACCAGCACATGTCACAAGCAGCAAAGGAGGTACTCATAAATTCTATCGCCCATGCCTTGCCAGTATACGTCATGGGTGTCTTTAAACTACCAGTAGGGATGTGTGATGAACTGACAGGGATGATTCGAAGATACTGGTGGGACGCAGAGCGAGGGAGAAGGAAAACACACTAGATTTCTTGGGACATTATGATGCGGCCAAAGGACCATGGTGGTGTGGGCTTTAGATACATGCATCTCTTCAACCAAGCGCTACTTGCCCGACATGCCCAGAGGCTCATCAATTCACCGAACACACTGTGTGCCCACATCCTAAAAGTGAAATATTATCCTGATGGTGCGCTGCTAGACACCGTCTTTAGAGGGAATGGCTCATCAAGTTGGTTGGCCATAGTCCTTGGCCTTGAGCTCCTAAAAAAAGGTATGATCTAGTGCATTGGCAATGGCGTGTCTGTCAGGGCATGGCAGGTGACATAGGCATCCCCAATGGACCTGCCGAAGAAGGTACCCGGGGATTACTGAAGGCCCATGACTCGAAGAATATGAAGCTTGGAAGCCCAATTAACTGTCGATATGGAAAGATAGAATTGTATTAGGAATAAAGACTTGTAACCAATACGGGACGAACTCGAAGAGTCTCCCGGAGTTTGCAACTTGTGTAATACGAAACCCTCGGCTCCGCCTCCTATATAAGGGGGAGTCGAGGGACGAAGAAATGATCGATTTCATTGTCAACATAACCCTAGTTTTCTAGCAGTCGAGTACTTTTCTGGCTGAAACCCTCGAGATCTACTTGCCCTCTACTTCCACGAAAACCCTAGTCTACAACTTGTAGGCATTGACAAGTCAATACCTTGTCAGCAGGACCCATGGATACCTGGCACAATAAACCACTGACCAAATACATCACGAGGGAGGTGTAGATACCGATGGGTTGCAGATTTTCTTATGCCCGATGGAAGCTGGAATGAGCAAAGGTTGGGGCAGTTCTTTGAAGAGAAGGATGTAGTGCAGATCTTAAAGATTCAGACATCCCGAAGAAATGAAAATGATTTCCTTCCTTGTTTCCAGACAAGCCTGGCATGTTCTCAGTCAAATCAGCATATAGGTTGGGCCTCGATGACCAAATGATGTGGCACAAGGGGAGCAACTAGCACCCGGCCAATAGGCGGCACAAGACCTTGCTGGAGAGTGATTTGAAATTGTCCGGTACCAGGAAAAATGAAAACTCTGACCTGGAAAATCTGCTCCAATGCTATTGCCACACAGAGTAATATGTTTAGGAGAGGAATGGCGACTACGGACGCGTGTCAGATTTGTAGCATGGAAGCACAGGAAACCTTTCATATCTTTGTCCGATGCCCACATGCTAGAAGTCTATGGTTGGTAATGAGAGAAGAGTGGGAGTTTCCTCCAGATAACATGCTGAAAAATACGGGCAAGGAGTGGCTTCTGCATATGTTGCAGGACCTATCTTAGATGCAACGCGCCACTACTATGATGACCATCTGGCGTATATGACATGTACACAATGAAATGACACACGTAAAACCTTGTCCCTCCATTGAAGGCTCGCGCAGGTTCTTGAGAAGCTATCTGAACTCCTTGCTGATGATAAAGCAATGTCCGGAGAGAGATATGCTAAAGAAAAAATGGTCATTTTGGAGACCCAAGGGTTTAGAATTAAAGAACTGGGACACATCAAAACGAAGGATAGGAACCAGACATGGATACCACCTGTTATGGGGAAGGCAAAGCTAAATGTTGACGGCTCCTATGACGAGGCTAATGGAGCAGGGGCTGGAATGATGCCCAGAGACCACTCATGCCAGATGATCTATGCAGCATGTCGTTATCTTGAGCAGTGTCATGATGCAACAGAAGCTGAACTTATGGCTCTTGAAGAGGGTTTGCAGCTGGCGTTACACTGGTCGAGCCTAGAGTTCACTTTGCAGATGGACAATGCAGAGGTTTTTGAGCTGATTAAGGAAAGGACGCCAAACTTATCGGTCTATGCTTTTAGAGTAAATGCAATTCGTGATTTGATCCGGGAGAGGAACACTATAATAGCTAAGATTGGCAGAGTAGAAAATGATGTTAGCCATGAGTTAGCTAAGATAGGTAGAACTCAGAAACGAACTGAAGTTTGGCTTGCAAATTTCCCCGTGGAAGTCGCAAAAGGCAACACCCATGATTGTAATTCTACCTTGATTTAATATAATTTCTTTCCCCCGCAAAAAAAAATCCAACCATTATGTTTTTTTTTTGAAACGAGGCAAAATCCTCCATTGGTTAACAGAAAAGTGGGCTAAAACCGATAAATCCAACCATTCGACGGTCTCTTTGCGGCCCAGTACAGCCCGGCCCATTTCGGCGGGCCATTTCAAATGCATGGTTCCCAAGACGAAGCCTGCAAGGCCGCAACTGTCCGCCACTGCACTCCACTCCACTCCACTCCACTCCACCGGCTTCCACAACTTTCCATCGCCTCCACCGCCACCAATGGGGAAGAAGAAGGGGGCGAACCCGACGCCGGCGAAGGAGGAGACGGTGGAGGTGCCGACGATCCTCGACGTCGCCTCCGGGGAGGGGCGGGTGCTGACGATGGTCGAGGTGGACCCCGCCACCGAGAACCCTGCCGTCCTCGACGCCATCAGGTACGTACACGTACGTAGCAGCAATCGACGCCTGGGGCGTCTACTACGTCGACGGCAGGGGATGGCGAGGGCGGCGGCTTGACTTTGGCTCGCTTGCGTTTGGGTGAGATAAGGCGGGGATTTGGGCTGCCTAGGGTTTATTGGCTTATTCGAGAGGAGAGATGCCATGACACCGCCACGCGGAATTGTTCGTGGTTCTTGCTCGGTTGGATGGAGCTCGTACGAATAATGTAGCTCCGGGATACTGCATAGGAAGTAGGCTGTCTAGACTCAGATGCAGACAAACGTATCTGCTAGTGCAAAGGGTTGGATTTGTAAATTGTTAGAGCATGTCTAACAGATCCCGTATTTTTTCGTCCCTTAAAACGCGAGTAGAGGGCCCTGTATTCGATTTCGATCGGCCGAAAACTCGTCCGAGCTAGCAGACCCCGTATCCCTAAACTGTAAAAAGGCATATTCCTAAAATATGCCAAATCAATTTTTTTTTCTTCCTCTCTTTCTTCTTCCTCCCCAACCTCGCAGCTTCAGCCGCCACCCCTCCTCCCCTCTTCCCGCGGCCGCCCGCAGCCGCCCTGGAGGGGCCGTCTTCCCCGCTGCCTCCTCCCGAGACCTGCCTCCGCCGCCCGGCTCGCCCTGCCCCGCGCTGCCCTGCCTCGCGCGCCCGCGCGCTCGCCTCGTCCCGCAGCCGCCTGGCCGGCCGGCAGGCTGCACGAGCGCCTCCCAGGCCAAGCGCGCACACCAGCCAACGGACGATGCCCATAGTCCCGGCGAAGTATCTCGATTTGGCGCGATTGGGTCTCGATTTGGCGCGATTGGATGCGTGCAGAGGCGGAAGCAGTTGCAATTTTCTGAAAGTTCAGCGCGCCACGAGTGGGGGGTTGGCCCTGTATTCAGCCTCCCGCCCTGTACTTGTAAGGGGCGAGGAGCCGCCCCGTAGCCAAAACTGTAAAATTTTTACGGGGTTGGGCGTTTTAAGGGGTCTGTTAGACGGCCGGGTAGAGCTCTACCCCGTATATCGGCGGTTATTTTACGGGTTTGGGCGTTTTAAGGGGTCTGTTAGACCTGCTCTTAGAGAAAGGGGAGGTCGACACAAGCACTGAATGATGTTGCAAACAACTGAAATGTCGAATATTCGTAGGATCGTACCCAAAAATGTTGTGGATTTTTGTACAATTGATGAATTGCTTTGGAATCTAGGTTCTCTGCTTGTTGGGTTGCAGACTTACTCAAACGCTATCTTAGGTTGAGTGTGCTATTGCAAAAGGCAATTAGATATGGCCACAGAAAGGGGTGATTCATACTAGCACTGAATCCTGTGCCAAATAGAAATCAATGGTGTAATCTGTAGACGATCTATCATGTATTAAAGCGATAATTTGAAAACAAATGTAGGTGATTGTGTACAGTTGGTGAATTACACTCCTTTTTTTATTGACGAGACATTTAAGCATTTTGTTTGATTGGGGGTCTTCGGGTATCGCCTTTTCATGTTGAACCAATACACTCACTTGTTATTGAAATATGCCTGGTGCAGTCAATCGCTACTTATGATTTTGACGTGCCACGCGCATCGCATAGGCATTCTATGCTCGTCTTAGGGCCTCAGAGCAATGCTGATATTCTGGGTTTTATGCGGCTGTATATTCATGGGCCTAGTCAACATGAACTCATTCAGGTTTTTCATTTTGGAGTGTAGTTTCTATCTTTTGTAGCCATGGATCACGAATTTAGGACTCAAATGATCATAGGCCTTTTCTTACACATGCAAACTATCCACATGCACACTATCCGTTATTTACATATCTCACTATTGCTTATTAAAAAGTTTGTTTCATTAATTATCGGTGTGATCTAAAGGTGTTTCAAGATGATCCCTATGCTTTGGTTCACATTCAGTGTATGCCATTATTTATTGGGATTTCTATTTTTGTGCCCCTGGTTCGTTAGTTGTACTCAGTTTTCCCCAGCCCCTTAGTTTTTCCTCAGTTTTCCCCTCCCTCTAGTTTGAAACCCGGACGCTCAGACGGGAGGGTTGTCGTCTGGTCAGAGGCCTTCACCGTTACCGGTGACGGCTAGGGAGCCGCGTTGGTGTTGAATTGACCGTTTCTTTCGAACTATGTTGACTGTTGACTCGAGGAGCTCACCCAAAGCTTTCCACTCCGCCCGATACTGGAGGAGCTCACACACCGCCCCTCCGCCGCCACGCCGTCCTGCCCTCCTACCTTATGGCGTCGTCCGCCGCCGAGCCGCCCCCGCCCCCACCACCACCCCCGGGAGGCGGAGAGGGGTCCGCCTCCACCAGATCTAAATCTACCCCTGTCGCGGTAGAATTTGTATATCCGTCTGGTGTACCGCCTCCTCCCGTCAGCCGCGGAGAAGATTGGGAATCGGAGGGATCTAACGCATGGATTCCATCTGGGTAAGCATCGTCTGCCTATGTGAATTAACAGTAGGCAGTTTTTGAGCGCCAATCGTTGTTGCTCAACTAACTGCGTTGCTTTTCGAATAGGATTGATCCAGCGCTGGCTTTTCGGCTGGTGGTTAGGCTGGATTCTAGCTTTACGCGTGATTCTAAACGCCAAATGAATGGGTTTTACTTCCCTGCGGTGGTTGCAACCACCATCTCGTTGAGGGATTTGAAAGCTAACATCATCGATAAGTACTCCTGGAGCCCTCGCGATGCAGTTCATTTCGAATATTTCAACAGCACGGAGCGAAGATTGGTTCCACTAATTTCCGACGATGATCTGGGAATTCTTTTTGCTTTGAATGCTTCTTGCCGTTTAGGTAAAATTCGTGTCCATGTGGACATTGGCCAGGCATCATCTGGTGTTGGGGCATCATCAGGTGGTCGGGCATCATGTCTCTCTGCTGCTGCTGTGCGCCGCGGCGCTCCTTGTAGGTCCACAGCAGCACCATCTGTCCCCAGTGCGAGTGGTAGCCAGATCGTTCCTGTGGTCAATGTGGAGGACGATGCAGAGATTGGGGATCAGTGTCCTGAAGATGATGAGGATGAGTTAATGTTTCCTGAATTGGTAGATCGATGAGCAGGCAATGGAGGATCAATACATGGAAGATATTGCTTTTGGTGCCAGATTTGATGAGACTGATGATGAAGAGAAGAATGAGAACGATGACAGCCTCGTTTTAGCCGATTACGAAGGTGAAGACTTGCCAACAATTGAGTGGAACAGGGAGAATCCTCAGCTTGCAAAAGGCACCGTGTTTCAAACGATGATGGACTGCCGTAATGCAATTACTACATATCACATTCTCACTAAGAATAATTATGAGGTTATTAAAAGTGAGCCAGGTAGGTTCACAATTAAATGCCCATACCCAAGGTGTAGGTTTAGGCTGCATGCATCCACAATGCGCGAAGCAGCTTGGTTCAGGTACTACGCCAACCAGTTGTGTATTTAGATCACGGTGTAAAATTTGTTATCTATTACTGACATCCCTTATCATTATGTTTCAGATAAAGAATAATAACGAGATCCATAGGTGTCCACCTCTAGGGGAGAGCCTGACCTGAACACAAAGCTAGCGAAGACAAGGTGGTTGGCAGATATAATCCTAGATTGGCTGAGAGAAACTCCTTCACTTGGTCCAACAGCATTCCAGAAAAAGGTGGCTGAGAAGTATAAAGGGATGAAAGTACCTTACATGAGGATGTTCTATGCAAAGGAAATGGCTCTTGACAAGATCAATGGTCCATGGAATGAAAGCTTTCAGTTGCTTTACACTTTCAAAGCTGAAGTTGGACTTGGTTTCTGCAGAATTTGCGCGACCTTATAGGTCATCCACCAGGACTTGTTATCCACACAGACGCTTGCAAAGGTTTGGAGAGTGCGGTAGAAGCAGTATTCCCTGGAGTGGAGCATAGGGAATGTATGCGACACTTGGTACAGAATTTTACAAAGAAATTCAAGGGTAAAGTTTTTACTGACAACCTATGGCCAGCTTCATACACATGCAGCTCTAGGAAGCATATGTTTCATTTGGATGTGTTGTATAAACAAAAACCTGGGGTGAAGGAGTACTTGGATGAACATCATGGTAGGGTGTGGTCAAGAAGCCAATTCAATGAAATTTGCAAGGTAGACTATGTAACAAGTAACCTTGCGGAGAGTTTCAATTCAAAGGTCAAGTCATTGAAAGGGCTTATGCTGTGGCAAATATTTGATAAGATTAGGCAGATGATCATGATAAAGATCGATCTGCGTCAAAGAATTGCATCCACAAATTATGTTGGCCATCTCATGCTCCCATCTTTGATTAAGTCTTTGCATGAGAGGGCAAAACAATTGAAGATGCAATGCGTCAGAAAAGGAATGGAGGCTGAGGTAACCTACACTGACAGTAAAAACAGGCAGTGGAGGTATCCAGTGAGCTTGGTTGATAGGACATGCCATTGTAGGGGATGGCAGATCCGTGGGATACCCTGCATACACGCATTGTTTTTCATGAGTGTTATAGGGGGTGAAGATGGTGAAGTTGATCAGTATGTGTCAGAGTATTTCTCTGTTGCCAAATTTAGGGCTGCATATGCTATGAATGTTCCTACCTTGTTGGGAAAAGACCAATGGATGAAAGTCGATCCAGGCTTCAAACTGTATTCTCCAGTATTGACTAGACCGGCAGGTAGGCCGAGGAAGAATAGGATCAGAGCTAGTGCAGAGGGTGGTGCACCGATTCGAAAACGTAAGTGCAAACGTTGTGGAATCCCTGGACACATTGCTAGGCTTTGTAAAAATGATGTTGATCCGGCTTTTGGAATGGAAGATCAGGCGGGAGCAGAAAATGCAGAGGAGAATGAAGCAGCAATTCAACTTGAGATTGAAGCAGCAGTTCAAAATGAAGCAGCAAATGCAGAGGAGATTGAAGCAGCAGTTCAACATGAGGAGATTGAAGCAGCAAATGCAGAGGAGATTGAAGCAGCAGTTCAACATGTTGAGATTGAAGCAGCAAATGCAGAGGAGATTGAAGCAGCAGTTCAACATGAGGAGATTGAACCGATGGATCAAGGGCAGAGGGAACAGATGGATGTAGAATGGCTTCAACCGATGAGTCTAGAGGAGAGGGAACAGTATAGTCGAGAATGCCTCGAAAGTTGTAAGGCCATGACAGATGCTTACTTCGAAGAGTACATGGCAGAAGAAAAAGCACAAGCTTTGCAGAAGAAGAAGAACAAGAAAGAGGGCAAAAGGAAGGTAGAAACCGGTAATATCCCTGGTAGGGTTACCCGGAGTAAGGTGGTGGCCCCGGCGAGTCACACCAGGAGCAAGAGAAAGATTTTATTCTGAACAACTAATTTGAATTTGTATGAACAATTTGTATTGGGGTTCCCTTTGTATTGGCGATCCCTTTGTGTTGAACAATTTGTATTGGGGTTCCCTTTGTATTGGGGATGCCTTTGTGTTGAACAATTTGAATTTGTATGAACAATTTGAATTTGTATGAACAATTTGTATTGGGGATGCCTTTGTGTTCAACAATTTGAATTTGTATGAACAATTTGTATGCCACATTTAAGCCACATTTATCATTTTCTCTAGGGTTTAGGGTTTAGGGTTTTAGGGTTTTAGGGTTTTAGGGTTCAATTCAAAATAATTCAAAACATGGTGGAACCTTCCCATGGAGCCTTGTTATGTTACCTACAACCTAGAGAAATAATAATGGAAAAGGAAATATAGAGATATGAAGTTTTTATGCCAAAAGCTTCAAAACCACTTCCTAGTCCATGAGCTACTAGATATGAAGATGCAGGGCTTTCTGCTCAATACACCTCCCAAATACCCACTATGCTTACAAACTTTGTCCAAATGAGTCCAAATTCGTCACACTTGTGTATCTTTGAGTTGCAAACAATATCTAGTCGGCCAAAATGTAATATATTGTTCAAATAACACAATTTTACAATTTTTATGCCAAAAGCTTCAATTTCCCTTAGTCCGTTTATTATTTGGGTGCCCCTGTTTTACTTAGTGTTACTCAGTTTTCCCCTCCGGGCCCACTTGTTTTACTCAGTCATACTCAGTTTTGCCCTTCCGATAAACATTTCCTCACTTTTCCCCCTCTTAGTTCTACTCAGTTTTCCTAACTTGTACTCACTGGCTGATCTCTGATTGGTCGAGATGTATGTCACACGGATCTTGGTTGGATGAAAGCTCAACGAACGCTTGCACCGTTCGATCATTTATGATCGGACGGCCTGTATCTCTCTCTACCACGATGGACGCATACGGAGACAAGAGCAGAGCACATACCTACCAACCCTGGCAGTCGCATATTCCAGTCGCATCCTCCTCTCTCGTATTTCCTCTCTTACTACGGCGGTCGCGGCGGCGCGGATCTAACCGTGCGTGCGGCGGCGCGGCGGCGCGGATGTTGCGTGGGCGTGCGGCGGCGGCGGCGGCACGGATCTAACCGTGCGTGCGTGCGGCGGCGCGGATCTAACCGTGCGTGCGGCGGCTAGCATCTAACCGTGCGTGCGCCGTGGATCTAAGAGTGCCGGTGAGGATCTAACCGTCAGAAATAGTTGAAATGTCTCTCTCTGTCTCACTTTCGATTCTATTCTCAGATCTGTTGAATGATGAAGAACACCAAGACGGCGGCCGTGCCGACAGTGGTCATCGATGCCACGAACATTGAAGCCATCGCCTACAACATCGCTTCGACGGCGCAGACCCAGCCTTCAATGTCGGAGCCTGTTGATGTCTCACCCGGTGCGAGAGTGAATCGATGCCAAGACGATTGAAGCCATCGTCTACAACCGCGCTGCAAAGCCGCCGATCCAGCCCTCCGCAGATCCGTCGCTGATGAAGTACACCAAGACAGCGGCGGTTCCGACACTGGTCATCGATGCCACGAACATTGAAGCCATCGCCGATAACATCGCTTCAACGTTTGATGGCGCAGATGACCACCCCTCAGCCGCCCGTCGTCCCGGCCCTTGCCCATCGCTGCGCGACCGTGTTCGACGCCGCAAATTGGGATAAATTATTATAAATTTGTATTTTTCAATTTCCAAATGGGATAAAATTGTTCGAACTACTACCTCCGTCTCAAAAAAGCTTCTTCACGTTCTTGATGTGTCCATGTACATCCGTATGTATGATTTGAATTCTATCCCAACTTGATTGGGAAGATATTGATATGTATTTGATCCGGAGGCTGGTACATGCTTTCACTTTTGGGATCCCTTCACTTTTATAAAATGTTCATGCATGCTAAAATTATCGTGCACATTACTTAGCACAAGTAGGAAATTGTACACCGAAATACAGTGCTTAGAGCCACAACAAAATACAGTGGTTAGAGCCATCTACTGAATAACAATTCTATACTAAATCGTCTACCAGAACCACATAACTGCTAGGACAGGGATGACACCTAATAAAACTGCACAGATGAATCTACTTTTCTCCTCTCCCACCACTTTAAGTTCATGTTCTAGATTTTCTACCACTTGATCAAATACGGCAAGATCTGTCTCAACTCTCAACTTCTCCTTGCGAATAAGCTCTGAATTCTTCTTTTCTTCCTCCACAATACGCTTCAGCTCGAATATCATCAGGTTTTTACGGGCCAATTCATCACCTAAATTGGCCACCTTCTCCTCCAAATCCATCCTCTGGCTACACCACTGGGTTGATTCATCTTGGTATGCAATGTACCATGGATCATCGGCTTGCCTGGCTAACTGTAACAATAATGGAAAAAAGAACAACTGAAATCACCCCAACAGGCCATGGCGGAACTTCAAATTCAACGGTAGTACAGAGAGCTGAAGCTATATACCTGCACTTCCGACGAGGTAGGAGAAGTAGAACGTGGCCACGACATGATCGAATCCCCACCCTCGCCGGTGTACCCGCTACGACGAGACATTGAGGACTATTTCGTACCTGCAAACTCCAATAAATTACGGGAACCGAATCGATTAGGGGGCGGGGGAGGCAGAAGCGGAGGTCTACCAATTGGTGCGCGGAACAAATCCCGGTCGTCGTGGGCGGCGGATCTGCTTGCGGGGACTTTCCTGCGGTGGGTACAATGCGTGCGGACGAAACAAGTGCTGGAGCCGTGGTTGACGTGCAGCGCCGCAGTTCGTCCGACGCCGCCGGGACAGAGCCGGCGGGCGCGACGAGGCGCCGGCGCGCCGGCGATGCTCCGTCCGACGGTGGGGAACGAGCTGCCAGCGGTTCTCCGGTCTAGCTTAAGAATAATTAATTAGCGAACTTGTTGCTTCTCTCTATGATATTCTCTAAAGACATATATCAGCGGCAATATATGATTTTTCTCTCTAAATAAATAGACGACCCCACGGTCATTGGCTGCGGCCCCACAGAGCGGCAATATATGTCTTTTCCGAAAAATAGACGACCCCATGGTCATTGGCTGCGGAGCCCCACAGAGCGGCAATATATGAGTTTCTCTAAATAAATAGACGACCCCATGGTCATTGGCTGCGGCAGCCCCACAAGCGGCAATATATGTCTTTTCCTGAAAAATAGACGACCCCACCGGTCATTGGCTGCGGAGGCCCCACCGGCCGGCAATATATGAGTTTCTCTAAATAAATAGACGACCCCACTGGTCATTGGCTGCGGCAGCCCCACAGAGCGGCAATATATGTCTTTTCCTGAAAAATAGACGACCCCACTGGTCATTGGCTGCGGAGGCCCCACAGAGCGGCAATATATGAGTTTCCCTAAATAAATAGACGACCCCACTGGTCATTGGCTGCGCAGCCCCACAGAGCGGCAATATATGTCTTTTACTGAAAAATATACGACCCCACTGGTCATTGGCAGCCCTATAGAGCGGCCCCATTTGTCATTGGCAGCACCGCGTATAAAATCATGAAATAAAACGGCCCACACGTCAGCGATAGATGGATGGCTGCTCCGACGTGTCTCCCGACCCTACCCGTCAGCACGAGACGGTCAGGGAGGAGCTGCCCCTGTGCGGCCCCACCCGGTCAGACTAACGGTCAAGGCCTCTGACCTGACGGCTACCGGCCGTTCCAGCACTTGTGCGTGTTTCAAACTAGAGGAGGGGAAAACTGAGGAAAAACTAAGGGACTGGGGAAAACTGAGTACAACTAACGAACCAGGGGCACGAAACTAGAAATCCCTTATTTATTTGTGCTGCTGTGTTGACTTGGGATTTCTCAGGAAGAAGAACAGTGCCGCTCTTACCTCCATCCTTGATCCCCGGCATGATCCATCCGCCAAGGACAGTTCAAATGTAGCTGATACTGTTTGGTATCTCGGCATAAATGGCTGCCACGTAACTGGCAATCTGAACCTGCTGACGGACCTCATCCCTGTGCATGACCGTTGGGTCAAATCCCTCTTTGGGACAGGGCCGCCCATGCAAGTCTGTGCTCGGGGATCTGTGAACTGCAATGGGATCAAGCTTGATGATGTATGGTATGTTCCTGGGGTCACGTCGAATGTGGTGGCGGTTGCCCATTTCAGTGATCAAGAACTTAAAGTTAGTATGGGAGGCGGTGCCTGTTCTATTGAGCGCCCTGATGGCACGGTAGTTGGCAAAGGTCGTCGTAAGGACCGCCTGTATGAGCTCTACTTTCTCGACATCACTAGGTACAATAATTACTCGCCTCATGATTTATTGTTTTTCTATGTTTTTCTGGTATGCTAAGTTATCATGGTTGTGGTAAATTGATTTAGATGTGCAAAGTTTTCTCCATGAATGTGTAATTTGCATGTATGGAAGAATAGCACGAAGCCCAGTACACGGTTTATTGAGCTCTTCTTATGGTACTCCTTGCCTCATAGGGTGCATTCTAAGGCACAGCTTCTTGTGAAGTATTGTTCATGCTCATCTTATCAATTGTTAGGCAAAGCACACCAGAGACTCACCATGATACCTGATTACGTTTTTACAACTGATTCTGCATAAAATTACAAATAATGGCACTCGGGATGGGTAAATGGAATTACAACAAACTGTATATTTTTCTTGTCGTTCGTGCAATGGTCAGTAGAATAGACAATCAGATGAATGATTTCTTGATATACCATGCGCACCATGTATGATGTGATGACCAGCACGTATGATGCGCAACACTTCAGAACTAAAATTCGGAACATAAATGTAAAAGAAATTTGCATTTTATTACGCTTCCTGTATACCTTTGTAGTAGTATGTCCATATTAACCAGTTTGGGTATTGGTAACCTTTTTCCTCCCTACTGGAGGTAAGGGTAATATGATCCTTCAGATAGTGCAGAATTAGAGGTGCTTATTGAAGTGGTTATACCCTAATATCCTTCAGATGGTTATTTTCCAGTTGTCGGTTTGTAGCTTTGCTAGGTTGGAGCTTATTGTTCACGGTATGATTTAGTTACTCTGCACGCAATGCTAGTTACAAAACAGTCATGCTACTCTGATGGTTACCTATGAATAGTCATTGCATTTGGTTTCTATCAACTTGTCACCAGTAGTTTTTATGTGTGTACGGAGAATAGTACTGGAGTAACATTTTCTCTTGTGTGATCAGTGCAACTCCCTGGTACATCGTCTCAAATGCTGCTGAATACATGACCACTACAGGAATGGCTCGCTGCGCCGACGGCCGTGGCGTACGCCGACGGCCAAATGTCGGGGCCGTCGGCGTACGTCCGGTCCATGGCAGCGGCCCATCTAGACCCTCGGCGTAGACATACCCTCGGCGTAGAGACGGATACGCCGACGGCCACCCTCGGCGTACTGAAGGCCGTCGGCGTAGCACTAGCATGTGCTCCGGTCCCAGCGAGGCGCCGAGGGCCACCCTCGGCATAGGGCATCACCCACCTATGCCGACGGCCACCCTCGGCATACACTTTTTTTTTCTTTTTTTCTTCTCGGTCATTAACTTTATATTATGTTTGTTTTATTTATGTACTAGTATGAATTATGTAAAAATAGTTACTTTTTTAAAGAAAAAAATGGTAGATGGCTTATGTAGATCCCACGAGTGACGCTCTTCGTAGACGGGTCGACGGGATCTAGTAGGCCCAACATCTGCTATCGATGTACATATGTCCTAAAACATAGAAAAAAAGTCCATTGCTAACCCTAACTCTAACCCTAACCCTAACCCTAGGGGTAGATTTGCGGGGTCCCCGCCCCCTAGGGTTTCCCTAGATACAAACCACCGGAGCGTCCGAATCGCTGGAAACTCCTGCTACGGCTCATCCGGGGCCTATTTCATTCCAAACCTATGGTTTCCATGTGCATATGTCCTAAACAAAGCAAAGAAATTTAAAAAATCCATTGGTGAACCCTCGCACGAAAAAAGCTATAGGGGTAGATCTGCAAGGTCCCCGGCCTAGGGTTTCCCAAGATACAGATCACCGGAGCGTCGGAATCGCTTGAAAACTTGCATTTGTCCCTAACATATGTGTACAAGTGTGATGTAAGGTTTGTCTAACCTTGCATGTACCCGGCGTTGACGATTTCCGCATACATGGGCCCACACTTGGTAAAATCCAGGATTTGTATGTGGAAACTCCTGCTACGGCTCATCCGGGGCCTATTTCATTCCAAACCTATGGTTTCCATGTGCATATGTCCTAAACAAAGCAAAGCAAATAAAAAAATCCATTGGTAAACCCTCGCACGGAGAAAGCTATAGGGGTAGATCTGCGGGGTCCCCGCCCTAGGGTTTCCCAAGATACAGATCACCGGAGCGTCGGAATCGCTTGAAAACTTGCATTTGTCCCTAACATATGTGTACAAGTGTGATGTAAGGTTTGTCTAACCTTGCATGTACCCGGCGTTGACGATTTCCGCATACATGGGCCCACACTTGGTAAAATCCAGGATTTGTATGTGGAAACTCCTGCTACGGCTCATCCGGGGCCTATTTCATTCCAAACCTATGGTTTCCATGTGCATATGTCCTAAACAAAGCAAAGCAAATAAAAAATCCATTGGTAAACCCTCGCACGGAAAGCTATAGGGGTAGATCTGCGGGGTCCCCGCCCTAGGGTTTCCCAAGATACAGATCACCGGAGCGTCGGAATCGCTTGAAAACTTGCATTTGTCCCTAACATATGTGTACAAGTGTGATGTAAGGTTTGTCTAACCTTGCATGTACCCGGCGTTGACGATTTCCGCATACATGGGCTAGCACTTGGTGAAATGCAAGATCTGTATGTGGAAACTCCCGCCACGGCTCAAACAGAGACTATTTTATGGTAAAGTATGCCCAACCTATGGTTTCCATATACATATGTCCTAAACAAACCAAAGCAAGTAAAAAAGTCCATTGGTAAACCCTCACACGGAGAAAGCTATAGGGGTAGATCTGCGGGGTCCCCGCCCTAGGGTTTTTCAAGATACAGACCATCGGATCGTCGGAATCGCTGGAAAACTTGCATATGCCCATAACATATGTGTACAAGTGTGATGTAAGGTTTGGCTAACCTTGGATGTACCCGTTGTTGACGATTTCCGCATACATGGGCTAACACTTGGTAAAATCCAGGATCTGTATGTGGAAACTCTCGCCACGGCTCAAATGGAGCCTATTTTATGGTAAAGTATGCCCAACCTATTGTTTCCATGTACATATGTCCTAAATAAACCAAAACAAGTAAAAAATTACATTGGTAAACTCTCGCACGGAGGGTAGATCTACGGGGTCCCCGCCCTAGGGTTTCCCAAGATACAGATCACCGGAGCGTCAGAATTGTTGGAAAACTTGCATCTGCCCCTAAAATATATGTACAAGTGTGACGCGTCATTTTATGTGCTAAATGTTTTCCGTTTCGCGCGTTGGCGGATGCACGCGCGCGCCGGTACGGCCATACCGCATGTCCCGGCGGCCCCGTTTTGCGCTTGGCAAAGCAAACGGAGCCAAAAAATCGAGCGGAGCCGCGTGGCGTCATTTTATGTGTCCTAGTAACCACTGCAAAAGACGGAATGGGATACGGCAATTATCTTGGAGAACCCTTCACGAACAGGGCTATCTCGTCCGGAGTTCTATGGCTTTTAGGGGAAATGAGTAGGAAACGGCCCGTTTCACCACATAGTTTGTCGGAACGAGGCCATATTTGGCACGTGCGTGGGCCTTAGGATGGGAAGCAAGGCCCCGGTCGCGGATTTCCAATCCGAACCACGGGCGACGGTTTTTCCATTTTCGGGGTGCCGGAAGGGCTTTTTTGTGAAGCAGCTACATGGTGCGCATTTAGTATCGCGCGGGACCTCCGCGCGGCGGTAGGATACCTCCTACACACCACCTATCACATGCCATATGCGCGCGGAAGCCATCTGGGAATCCCACCCGCTTCCTGCGGTGCCCCGCCGAATCCGTGGAAACTGTCCGGATTTGAAGCGACACTTTCCTTCGCTCAATAAATGGAGGGAAAAATGTTTTTAGGTCTAGGACGCGTCATTTTATGTGCTAAATGTTTTCCGTTTCGCGCGTTGGCGGACGGGTGCACGCGCGCCCGGTACGGCCATACCGCATGTCCCGCGGCCCCGTTTTGCGCAGTTGGCAAAGCAAACGGAGCCAAAAATCGAGCGGAGCCGCGTGGCGTCATTTTATGTGTCCTAGTAACCCCCTGCAAAAGACGGGATACGGCAATTATCTTGGATAACCCTTCACGAACAGGGCTATCTCGTCCGGAGTTCTATGGCTTTTAGGGGAAATGAGTAGAAACGGCCCGTTTCACCACATAGTTTGTCGGAACGAGGCCATATTTGGCACGTGCGTGGGCCTTAGGATGGGAAAGAAGGCCCCGGTCGCGGATTTCCAATCCGAACCACGGGCGACGGTTTTTCCATTTCGGGGTGCCGGAAGGGCTTTTTTGTGAAGCAGCTACATGGTGCGCATTTCAGTATCGCGCGGGACCTCGCGCAGCGGATACCTCCTACGCACCACCTATCACATGCCATATGCGCGCGGGCCATCTCGGGAATCCCACCCGCTCCTGCGGTGCCCCGAATCCGCTTGAAGCTGTCCGGATTTGAACGGGGCGACACTTTCCCGCTCAATAAATGGAAAAATGTTTTTAGGTCTAGGACGCGTCATTTTATGTGCTAAATGTTTTCCGTTTCGCGCGTTGGCGGACGGGTGCAGCGCCGTACGGCCATACCGCATGTCCTGGCGGCCCGTTTTGCGCAGTTGGCAAAGCAAACGGAGCCAAAAATCGCGGAGCCGCGTGGCGTCATTTTATGTGTCCTAGTAACCACAAAAGACGGAATCGGGATACGGCAATTATCTTGGATAACCCTTCACGAACAGGGCTATCTCGTCGGAGTTCTATGGCTTTTAGGGGAAATGAGTAGGAAACGGCCCGTTTCACCACATAGTTTGTCGGAACGAGGCCATATTTGGCACGTGCGTGGGCCTTAGGATGGGAAGCAAGGCCCCGGTCGCGGATTTCCAATCCGAACCACGGGAGACGGTTTTTCCATTTTCGGGGTGCCGGAAGGGCTTTTTTGTGAAGCAGCTACATGGTGCGCATTTCAGTATCGCGCGGGACCTCCGCGTGGTAAATACCTCCTACGCACCACCTATCACATGCCATATGCGCGCGGAAGCCATCAGGAATCCCACCCGCTTCTGCGGTGCCCAGAATCCGTGAAGCTGTCCGGATTTGGCCCGGGCGACACTTTCCTTCGCTCAATAAATGGAGGAAAAATGTTTTTAGATCGCGTCATTTTAAGTGCTAAATGTTTTCCGTTTCGCGCGTTGGCGGACGGGTGCGCGCGCCCGGTACGGCCATACCGCATGTCCCGGCGGCCCCGTTTTGCGCAGTTGGCAAAGCAAACGGAGCCAAAAAATCGAGCGGAGCGCGTGGCGTCATTTTATGTGTCCTAGTAACCACTGCAAAAGACGGAACTGGGATACGGCAATTATCTTGGAGAACCCTTCACGAACAGGGCTATCTCGTCCGGAGTTCTATGGCTTTTAGGGGAAATGAGTAGGAAACGGCCCGTTTCACCACATAGTTTGTCGGAACGAGGCCATATTTGGCACGTGCGTGGGCCTTAGGATGGGAAGCAAGGCCCGGTCGCGGATTTCCAATCCGAACCACGGGCGACGGTTTTTCCATTTTCGGGTGCGGAAGGGCTTTTTTTGTGAAGCAGCTACATGGTGCGCATTTCAGTATCGCGCGGGACCTCCGCGCGGCGGTAGGATACCTCCTACACACCACCTATCACATGCCATATGCGCGCGGAAGCCATCTGGGAATCCCACCCGCTTCCTGCGGTGCCGCCGAATCCGCTGGAAACTGTCCGGATTTGAACTGGGCGACACTTTCCTTCGCTCAATAAATGGAGGGAAAAATGTTTTTAGGTCTAGGATGCGTCATTTTATGTGCTAAATGTTTTCCGTTTCGCGCGTTGGACGGGTGCACGCGCGCCCGGTACGCCATACCGCATGTCCCGCGGCCCCGTTTTGCGCAGTTGGCAAAGCAAACGGAGCCAAAATCGAGCGGAGCCGCGTGGCGTCATTTTATGTGTCCTAGTAACCACTCCAAAAACTGGGATACGGCAATTATCTTGGAGAACCCTTCACGAACAGGGCTATCTCGTCCGGAGTTCTATGGCTTTTAGGGGAAATGAGTAGGAAACGGCCCGTTTCACCACATAGTTTGTCGGAACGAGGCCATATTTGGCACGTGCGTGGGCCTTAGGATGGGAAGCAAGGCCCCGGTCGCGGATTTCCAATCCGAACCACGGCGACGGTTTTTCCATTTTCGGGGTGCCGGAAGGGCTTTTTTTGTGAAGCAGCTACATGGTGCGCATTTCAGTATCGCGCGGGACCTCCCGCGGCGGTAGGATACCTCCTACGCACCACCTATCACATGCCATATGCGCGCGGAAGCCATCGGGAATCCCACCCGCTTCCTGCGGTGCCCCGCCGAATCCGGTGGACGTCGGATTTGAACGGGGCGACACTTTCCTTCGCTCAATAAATGGAGGGAAAAATGTTTTTAGGTCTAGGACGCAGTCATTTTATGTGCTAATTGTTTTCCATTTCGCGCGTTGGCGGACGGGTGTGCAGCGCGCCCGGTACCGCATGTCCCGGCGGCCCCGTTTTGCGCAGTTGGCAAAGCAAACGGAGCCAAAAAATCGAGCGGAGCCGCGTGGCGTCATTTTATGTGTCCTAGTAACCACGCAAAAGACGGAACTGGGATACGGCAATTATCTTGGAGAACCCTTCACGAACAGGGCTATCTCGTCCGGAGTTCTATGGCTTTTAGGGGAAATGAGTAGGAAACGGCCCGTTTCACCACATAGTTTGTCGGAACGAGGCCATATTTGGCACGTGCGTGGGCCTTAGGATGGGAAGCAAGGCCCCGGTCGCGGATTTCAATCCGAACCATGGGCGACGGTTTTTCCATTTTCGGGGTGCCGGAAGGGCTTTTTTTGTGAAGCAGCTACATGGTGCGCATTTCAGTATCGCGCGGGACCTCCGCGCGGCGGTAGGATACCTCCTACGCACCACCTATCACATGCCATATGCGCGCGGAAGCCATCTGGGAATCCCACCCGCTTCTGCGGTGCCCGCCGAATCTGGAAACTGTCCGGATTTGAACTGGGCGACACTTTCCTTCGCTCAATAAATGGAGGGAAAAATGTTTTAGGTCTAGGACGCGTCATTTTAAGTGCTAAATGTTTTCTGTTTCGCGCGTTGGCGGACGGGTGCACGCGCGCCCGCACGGCCATACCGCATGTCCGCGGCCCCGTTTTGCGCAGTTGGCAATGCAAACGGAGCCAAAAATCGAGCGGAGCCGCGTGGCGTCATTTTATGTGTCCTAGTAACCACTGCAAAAGACGGAACTGGGATACGGCAATTATCTTGGAGAACCCTTCACGAACAGGGCTATCTCGTCCGGAGTTCTATGGCTTTTAGGGGAAATGAGTAGGAAACGGCCCGTTTCACCACATAGTTTGTCGGAACGAGGCCATATTTGGCACGTGCGTGGGCCTTAGGATGGGAAGCAAGGCCCCGGTCGCGGATTTCCAATCCGAACCACGGGCGATGGTTTTTCCATTTTCGGGGTGCCGGAAGGGCTTTTTTGTGAAGCAGCTACATGGTGCGCATTTCAGTATCGCGCGGGACCTCCGCGCGGCGGTAGGATACCTCCTACGCACCACCTATCACATTCCATATGCGCGCGGAAGCCATCGGGAATCCCACCCGCTTCTGCGGTGCCGAATCCGCTGAAACGTCCGGATTTGAACTGGGCGACACTTTCCTTCGCTCAATAAATGGAGGAAAAATGTTTTTAGGTCTAGGACGCGTCATTTTATGTGCTAAATGTTTTCCGTTTCGCGCGTTGGCGGACGGGTGCACGCGCGCGCCCGGTGCGGCCATACCACATGTCCGGCGGCCCGTTTTGCGCGTTGGCAAAGCAAACGGAGCCAAAAAATCGGAGCCGCGTGGCGTCATTTTATGTGTCCTAGTAACCACTGCAAAATACGGAACTGGGATACGGCAATTATCTTGGAGAACCCTTCACGAACAGGGCTATCTCGTCCGGAGTTCTATGGCTTTTAGGGAAATGAGTAGGAAACGGCCCGTTTCACCACATAGTTTGTCGGAACGAGGCCATATTTGGCACGTGCGTGGGCCTTAGGATGGGAAGCAAGGCCCCGGTCGCGGATTTCCAATCCGAACCACGGGCGACGGTTTTTCCATTTTCGGGGTGCCGGAAGG
Source organism: Lolium multiflorum (assembly GCA_030979885.1). Taxonomy (NCBI): domain Eukaryota; kingdom Viridiplantae; phylum Streptophyta; class Magnoliopsida; order Poales; family Poaceae; genus Lolium; species Lolium multiflorum. The sequence continues at coordinate 52,821,723 of CM061751.1, read as the reverse complement.
GCTTTTTTTGTGAAGCAGCTACATGGTGCGCATTTCATGTCGCGCGGGACCTCCAGCGGTAGGATACCTCCTACGCACCACCTATCACATGCCATATGCGCGCGGAAGCCATCTGGGAATCCCACCCGCTTCCTGTGGTGCCCCGCCGAATCCGCTGACCGGATTTGAACTGGGGCGACACTTTCCTTCGCTCAATAAATGGAGGGAAAAATGTTTTTAGGTCTAGGACGCGTCATTTTATGTGCTAAATGTTTTCCGTTTGCGCGTTGGCGGGTGCGCGCGCGGCGCCCTAACATATGTGTCCCGGGGCCCCGGTTTGCGCAATTGGCAAAGCAAACGGAGCCAAAAAATCGAGCGGAGCCGCGTGGCGTCATTTTATGTGTCCTAGTAACCACTGCAAAAGACGGAACTGGGATACGGCAATTATCTTGGAGAAGAACAGGGCTATCTCGTCCGGAGTTCTATGACTTTTAGGGAAATGAGTAGGAAACGGCCCGTTTCACCACATAGTTTGTCGGAACGAGGCCATATTTGGCACGTGCGTGGGCCTTAGGATGGGAAGCAAGGCCCGGTCGCGGATTTCCAATCCGAACCACGGGCGACGGTTTTTCCATTTTCGGGGTCGGAAGGGCTTTTTGTGAAGCAGCTACATGGTGCGCATTTCAGTATCGTGCGGGACCTCCGCGCGGCGGTAGGATACCTCCTACGCACCACCTATCACATGCCATATGCGCGCGGAAGCCATCTGGGAATCCCACCCGCTTCCTGCGGTGCCCCGCCGAATCCGCTGGAAACTGTCCGGATTTGAACTGGGGCGACACTTTCTTCGCTCAATAAATGGAGGGAAAAATGTTTTTAGGTCTAGGACGCGTCATTTTATGTGCTAAATGTTTTCCGTTTCGCGCGTTGGCGGACGGGTGCACGCGCGCGCCCGGTACGGCCATACCGCATGTCCCGGCCCCGTTTTGCGCAGTTGGCAAAGCAAACGGAGCCAAAAATCGAGCGGAGCCGTGTGGCATCATTTTATGTGTCCTAGTAACCACTGCAAAAGACGGAACTGGGATACGGCAATTATCTTGGAGAACCCTTCACGAACAGGGCTATCTCGTCCGGAGTTCTATGGCTTTTAGGGGAAATGAGTAGGAAACGGCCCGTTTCACCACATAGTTTGTCGGAACGAGGCCATATTTGGCACGTGCGTGGGACTTAGGATGGGAAGCAAGGCCCCGGTCGCGGATTTCCAATCCGAACCACGGCGACGGTTTTTCCATTTTCGGGGTGCCGGAAGGGCTGTTTCGTGAAGCAGCTACATGGTGCGCATTTCAGTATCGCGCGGGACCTCCGCGCGGCGGTAGGATACCTCCTACGCACCACCTATCACATGCCATATGCGCGCGGAAGCCATCTGGGAATCCCACCCGCTTACTGCGGTGCGAATCCGCTGGAAGCGACCGGATTTGAACTGGGGCGACACTTTCCTTCGCTCAATAAATGGAGGGAAAAATTTTTTAGGTCTAGGACGCGTCATTTTATGTGCTAAATGTTTTCCGTTTCGCGCGTTGGCGGACGGGTGCACGCGCGCGCCCGGTACGACCATACCGCATGTCCCGGCGGCCCCGTTTTGCGCAGTTGGCAAAGCAAACGGAGCCAAAAAATCGAGCGGAGCCGCGTGGCGTCATTTTATGTGTCCTAGTAACCACTGCAAAAGACGGAACTGGGATACGGCAATTATCTTGGAGAACCCTTCACGAACAGGGCTATCTCGTCCGGAGTTCTATGGCTTTTAGGGGAAATGAGTAGGAAACGACCCGTTTCACCACATAGTTTGTCGGAACGAGGCCATATTTGGCACGTGCGTGGGACTTAGGATGGGAAGCAAGGCCCCGGTCGCGGATTTCCAATCCGAACCACGGGCGACGGTTTTTCCATTTTCGGGGTGCCGGAAGGGCTTTTTTGTGAAGCAGCTACATGGTGCGCATTTCAGTATCGCGCGGGACCTCCGCGCAGCGGTAGGATACCTCCTACGCACCACCTATCACATGCCATATGCGCGCGGAAGCCATCTGGGAATCCCACCCGCTTCTGCGGTGCCCCGAATCCATTGGAAACTGTCCGGATTTGAACTGGGGCGACACTTTCCTTCGCTCAATAAATGGAGGGAAAAATGTTTTTAGGTCTAGGACGCGTCATTTTATGTGCTAAATGTTTTCCTTTTCGCGCGTTGGCGGACGGTGCACGCGCGCGCCGGTACGGCCATACCCCATGTCCCGGCGGCCCGTTTTGCGCAGTTGGCAAAGCAAACGGAGCAAAAAATCGAGCGGAGCCGCGTGGCGTCATTTTATGTGTCCTAGTAACCACTGCAAAAGACGGAACTGGGATACGGCAATTATCTTGGAGAACCCTTCACGAACAGGGCTATCTCGTCAGGAGTTCTATGGCTTTTAGGGAAATGAGTAGGAAACGGCCCGTTTCACCACATAGTTTGTCGGAACGAGGCCATATTTGGCACGTGCGTGGGCCTTAGGATGGGAAGCAAGGCCCCGGTCGTGGATTTCCAATCCAAACCACGGGCGACGGTTTTTCCATTTTCGGGGTGCCGGAAGGGCTTTTTTGTGAAGCGGCTACATGGTGCGCATTTCAGTATCGCGCGGGACCTCCGCGGCGGTAGGATACCTCCTACGCACCACCTATCACATGCCATATGCGCGCGGAAGCCATCTGGGAATCCCACCCGCTTCCTGCGGTGCCCCGCCGGCTGGAAACTACCGGATTTGAACTGGGGACTGGGGCAACACTTTCCTTCACTCAATAAATGGAGGGAAAAATGTTTTTAGGTCTAGGACGCGTCATTTTATGTGCTAAATGTTTTCCGTTTCGCGCGTTGGCGGACGGGTGCACGCGCGCGCCCGGTACCGCATGTCCCGGCCCCGTTTTGCGCAGTTGGCAAAGCAAACGGAGCCAAAAAATCGGAGCGTGGCGTCATTTTATGTGTCCTAGTAACCACTGCAAAAGACGGAACTGGGATACGGCAATTATCTTGGAGAACCCTTCACGAACAGGGCTATCTCGTCCGGAGTTCTATGGCTTTTAGGGGAAATGAGTAGGAAACGGCCCGTTTCACCACATAGTTTGTCGGAACGAGGCCATATTTGGCACGTGCGTGGGCCTTAGGATGGGAAGCAAGGCCCCGGTCGCGGATTTCCAATCCGAACCACGGGCGACGGTTTTTCCATTTTCGGGGTGCCGGAAGGGCTTTTTGTGAAGCGGCTACATGGTGCGCATTTCAGTATCGCGCGGGACCTCCGCGCGGTAGGATACCTCCTACGCACCACCTATCACATGCCATATGCGCGCGGAAGCCATCTGGGAATCCCACCCGCTTCTGCGGTGCCCGCCGAATCCGCTGGAAACTGACCGGATTTGAACTGGGGCGACACTTTCCTTCGCTCAATAAATGGAGGGAAAAATGTTTTTAGGTCTAGGACGCGTCATTTTATGTGCTAAATGTTTTCCGTTTCGCGCGTTGGCGGACGGGTGCACGCGCGCGCCCGTACGGCCATACCGCATGTCCCCGCGGCCCCGTTTTGCGCAGTTGGCAAAGCAAACGGAGCCAAAAAAATCGCGTGGCGTCATTTTATGTGTCCTAGTAACCACTGCAAAAGACGGAACTGGGATACGGCAATTATCTTGGAGAACCCTTCACGAACAGGGCTATCTCGTCCGGAGTTCTATGGCTTTTAGGGGAAAAGAGTAGGAAACGGCCCGTTTCACCACATAGTTTGTCGGAACGAGGCCATATTTGGCACGTGCGTGGGCCTTAGGATGGGAAGCAAGGCCCCGGTCGCGGATTTCCAATCCGAACCACGGGCGACGGTTTTTCCATTTTCGGGGTGCCGGAAGGGCTTTTTTTGTGAAGCAGCTACATGGTGCGCATTTCAGTATCGCGCGGGACCTCCGCGCGGCGGTAGGATACCTCCTACGCACCACCTATCACATGCCATATGCGTGCGGAAGCCATCTGGGAATCCCACCCGCTTCCTGCGGTGCCCGCCGAATCCGCTGAAAGCCGGATTTGAACTGGGCGACACTTTCCTTCGCTCAATAAATGGAGGGAAAAATGTTTTTAGGTCTAGGACGCGTCATTTTATGTGCTAAATGTTTTCCGTTTCGCGCGTTGGCGGACGGGTGCACGCGCGCTCGGTTAAAGGGGTAGATCTACGGGCCTCTGAGGTTAGGGTTTCATGTACCAGAGGGAATCTGCAGGTAAGATGCTATAATTATTTTACTACTAGTATATTATTGTTAGAACTTAGAAGAAACAATGAAAGAAAAAAAAACAAAAATTAAAAAAAATTCATTATGCCGAGGGGGGCCCTAGGCGTATCTGGGGCCCTCGGCGTATCCAGGGAAACCCTAACATTAAGCCAGGGTCCACCTGGTCGGCCCGGGCGGAACAGATAAGCCGAGGGTGGCCCTCGGCGTATGGGCGCGACAGGGTAACCCGAGGGTGGCCCTCGGCGTATCTGGGGATTTGGATAACAGAGCACCTGGTCGGCCACGCACGCGCGCACGCGTTTTCCTCCTCCGCTCGCGTTTCCTCCTCCCGCTCGCTTTTCCCCTCCTGCCCGCCGCCGCCACCTGCCCGCTGCCACCGCTGCTCGCGCCGCACGCTGCCGCTCGCGCCACCCTCCTCCCGTTCCCGACCTCAGGCCCCTGGCCCTCCTCCCGTCCCCGCCCTCCTCCCATCCCCATCCTCCGGCCGCCGGCCTCCTCGTCGCGCCCTCGCCCTCCTCCTCGCCCCGGCCATCCTCCCGTCGCCGGCCTCCTCGTCGCGCCGCCCACCTCCTCCTCAACACCCCCGCGCAGTACCCGGCCGGCCTGCAGATGGTAAGCACTTTAGCCCTTTTTTCATTTTTGTGTTACTTTAATTGTTGTAATACAAATTGATGTCGGAACTAGTAATAGAAATTGTGTTACTTTCATTTTTGTGTTACTTTAATTGTTGTAATACAAATTGCTGTTAGTTAGTTAGTTAGGATTTTTTGCTTAGTTAATTTGTTAGCCGCCACCGCCACCGGATCCGTAGATTGTGTAGTAGAAATATGTGTAATAATGTGAATTTTGTGAATTTGTAATAGGCTATGCCGTGACCGCCTCGTCGTGAGCCTCCCGGTGTGACGATCCCGGATCTTGACGCGCTTCTCGACGGTCGCCGACATCGACACTCGGTTGTTCCACTACTTCCTCTACAGCCGAGGGTGAGCAAAATTTCGAACTTCTTCTCCGCATTTTATTTATGTCACTAGATTCATTTTCCAAGTCAAGTTGCGTAACCTAGGTGTCACTTCCCGTCCTCAAGCGTTACGCGGATAAATATGCACTAGTGGTCGGTATATTTTCAACCGTAACGCTTCTTAATTGTTTTCTCTTTCTCAATGCAGGTGATTGAACAATATGAGCGGCGGCAAGGAGGACTCGTCGAGCTTGCTTAAGAAGATGCAACAACGCAAGAACAATGTTAGAAGGAGTGAGAGGGCACCGCGTCGCAATCCGCGTTACGAGGACGGCGCGGGAGGAGGAGGAGGACGAGGACGAGGACGAGGACGGGGACGAGGTGGTGGAGCTGGAGGTGGCTTGGGAGGAGGTGGAGGTGGAGGTGGAGGTGGCTGGGGAGGACCGGACTTTGAGCCACCACCCTCGGCTTCAGGCGACGTTGCTTCCGGGTTCTTTTTGGAGGGGACGTCTAGAGAGGAGGCGGAGACGGAGTCTAGAGCCGAGGAGGACTCTAGCCGCGGGTTTGAGACTCCGGAGGAGGATGGGCGGCCGAAGGCACTGAAGATTCGTGGGGAAGCGAGAGTCCCCGACGAGAGGAAGGAGCCTAAGACCCATGAGGCGAAGACCCTTATTATTCCTGCTGGCCCTGAGTAAGTGTACTAATTTGGCAATTTCGATTTTCATGTACTAATGTTTGATTTTCATGTGCTAATGTTTGATTTTCATGTGCAGCAATTGGATATTTCCTCCGGGGGTCAAGGGGCGCCTGCCTAGCAGCATCATTGGAGCTTTGCTTAGGAAGTTCTGGCCGGGCAAGTACTATCCCCTCGGCACTGTCCCAGCTGGCGAGAAGAAGCTAGCCACTACTTGGACGGACTACGAGAGTGCCCCTGGCGTAGGCTTCCCGACGGCTGCTGAGGCCGTGATGAGAAAGTTTTGGGTAAGACATATTTTCTCGAGCTTCGTTCATATTTGATGACCCCAATGTTCTAACTCATGAATCTCACAATTGTTTTTTGCATGATTGAAGTGTTTTTATCGTGTGGCGCCCGAGGTTGAGGAGACGGCCGCGAACAGGACTTTGCGGGCGACTTGTGAGAGGTTGACACCGCAGGTGTGGTACAACCAAAGGATCACGTCCGCGGGTCACTTCTGGGCGGAGAGAGGCGAGAGGGTCCATAAGCCGGACATTGTCGGTAAGAATGCTAAGGCCGAGTACGAGATGACGGTGGAGGACTACATGTCGGTGAGTAAAATGTCAATGAGATTCTACATTGCTACTAAGTTGCGATTGCATTAGATTGAGTTGAGTATTGCATTTTCAGGTTATCCCCGATTGGGCCGAGCCGCATGCCGAGGCATGGGAGGAGATGGTTAGGACGAGGTGGCTCAAGATGGACGAGGACTTTGCAGCCGTGGCGAGGCGGAACGCGGAGAACCGAGGCGACGGTGGCACACACTGTGGGGGAAACCTCAGCTACGAGCGCTACAAGGGGAAGACGGTATGTATACATTTTATTTTCCTTCAGGTTCAAAGTTGGTACTCACAACATTTCCTTTCGCGATGCAGAGGGCCGCGTTAGGACCCGAGGAGGAGATGTCTGACCTCGAGATATACAACAAGATGCGGCTTAAGAAGCCCGATCTCTCGCAGCCTCAGCCCTCGCTCCCTGAGTACTTCGGCACCTACGCCGAGGACGTCGAGAACTACTGCGAGATGGTGAGGCATCGTCACCCGGAGGTGGATGACCCCATGAGCGCGGAGGTCGACGAGGAGTCGTTGGTCCTGTCGTCCGGAGGGTTGCCGCATGGCCGTCTCGCCATGCTGAACAAGGCCGTCAAGCATACCCTCACCACGACCTTCACGCGTCTCAAGGCGGGACTCACCAAGGACAGCCCCCCTCTCCCGCCTCGTCGCCGGGCTCGGCAACCCGCATACGACGTAAGTTTCCCTCATTTCCATCCTCTTTCCGACTTTCGTTCATACATTGCTAAGTGCTAACGAGACATGAATTTGTGAAATTGTAGCCTGACTTCGAGGCGGCCTACGTGGCCGCTCATCAAGAATATCAGGTGGCCTTCAACCAGCACCAGCAGCAGTTCATGGAGTACATGGCATATATACATGTAAGTTCCAACCTTTGTTTTCGCAAATGATGACAAGTCCCACTTTCCCCTAGTTTGATGCTTCATTTCTGCAAAGACTGACATGTAAACTATCTTGCAGGCGTCGTTTGTGGGCAATCAAACTGGACATACAGCGGATTTAGGGCCGATGCCTCCCTTTCCGGGGCCGGCGCCAAACATGCCATCGAAGGAAAATTTCGCTGCGGAGTACTATGGGAGAACAACGGTAAGTTCTTCGCCAAACCGAATACTACGGCTTTCCTTTGCCTCGCAAATTGCTAACATCTCGGGAACATGTGTGTAGGGAACGGGATGTTCCGGAAACCAGGGTGGTGGGAGGGACATGACACCGGTTCATCATGGTGGTCCTTCTCCCGGTGCTACACCCGGTACTTCTCCCGGTACTTCTCCCGGTCCTTCTCCCGGTGGTTCTTCCGCAGCTTCTACCGGAAGGAATCGGCCCGGGCCGGTGTTTAGCGGCGACGAGCTCCTCTAGTAGTCCCATAGTAGCTACTTATGTATCCGCACTATGACACTATGACACTTGTACCTATGTTATGAGACTACGACTATGTATCCGCAACTATGTTATGAGACTTGAACTTCGTGTTATGTCTATTTGCACTTACTCTATTTCGTGTGAATTAATTTGTGATTTAATGTGCTGCTAATCCTGGGAAACAACCAAACCAGCAAAAAAAAGAAAAAATGGTCATCTCTACGCCGACGGGTTCCCCCTCGGGGTAGCGTCGACATGAACCATATGGCACCCTCTACGCCGACGGCTTCCCCCTCGGGGTAGCGTCGAGTGAAACAGGGGCGCGACGCGTGGCAGTCTACGCCGACGACCACCCGCTCGGCGTAGGATGCGCCACGGCCCGCCAGGACGCGCCGCGTGGCAGTGTACGCCGACGGCCGCGCCCCTCGGCGTAGCGTGCAGCGCAGCTCGCCAGGACGCGCCGCGTGGCGGTGTACGCCGACGGCCGCGCCCCTCGGCGTAGCGTGCAGCGCAGCTCGCCAGGATGCGACGCGTGGCGCTGTATGCCGACGGCTGCCCCCTCGGCGTAGCCGTAACGGCCGTCAGCACGACGGCGCCCGTTAGCGTGCTACGCCGAGCGCTAGTACGCCGACGGGTGGCCTGGCCCTCGGCCCTCTCGTTCTACGCCGACGGTCGCTGATACGCCGAGGGCCACGTGGCTTCTGCCGAGGCCAACCTTGCCCGAGGAGCTACGCCGAGGGTCCCCGTCGGCGTACCGTACGCCGAGGGCTAGGCTGTGGTACGCCGAGGGCCGCAGGCCGTCGACATAGGTAGAGATTCCTGTAGTGGACTGGCAACCTGCACCTTCTGACAAACTTCACCGCCACACGCCCAGGACGCCCAGTCCGGACACACACGGCGATTTACACAAAAATAACCCAAAAGTGGAAGAAAAGCACAGACTGACCCTCCGGCGAAACTATTTCACCAATCTAACCCTTTTGTGTGGCGCCCCTCCCACGGGCGCCACACATGCCCATGTGGCTCCCCTCCTGCCGGCGCCACACACCCAGCCGACGTGGCGCCATCGACGCTGAGCTGGTGCGCCCATCCGACGTGGCAGCATGTGTGGCGCCCCTCCCAACGGCGCCACACATGCACTTGTAATCCCCCAAAACATACTGTGAGACAATTCCTCTGGGACTTAGCCGTTTTGCGAGGCTCGATGTGTGGCGCCGATGCCACGGGCGCCACACTAGCATGTGTGGCGCCGATGCCACGGGCGCCACACATCCACTTAAGTGTGGCGCCCGCGCCCGCGCCCAGCCCGACCCTCTCTTTCTCTTCTTTCTCTCCTCTCTTTCTCTCCTCCAACCGCCGCCGCCGGCCGCCTCTCCGCCGCCCCCACCAAATCCTCCACGGATTGGACAGATCTGGCCGGCCAAATCCATCCCCATACAATCCTCAAGGTATTCCCCTTCGTTCCCCTTCGATTCATCCAAGATTTGCTCCGGTTTAATTCGTTCCCCTTCGATTCATCCTAGATTGGAAATGTTGGTTGTGTTTGAACCATAGATTTGTATGCATGTGTGTTGAACCATAGATTTGAACCATAGATTTGTTGAAACCATAGATTGTATGCATGTGTTTGAACCATAGATGTTAAATTTTGTTAGATTGTATGCATTGTATCCAAAGATGTTTGTAATGGCTATGTATGTGTTGAAATGGGTATGTAAGTGTTGAATGTATGTATCCTAGATTTGTGGAGGAACCCTAGGCATCAAATTTTATGAATGTGTATTTGTAGGAATAACTCATATGGTGTTCTATCCCTAGATATGAATGTATGTGTGTATGGAACCTTATGTATGTATGTATGTGGTGAAAGACAAAATTGGAGCTTAGCAAGTGTTGAATGTGTATGTGTAGGAACCCTAGATATGTTAGTGGATTTGGATATGAACCCTAGATTTGGATATGTTGGTGGATTTGGATATGAACCCTAGATTTGGCTATGTAGATATAAAATGGCTATGTATGTGTTCAAATTCTATGTATGTATGTCTTGAAATGTCTACTATTTGTGATGTAATAACTCATATTTGAACCAAATATTTGTTGGAACCCTAGATATGAATGTATGTGTGTATGTATGGAACTCTCATGTATTTGGATATGAACTCTCATGTATGTGTTGCTCATTTTTGTTAGCGGAATGACTCATAATATGGTTGTGTAAACATGTAGGATGGTGTGGCTTCTGGATGAAGAGTACGACAGGGAGCACCGGGCTGTTCATATGACGGAGAGGGGAACGGATCTTCGTCCTTTGAAGATTCGTTACCATGGCACACTGGATATACCTTATGACGAGAGGTACACGGAGTTCATCCGGCCTACCGGTCTTATGCCGTTCATATCCCTTGTAAGCCGTGGGGGACCACACATGAACCCCTCGGCACTCACCGCCCTTGTCGACCGGTGGAGGACGGAGACTCACACCTTCCACTTGAGGGCCGGCGAGATGGCCCCTACTCTCCAGGATGTTTCCATGATCCTTGCACTACCTATTCAGGGCGAGCCACTGTGTATGAACACAGCTTCTGATGGGTGGCGCCAGCAGATGGAGGCGCTTATTGGCAGGGCTCCTCCGGCGCCAGCAAATCCAAAGGAGAGAGTTCCCGCCGGCGCGTCTTTCACTTGGATCAGAACTAACTTTGCAGAATGCCCCATAGAGGCCGACGAGGACACTCGGAGGACGTACGCCCGCGTGTACTTATGGTACATGATTTCCAGGACTCTCTTTCCTGACAGTGGGGGTAAGCTGGCCCATTGGTGTTGGCTGAAGGCGCTTACGGTGTTGGACGACCGGTGGAGTTGGGGAACAGCGGCACTTGCCTACCTCTACCGGCAGGTGATGATTTGTTCTATGTACTATTTTCCTATAGTAGTGCGCTACACAAAGTACTAACCAAATATCTTATGTACGCAGTTGGACGAAGCTTGTCGCAGGACTGGGAGCAAGACTGGGAGCGGCGGTATTGGTGGATGCATGCTCCTACTTTCCGTATGGAGCTGGGACCGCCTATCAGTTGGGCGTCCCAGGGTACTCAAGGAGACGCCATGGCCTCATTTCCCTCACTTTCCTGATCGGGAGCCCACTTGGGCATACCTTTGGGACAATGTCTCGGAGATGACGAGCGATCCAATGATCATGTACAGGCAATACACTGCGGAGTTGGACACTCTTACCGCTGAGCAGGTAACCGATCACTGCGGAGTTGCAATCCTAGTTTTGATTGATTCTACTAGCATCTACTAAATAATTGTATGCTGCAGGTGGAATGGCAGCCATATGGTAGCTACTACCGTATTGGCGCGGCGATGGCTGACCTAAACCCCAAGTGCACGGAGGAGGCGCGGTTCTGGCGTATGCGCTGCCCACTCATATGCATGTGGCTTGTTGAACACCACCAACCGCAAAGAGTGATGAGACAGTTTGGGCGGTATCAGGAGTGCCCACCAATGTGGCAAGACACGGATAAGGCGCTTCACAGGTAAACTTCTGGAATCATGCGATGGAAGATTCTTCATAGAAGAGGTACAAACTAACTTGTTGATTCTTGCAGGCTTGATAGGCAGCGGCAGAGGAAGATCACAAATTGGCCAGTCCATCATAGCGGCCACATCACAGCGTTCCAACACTGCTTGGAAGCGGCACGGAATGCTGGCCCTGAGCAGATTGTGCCTCACGACTTCACCGCTTTCAACAACTACCTCGAGTGGTTCCATCAGAACACGCGTATCGAGTTAGTGAAGCGCGCGTATCGTGAAGAGATCTTGGACGACCCCATCCAGTTCGATGAGGTTGGGCAAAGCCAGCACGACACTTTTGCTCGCAGAGGGAGATCGACTTCTATTGCTTCCGAGCTGAACTTCGTGGTAATGGATTCTCTCACTAACTAGTACATCATCTAGATTGCCATGTGCTCGCTTAAATTGTGTATGCTATGTTTGTCACAGCGGGAGGAGATCCAGAAAACAGCTGAGGAGTGCGAGGTTGTGTGGGATCAGAGCCACAGAGATGAAAAGCCTGTCGGACCGTTGCGGAATTTCATTAAGGTATGATCACCAACTTTGAATGTACGCAATTATGTTCTGGTGGCTTTGTAACCGTGAGTTCCATGACGCAGAACACTGCACGAAAGATGCGGCGGTTAGCGAACTTGCTAGGTTGCCGCGAAGGTGAAATCCCTACATCCTCCTCTTCTGAAGAACATGTATGGACTATTTTGTTGCTGTGAAACATGTTCTTACTAATTTCAACTTTTGTAATCTCATGTGTTCATGTTTGTGAAGATTCCTCCTGAGGACGACCTAATTCTGAGTCAAGGCATACTTCCGAAGCGTACCTCCAAGCAACGGTCAGCTTACCAGTTGAAGCCAAGGGGCAAGGCTCCAAACCGGTACACTCCGGAAGATTATGTCAACCGAGGAAAGAAGGTTGTCACTGAGGAGGATGACGGGCGGCCGCGGAGATCAGCTATGTCGAGGATGAGGAACGACGAGCCGTTCTCTTCAGATGAGGAGGAGGAGGAGGAGGAGGAGGAGCAGGAGCAGCAGGAGGAGCAGCAGGAGGAGGAGCAGGAGTAGCAGCAGGAGGAGGAGCAGGAGCAGCAGGAGCAGCAGCAGGAGCAGCAGCAACAACAGCCAAGGCAGCGGACAAAGAGGATGGCCGTCCGGAAGCATCCCACGAGGACGGCACGTCGAGGACGCTACTAGGATGTGTGCTACGTGTTGTTGTGAACTCTATATTCATAAGTATCGATTTGTGAACCCTATGCCATTTCGAACCATGGTCTGTAATGCTACTTGTTGTTTGAATCTACGTGCTACAATGTGACCTATGAAGTGTTATATGTGTATGTCATGAAATTGCTACTTGTTGTGTCCAATGTTGTACTCGTAACTGTTGGAGTTTGGTAGGATTTTTCATGTTTTGAACACAAGTCCATGTGTGGCGCCCTTCACACTGGCGCCACAAGTGCTAGTGTGGCGCCCGTGGCATCGGCGCCACACATGCCAACTTATATGAACTATTGGGACCAAAACATCCAGGGGCTCCGGACGATAAGTCCTTAGCCGTTTTCGCGAGCCTCTATGTGTGGCGCCCGTGGCATCGGCGCCACACATGCTAGTGTGGCGCCCGTGGCATCGGCGCCACACATCGAGCCTCGCAAAACGGCTAAGTCCCAGAGGATTTGTCTCACAGTATGTTTTGGGGGATTACAAGTGCATGTGTGGCGCCGTTGGGAGGGGCGCCACACATGCTGCCACGTCGGATGGGCGCACCAGCTCAGCGTCGATGGTGCCACGTCGGCTGGGTCAGTGGCGCCGGCAGGAGGGGAGCCACATGGGCATGTGTGGCGCCCGTGGGAGGGGCGCCACACAAAAGGGTTAGATTGGTGAAATAGTTTCGCCGGAGGGTCAGTCTGTGTTTTTCTTCTACTTTTGGGTTATTTTTGTGTAAATCGCCGACACACACGGGCGAGATGCTGCAGGTGTGCGGCATGGGTTCCCTGAGCTCCACCCAGCTTGCTGTCCCTGGCGTCAGCTACGTCCCAGGTCTTACCGAGAACATCATCTCGGTGACCCAGCTCACCGACAGTGGCTTCAGCGTCGCATTCAGTCCCCATGGCTGCACTGTCACGAGGAACCGAGGCGGGGCGAAGGTCGGCTATGCGTACCATGCAGGCAGCCAGCTGTACCGGCTCGACTACCTCAGGGTTGCTAGCAGCAAATAACATGTGAACCGAAAGTTGTGACTGTAACCAGCCATATGAGTTGCTAAGATGAAGAGGAAGTCTAGCCGTTCAGTGTCCTTTTGGCTGCAAACAAGTTCTCAGCTGGTCTTTTGTATGAAAAAACTCCTAGGTGTTTCAGTTAACATTCAGTTAGGATGCTGATGCTACTACTTATATGTCTGTATGTGCTAGGTATTGGGAGACAATGAGACGTTACCACGCACCAGTTACTCATGCTTCGGTTGCTGCATTTACCTAGGATGTAGTTAATATGTATGGTTTTGTCTCAGTGATATGGATACTTTTCTTTTGAGTTGATAATTCACCAATTCCAACTCTGAAATCCGATTACAAATAGTAACAAAATTCATGATGTAAACTTAAATTCTCATATTGCGGGCTTAGCTCTCAGAACCAAAGGTGCTATTGCAATGAAAAATCCCAATTGTTGCTACAAAGAAATCTATGTTATATGGCTCTTTTCATTGCATTGATTTGATATTTTGTTGGACGAGTCCACAATTTATTGACAAGCTTTTTGAGTGTTACATGTGCGTTTATTGTTGTTTTGTACATCTGGTAATTTAGTTGGGATATTTGTGCACATATATAATTTAATTTTTACTGTCGCATAACTTTATTGGTTTTACTGCACAAGTTAGTTGTCAGTTGTTAAAGACATTTAGTGATTTTGTTGCAGTCATTTTAGCCAATCAACATGCACCTTCCATCGGGCCAATTTTTTTTGCTTGCGCTGAAGGCAATAAACCTTTAAGTGGCACTAACGACATATATATTCGGACTATTTTGACAGCTTCTTTCTTTCTTTGTTTCAAAAAGGGAGTTAGACACGACAACCTTGTATTACCAGGGGTCAAATGCTATAATATATAGCACATCTAACTTGTGTTATAATAAAGGGGATTATTTTTCAGCTGATGCTATATACATGCCTAAGCATCATCTTAATCTCAACTCATAGCTGGTCTCATGGATCTGACACCTATTTATTTATAGGCCTAATGGATCTGTCACCTCTTGCTTCGTCATCACTTGGTACTTGAGGCCTCTTTTATCGTCAGCAGCATGCATGGAAATGGTCGAGCCTCGACAGGCTTCTCCATTGACCAGCATGTCCGCAAGAACTGTCGTCACATTTTTCTTCATCCATCTTTTAATTGGCCTTGCGCCATACACCTGCAAGAGCACATTGATACATCGTTACCATGGTATACAAACAACTACACAAATAAGTATTTGGTTTGTTCAGATAACGTATACTTACATCATTATGTGACTTTGAGCAAATGACGTCCAAGGCGGCGTCACTTGCAAACAGGGAGACACCCTTGTCAGCTACCGTGGCAATGACACCCTTCATCTGGATCTTCACGATCTCCCTCAGTTCGTCATGTGAAAGCGGCTCAAACATCACAATTTCACTTAGCTTGTTGATAAGTTCATGCTTGAAGCATTCCTCGACCTGCATGAACAGGCATAAATGACAATCGGTGGCTGCACATTGATTACTTTACCATGACAATCGGTGGCTGCACATTGATTACTTTACCATGACAAATGACAATCGGTGGCTGCATGATAGTTTGGGAGTTTTCACGTACCTTTTTCATGAGAATATCTCGCTTTGTTTCTATGTTTTCTCCGGCTATTCTAGTCGATAGGTTCTCTGCTCCTAGATTTGAGGTCATAATGATGATAGTATTCTTGAAGTCTACGGCCCGTCCTTTGCCATCAGTCAACATACCATCCCCGAGGATTTGAATGAGAATCTTAACTATCGAGGGATTTGCCTTATCCACCTCGTCAAAAAGAATAACGCTAAATGGTTGGCTCCTGACTTTCTCGGTGAGTTCTCCTTCTTCATAGCTTTTGAAATTCAAATAAAATAAAATGTGAGACATGCATGATAATGAAGTGTCGGAAAGGAGTAGGAGTGCAAAAAGTGTGCAAGTCAAACCTTCGAGGTCCTCCTATGAGACGCAACACGGATCCACTCTCAGCATATTCAGACATGTCTAAGCGAATCAACGCCTTCTCGTTGTCAAATAGCTTCTCGGCAAGTGATTTAGCGAGCTCTGTCTTTCCAACACCCGTCGGACCCAAAAAGAGGAAAGAGCCAACTGGTTGGCCAGATTGACCAAAGCCGGCCCTAGAACGTAGCACTTCCTGTGCAACCAAATTGACCGCTTCGTTCTGACCAACAACTCGCTCGTGCAACTTCTGTGCCAGGTTGATCAGCTTCTCCCCATCTTCATCAAATGTGGTGATAGGAATTTTGGTCCATCGGCTCACAGCCTTGATCAGAAAACATTGGAACATGACATGAATATCACATTGAAACAGTGGAAATTATTTAAACTACTTACACAGATATGATTAGGGAGGTTAATTTACCTGTGCGACATGGCCTGGACCAACAGTAAGAACTTCCTTGGATTCACTTATAGTGCTACCTTGAATGTTTTGAACTTGTTTTTGTTTACGCAGCTTCACCGCAGTGCATGCCTCGTCCATCAGATCGATTGCTTTGTCAGGAAACTGGCGACCTGACATGAACAAAGAATCCATCAACATGCACGAGACTAGTAAATTGAACTAACTCTTTGATTGATGACTTGAGGAACATATATACGTACCTGTAATGTAACGGTCAGCGAGTCGTACAGCAGCAACTAGAGCATCGTCGTCGATTGTCAAGCCATGGTGCTTCTGGTACCGCTTCTTGAGCCCCTGGAGGATGGCAATGGTGGCTTCCACGCTGGGCTCCTGGACGTCAACCTTTTGGAACCGGCGCTCGAGCGCGGAATCTTTCTCGATGTGCTTGCGGTACTCCTGGGAGGTGGTGGCGCCTACGCAGCGGATGCGGCCACGGGCCAGGGCCGGCTTGAGGATGTTGGCGGCGTCGCCGGTGCCCCCACGGTCGCCGGCGCCGACGATCATGTGCATCTCGTCTATGAATAGTATGAGCTTCCCGTCGGAGTCCGCCGCCTGCGCGATGGCGTCCTTGAGGCGCTGCTCGAACATGCCGCGCCACCGGGTGCCCGCGACCATGGCCCCGACGTCGAGCTCGGCGACGCGCGCCCCCGCCAGCGCGTCCGGGACGTCCCCGGCGGCGATGCGCAGGGCGAGGCCCTCGGCGATGGCCGTCTTGCCGACGCCCGCGGCCCCGACGAGCGCGGCGCAGTTCTTGGTCCGGCGGCAGAGGATGCAGATGACGCGGTCGATCTCGTCGTCGCGGCCGATGACCGGGTCGAGCTTGCCGGCGTCCAGGGTCTTGAGGAGGGCCGGCCTGGAGACAAGAGACTTCACCTCTTGCTTGTATAGCCTCCACGCTGCCATTGACAAAACAGCGGCCGATATTCCGAGCAGGGTTATGTGCGCCGTGTCTTTCGATAACCCAACGTGCTGCAGGAGCCGCGACATATTCGAAGAAGAAGACGACGACGACTTGCAGGAAGATTATGTTTTGGAGATCGCTTTCGTGGTACGATGCACCCGATATATATTGCACCGTAAGTGCACACGACCCTCGCTCCGAAACCGGCCTGGGTTCTGAAGGCCAACGCTTAGCCCTTTGTTGGCCACTCGGAAACTACTCAATGTGCCCGAGTTCTACGTGAGCTAGGAGATTTAGTTTAAGTAACATGATTAGTTTTCTTCTCTACAAGATCAGAGTTGATTAGTTTTCTATTCTGTGTAGGTTCGATTGAATTTGTCAATCACGTTATGTAGGGACACTGAATTGGTTCCGTAGTCAGCTCTGCTTGTTTACATAAGCACCCTCGGCGTGTCTCCTAGGTGTCTCGGTGTGCACTGCGATTGTTCATGTTCGTTAATCAATATTGTGACTTTAAGGTACTCCTTCTTTTCTATATTATTACTTGTCGTAGATTTAGATGTATCTGTGTAGATCCATTCGGCAAGAACGAATATGAAACGAAGGTAGTATGTAATTGTTTGCTCACCAGTCACCACTAATAATTAGGACAAATGAAGGAATGCAAGTTTTTTTATAAAAGTTTGTTCAATGCACATGAGCGCAATAGGGGCTTGCAAAATATGACCGTTAGGACCTGTAGCTCCCGCGACTCTGCTCTGGTGACATCTGCACCACCCCTACTGCCTTGTTAGTTGTTCCAAATCTCCTTGCCCTGCGACGTTGATGCCCCTACCCCCTCACTCGTCCCTTGGGTTCACCCCAATCTTCCTCGGCTTGGGAGAGACTACGAGCAACATCGGCTCACCAGGACTGACTCCGATGTCGGTTGCATCCAATCGAATTATCTCTCAACACACCTTTGGAAGTCTACGACTGATACATGTAAAATGAATCCATTAACTTTGATGTTTATTTATTCTACAATATTACATGATAATTGCATCATATGTGAGGTTTCCAACAAGTTTTACATTGATTTTTGGTGATTTTTCACAAAGTCCCCTTTTATTTGTTTCTTTTGCTGCAGAGCAGGAAATCCCTATTCTTGCGAGGCCATTAGTTTATTCATGTTTTTTTCTAACAAGGAGAGGCCCCGAAGGGCCTGGACACTTTCACTAATTTAGCAGTGCAGATACAAATGCAGTATTGGCCTTACAGAAGCACACAATAATAAATAAGTCCATACTAGTTACAGAAAAGACCCTAAAAAACGAAAACACCATCGGGTCCTCTGTCACCGCCGCTGCACAAGAAGCAGAGAGCGCGGCCGTCTTCATCGGCGCCGGGGACAACACCACTTGGCTCTGAGAAAACAAGAAGCTCTGCGACAATCTCTGCAAATAGGGCCTCCACTAGGAGGTTGATAGAACGCAGGGAACTGCCGGCGAAGAGAATGGCCACCATAAGGCCAACAGAGTCGGCACGCGAGCTATGGCCGCCGAGAGTGTATTCTGCAAATTGTGTCACTACTCCAACGCCATCGAATCTGGATTTTGAGGTCAGGAACATGTCTTCTCTTCTCAACACCACCATGGAGAGATGCACAGAAAACGAAGTCATGACCCCTGATACATTGCAAACATATCTATAATTTTGATGCTACATGTTTGTTTTACACCAATTTATATATATTTTGTTTACACTTCGTTACACTTTTATATATTTTCTGTCACTAACCTATTGACAAGACGCCACAGTGCTAGTTCTGCTGTTTTATATTTCAAAAAAGTTGTACAGGAAATATTCTCGGAATTGTACGAAACAAAAGCCGAAGATCTTATTTTCCCATAACGAAGATGAAATCTAGATGGGGTACGAAGAGCACCACAGGACGGCCAGACCAGGCCTAGGCGCGGCCCAGGCCTTGGCCGTGCCTAGGGGTGATCTGGGCCCCCCTGGCCTCCACCAACCTCGCCCTTCCACCTATAAGAAGCCTCCCGACGCGTGAACCGTAAATCAACCATCCTCCATCCACGAAAAGTTTTGTAGCTCCGCCGCCGCCGAAGACAAGATCTAGGGGACAAAAGTCTCTGTTCCGGCACGCTGCCAGAATGGGGAATCGCCCCCGGAGCCATCTCCATCGACTCCACCGCCATCTTCATGGCCGTTGCTGACTCCCATGATGAGGAGTGAGTAGTTCTCCCCCGAGGCTGAGAGCTTTACCGGTAGCTATGTGGTCTATCTATCTCTCCATTTATGATCTTTATGTGATCGTGAGCTTTGTAATCTAGTTGAATAAGTAGATGTTATTCTTCAACTATTGTGCTACTCAACTGCTTTTATTATGTGATCTCCAGGGACACCTTGTCCAACGGTATGAAGGTGATAGTGTGCACACCGTGTATATTTTTAAGCTTAATTTATAGAAATACTTATGAATTGTGGTGTCTAGTTAGTACCATCTTTGTATGCTCAAAGTGACAGCATGGGGTGTCCATAGATTGGGAATGTGAACTTGAAGAAATGCTTATGCATCCCTACGCAATGAATTTGTGTTTATTATCAAACCGGAGAGTGGTTCAGAGTAGCATAGTGAAGTGATAATATCTATGTATTCAATTATGGTATCATTGTTGAGAGTGTGCACTAGTGAAAATATGATCCCTAGACATTGTTTCCAAGCATCGAAACACCATTTGCAACCAGTTCTGCTACATGTTTGTCTGCTGCCATATTTATTTCTTATTGCAATTACCACTCATAATCATCCATATTACTTATATTTCACTATCTCTTCGCCGAACTAGTGCACCTATACACCTGACAAGTGTATTGGGTGTGTTGCGGATACAAGAGACTTCTTGTATCGTAATTGCAGGGTTGCTTGAGAGGGATATCTTTGACCTCTATTTCCCTAAGTTCGATAAACCTTGGGTGATCCACTTAAGGGAAACTTGCTGCTGTTCTACAAACCTCTGCACTTGGATGCCCAACACTGTCTACAGGAATAGAAGCGTGCGTAGACATCAAGCTCTTTCTGGCGCCGTTGCCGGAGAGGTAGGGTAAAAAGTACTCACATCCTCTGGCTACTAAGCTATCTAGTTGCTGGTGAGTGCTCGAAGTTATTTCCGTTAGATTCTGCAATTATATCTTTTTATTTCTTATTTTTTATTTTCACTAGTTAGGCTTAATGGAAAACAATAACAAAATTAGAGAGCTTTATAGTATTTATCTTGAGTTAGGACATGAGGTGTTTGAAGAGAAAATTAAAAAACCTATGGAACTTTATTTGCATTCTAATAGCAATGTTATTAGTATAAATTATTTGAACACCATTATTGCTAATGCTATGGAAAATTCTAAGCTTGGGGAAGCTAGTTTTTATGAAAATGATCTTTTTAGTTCCCCAGCTTTAGAGGAGGAAATTTGCTATGATGATACTATGCCTCCAATATATGATGATTACAATGATGATTATGTTATTTTCAGTCCACCTACTATTTAGGAGAAAGTTAATTATGATTACAATATGCCTCCTATATTTGACGATTATGGTGATGAGAATAATAATGATAGCTATTTTGTTGAATTTGCTCCCACTACAATTAATAAGAATGACTATGCTTATGTGGAGTGTAATAATTATTTTATGCATGTGACTAATGATAAGAATGTTTTATGCGATAGTTATATTGTTGAGTTTATTCATGATACTACTGAAAGTTATTATGAGAGAGGAAAATATGGTTGTAGAAGTTTTCATGGTACTAAAACACCTCTCTATATGCTGAAAGTTTTGGAGTTACTCTTGTTTTATCTTCCTATGCTTGTCATTTTGTTATTTGTGGATTTATTTGTGTACAAGATTCCAACGCATAGGAAGTGGGTTAGACTTAAATGTGTTTCATATTTTTCTCCTTGATGCTCTCTTATGTGAGCATCTTCTCAAATTACTGAGCCTAGCTGAAAGGCGTTAAAAAAGCACTCTTGAGAGATAATCCATGTTTTATTTCTGTAATTTTTTCTTTTGATGAGTTTTGGAATTTGTTGCCTCTGTAATAACCTCTCCTTATTATTTTTTATTTCATTTTTATGCCAAGAATAGCCTCTAATAGGAAGAAAGTAAGATTTGGGGAAGTTGCTGTCCTGAAACAGATTTTGTGCTGTCACCAAAAAAATTCGTATTCCCAGCCAATTTTGAGCTGCCAATTTTTGAGCATATGCCCAGGTTATTATCTAACTTTCGTTAGTTGAACACTTTTTGATCTAAGCAACAGAAGATTTTCGAAAAATCAATCTTTACCCGGTGGTCTGTTTTGATAGATTTCTGCCACTATTTGCATTTGCCTCTTAATTTCTTTCTTTTTGAGTTCTTTTGAGGAAACAGATTTTTGAAGAAGTTGCTACAGTAGATAATTTTTTAATGGATGTTTGATATATGTTAGAACTGAACCCAAGTGGATTTGTTTATTTTGATTGCACTAATACTGCTAATAAGAATTGTGTGAAATTTTGTACGAAGGAAGTTTTCAAGTGTAGGGAGAGAAGAATGATGTAATGAGATTAAGTATGGACAAAATCTCAAGCTTGAGGATGCCCATGTCACCCCAAGAAATATCCAAGAGGTACAAGCGTCAAAGCTTGGGGATGCGCAAGGCATCCCCTCTTCATCAACAAAGCATCAGGTTATCTTTCTATACGCTATATTTTTATTACTTCATATGCTATGTGTTGTTCTTGGAGTGTCTTTATTTTTGTTTTGTTTGCTGTAGCATATGGTTGGATCCTACCATTCTTGTGTGGGACAGAGACATGCTCCGTTTTTATTGCATAGAACACTCTAGTTTCCGCTCTTATTATTCTGCGAGTGTTCTAGTTTGCTAGTATTGCGTTTAGTGATACGTCCCAAACGTATCTATAATTTCTTATGTTCCATGCTACTTTATTGATGATACTCACATGTTTTATACACATTCTATGTCATATTTATGCGTTTTCCGGAACTAACCTATTGACGAGATGCCGAAGTGCCGTTCTGTTTTCTGCTGTTTTTGGTTTCGAAATCCTAGTAAGGAAATATTCTCGGAATTGGACGAAATCAACGCCCAGAGTCTTAGAATTGGACGAAGCTTCCAGAACACCCGAGAGCCGCCAGAGGGGAGCCCTGGGGGCCCCACACACCAGGCTGGCGCGGCCAGGGTGTGGGCCGCGCCCCCCTACTGTGTCGTCGCCTCGTCAGCCCTCCGACTCCGCCTCTTCGCCTATTTAAAGGTCCTCGACCTAAAACCTCGATACGGAAAAGCCACGGTACGAGAAACCTTCCAGAGCCGCCGCCATCGTGAAGCCAAGATCTGGGGGACAGGAGTCTCTGTTCCGGCACGCCGCCGGGACGGGAAGTGCCCCGGAAGGCTCCTCTATCGACACCACCGCCATCTTCATCACCGCTGCTGTCTCCCATGAGGAGGGAGTAGTTCTCCATCTAGGCTAAGGGCTGTACCGGTAGCTATGTGGTTCATCTCTCTCCTATGTACTTCAATACAATAATCTCATGAGCTGCCTTACATGATTGAGATTCATATGATGATGCTTGTAATCTAGATGTCATTATGCTAGTCAAGTGGATTTTACTTATGTGATCTCCGGAGACTCCTTGTCCCACGTGTGTAAAGGTGACAGTGTGTGCACCGTGTGGGTCTCTTAGGCTATATTTCAAAGAATACTTATTCACTGTTATGAATGGCATAGTGAAGTGCTTATTTATATCCCTTTATGATTGCAATGTGTTTTGTATCACAATTTATCTGTGTGCTACTCTAGTGATGTTATTAAAGTAGTCTATTCCTCCTGCACGGTGTAATGGTGACAGTGTGTGCATCGTGTAGTACTTGGCGTAGGTTATGATTGTGATCTCTTGTAGATTAAGTTAACTATTGCTATGATAGTATTGATGTGATCTATGCCTCCTTCATAGTGTGATGGTGACAGTGTGCATGCTATGTTAGTACTTGGTGTAGTTGTGTTGATCTGTCATGCACTCTAAGGTTATTTAAACATGAATATCGAATATTGTGGAGCTTGCTAACTCCGGCATTGAGGGTTCGTGTAATCCTACGCAATTAGTGGTGTTCATCATCCAACAAAAGAGTGTAGAGTATAGCATTTATCTATTCTGTTATGTGATCAATGTTGAGAGTGTCCACTTGTCAAAGTATAATCCATAGGCCTTGTTCCCAAATACTGCTATCGCTGCTTGTTTACTGTTTTACTGCATCTGTTCTGCCTGCAATATTACCACCATCAACCATACGCCAGTTGTAGCATCAAGCTATTTTCTGGTTCCGTTACTACTGCTCATATTCATTCATACCACTTGTATTTCACTATCTCTTCGCCGAACTAGTGCACCTATTAGGTGTGTTGGGGACACAAGAGACTTCTTGCTTTGTGGTTGGGGTTGCATGAGAGGGATATCTTTGACCTCTTCCTCCCTGAGTTCGATAAACCTTGGGTGATCCACGTAAGGGAAACTTGCTGCTGTTCTACAAACCTCTGCTCTTGGAGGCCCAACACTGTCTACAAGAATAGAAGCACCCGTAGACATCAAACACTTTTCTGGCGCCGTTGTCATGGAGGAAAGGTAAAAGGCACTCATACTCCAGTCCCAGGTAACTAAGTACTTTTCTGTTGCCGTTGTGTGTGTGCTCGAAGCTATTTCCTTTAGATCCTGCAATTGCATCTTTTTGTTTCTTGTTAAACACTAGTAAGGCATAATGGAAAACATCTATGAGCTTTTTGTGCTATTTCCTGAGTCAAGACATGAATGGTTTAATGCAAAAATTAAAAAACCTATGGAACCTTGTTTGCATGCTGGTAGTTATATTAGTAAGAACGCTTTGAACACCATTGCTGATAATGATATAGAAAATGCTAAGCTTGGGGAAGCTGGTTTTGATGGAAATGATCTCTTTAGCCCTCCGGGTATTGAGGAGAAAGTTTATGTTGATTATGATATGCCTCCCATATATGATGATTATAATGATAGTGGTCTTTTGGTGCCGCCTACTATGGAGAGTAAATTTTATTATGATTATACTATGCCTCCTACACTTGATGAGAATAATAATGATAGCTACTTTGTTGAATTTGCTCCCACTACAACTAATAAAATTGATTATGCTTATGTGGAGAGTAATAATTTTATGCATGAGACTCATGATAAGAATGTTTCATTTGATAGTTATATTGTTGAGTTTGCTCATGATGCTACTGAAAGTTATTATGAGAGAGGAAAATACGGTTGTAGAAATTTTCATGTTACTAAAACACCTCTCTATATGCTGAAATTTATGAAGTTACACTTGTTTTATCTTTCTATGCTTGTTGCATTATGCTTCATGAATTTGTTTATTTACAAGATTCCTTTTCATAGGAAGTGGGTTAGGCTTAAATTTGTTTTGAATTTGCTTCTTGATGCTCTCTTTTGCTTCAACTACTATTTCTTAGTGCATCATTAAAACTGCTGAGCCCATCTTAATGGCTATAAAGAAAGCACTTCTTGGGAGATAACCCATGTGTTTATTTTACTACAGTACTTTTGTTTTATATTTGAGTCTTGGAAGTTGTTACTACTGTAGCAACCTCTCCTTATCTTATTTTATTGCATTTGTTGTGCCAAGTAAAGTCTTTGATAGTAAGGTTGATACTAGATTTGGATTACTGCGCAGAAATAGATTTCTGTCTGTCACGAATTTGGGCAGTGCTCTCTGTAGGTAACTCAGAAAAATCTGCCAATTTACGTGCGTAATCCTCAGATATGTACGCAACTTTCATTCAATTTGGGCATTTTCATCTGAGCAATTCTGGTGCCTCTTTAAAATTCGTCTTTACGGACTGTTCTGTTTTGACAGATTCTGCCTTTTATTTCGCATTGCCTGTTTTGCTGTGTTGGATGGATTGATTTGTTCCATTACCTTCCAGTAGCTTTTTGCAATGTCCAGAAGTGTTAAGAATGATTGTGCCACCTCTGAACATGTGAATTTTTGATTATGCACTAACCCTCTAATGAGTTTGTTTTGAGTTTGGTGTGGAGGAAGTTTTCAAGGGTCAAGAGAGGAGGATGATACAATATGATCAAGAAGAGTGAAAAGTCTAAGCTTGGGGATGCCCCCGTGGTTCATCCCTGCATATTTCAAGAATACTCAAGCGTCTAAGCTTGGGGATGCCCAAGGCATCCCCTTCTTCATCGACAAATTATCAGGTTTCTTCTCTTGAAACTATATTTTTATTCGGTCACATCTTATGTGCTTTACTTGGAGCGTCTTTATGTTCTTGTTTTTGTTTTGTTTGAATAAAATTGGATCCTAGCATTCATTGTGTGGGAGAGAGACACGCTCCGCTGGTTCATATGAACACTTGTGTTCTTAGCTTTACTTTCAATGTTCATGGCGAAGTTGAAACTGCTTCGTTAATTGTTATATGGTTGGAAACGGAAAATGCCGCATGTGGTAAATGGTATAATGTCTTGAATAATTTGATACTTGGCAATTGTTGTGCTCATATAGATCATGTTTAAGCTCTTGCATCATGTACTTTGTACCCATTAATGAAGAACTACATAGAGCTTGTTAAAATTTGGTTTGCATGATTGATCTCTAGAGTCTAGATATTTTCTGGTTGAGGTGTTTGAACAACAAGGAGACAATGTAAAGTCTTATAATAGTTACAATATGTTCATATGTGAGCTTTGCTGCACCTTTTATACTTGAGTTTGCTTCAAACAACCTTGCTAGCCTAGCCTTGTATTGAGAGGAATTCTTCTCGTGCATCCAAATCCTTGAGCCAAATACTATGCCGTTTGTGTCCACCATACATACCTACCACATGGTATTTCTCTGCCATTCCAAAGTAAATTACTTCATGTGCTATCTTTAAACAATTCAAAACTTTATTACTCCTTATTTGTGTCAATGTTTTTGTTATCACCAGATTTTGGCTAAATCAGGAGGTGGGCCACGATCAAGATGGGCTTGGAAGATTACATATGGAAGATCTATGAAGCGGCCTTGCACGGAGAATTTGGGCTAGTTAGCCCGTGTATCTTAATATAATAGGTTGTGTATCGATTTAGAAGTTAGAGTTTATCTCGTGCACGGTTTAGTGCACGCCCTCATTAGAAAGTCCGCTGGACTATAAATATGTATCTAGGGTTTATGGAATAAACAACAACTCACGTTCAACCCCAAAACAAACCAATCTCGGCGCATCGCCAACTCCTTCGTCTCGAGGGTTTCTATCAGGTAAGCGACATGCTGCCTAGATCGCATCTTGCGATCTAGGCAGCACAAGCCCCACGTTGTTCATGCGTTGCTCACTGAAGCGCTTTTGATGGCGAGCAACATAGTTATCATTAGATGTGTTAGGGTTAGCATTGTTCTTCGTTTAAGCATGCTTACGTAGTGCAACCCTTGCATATCTAGCCGCCCTCACGCCTATCTCAGGCGTGGGGCGGCACCCCGCTTGATCATTATTTAGTAGATCTGATCCGTTACGATTGCTCCTTGTTCTACAAGGATTAGTTTAATATCTGCAATAGTTAGGCCTTACAAAGGGGGAGGATCCAGCGGCACGTAGGGTGGCGTTCGCAAGTCCTAAACGGGATGTTCCGAGGATCAACTTCATGTTGGTTTTTTGGCCTTGTTTAGGATCGGCTTACGAGCACCGTGCGTGGCCGCGAGGCCCAACCTGGAGTAGGATGATCCGATTATGCGGTGAAAACCCTAAATCGTCGTAGATCTCATTAGCTTCATCTTGATCAAGCAGGACCACCAAGTATTCGTGCACCCCGTACGAATCATGGGTGGATCGGCTCTTTGAGCCGATCCACAGGATAACCTGAGAGCCGATCGAGGCTCGTATTTAATGTTTACATGTGTGCCCTGCAGGAAACTAAGCGAGGCATCACCATCACCTTCCGACCAGTATAGGTCGTGGCACGCCCTGCACTTCGCAACGCCGCGTGTGACCAGAAGAGCATTGCGGGCCGTCGCTCGGAGGGGTCTCAGCCAGCCGCAGCTCTAGACTCTTCCCGGCTCTACGGTGTTGACAAGGCCGCTGCCCGCCGGTGGGTTTTGGCAGTCAACACATTCTGGCACGCCCGGTGGGACAAACGTCTACATCAACCACATCGCCATCTACATCTGAGATGGCGGACGGCACGCCAGTCACATACGATGAGATCAAAGCCATCCTCGAAGCCGAACTCATCGGCTCTTCCCGCCAAACCCACTCCCATGGCGCAGGGGGAGGGGTTCCACGCCCGAAGGCGCCCTCGATGGGATAAACTTCTCCACCTCGTCGGAGGAGCGCACCAGGTCGCTGAAACATGGGGATCTGCCTAAGGAGCTCAGAAGGAAACATGACGGAATCAAGGCAACCCTCGGAGCCGAACTCCTCGGCTCCTCTGAGAAGACCCGGCCGCACGATATCAAGCTCGGTAGGAACCCACGTCCGGGGCCCGGTGTCGACACGGTGGATCTCAGCCACCCCATAGGCTTTGGTGTCAATATGGCGGGATCTGCAAGCCGCCATGACAAAGAGGAAACAGAAAGCAGCCACTCCCGTGGCAAGGATGAAGAGGGAGCCGATCCGCGCGACCAGCCCCAAGGTGAGGACAGGCGGTACCTGGCAAGGGAGGGAATAAGAAGCATGCGGTATCAACGCCCACGCTCCAAGCACCCTCTCAACAAATACGAGCAACACCACGACCGACGTCGGCGCTACGACGCGGATGATGAAAGGAATTTCCGGTCTGATGCCGAGGTCGGAAGGTACCGCCAACATGGTAGAAGCAACGACGGGTACGATCGTCGCGCCGAAGGAAGGCCAAGGGGGCAGAGTGACATGGATAAGCACTGGGAATGCCCGTTCTTCAAACATTGCTGGGACTCAGGAATGAGCCGATTGCCAACAATCGAGGACTGCCCAGAATGCAAACAAAGGAAGAAGGGTGCCGCTAACGTGTCTGTGTTCAGCCGGCTAGGGCCTTTCCCGCATCGGAACAAGCGTGCTGAGTCCCCTCAGATGGAAGATCTCGAGGAGCTAGAGGACGGTGGTGAAGAATACAAATATCATCAGCCCAGATGGTGCCCTGATGGGCTCAGCCGTTCCCAGAAGCAAAGAGTCCAGCGTCTGCGTGGGTTGGAAGAAGCTGAAAGATTATACCTGCGCACGCTAAGGAAGGCACGGCCTGATCTGGCCGCCAAAATTCTGCGAACCCTGGACGAGGAAGGTCAGCCACAAAGAAAAGAGTGGCGCCCCGAACAGAGAAAAGCCGATGATGAAACATCGGCTGGCACAAATATGGTGTTTATCCTCCCTTCGGAGTTCAGTGCTCCAGGATTAGATGAGACATCCGTGGCACAACTTGACTGCGGCCCACGGCCGGTTATCTTTGAGAAGCCACGAGAAAGGAGCTACAGGCATCTGAAGGCCTGTACTTACGAGGGTATATCGATGGGAGGCCGGTAAATAAGATGCTGGTGGACACCGGAGCGGCAGTTAACATCATGCCGTACTCTATGCTACGTCGGCTGGGACGCTCGAGTTCGGATCTAATCAAGACCAACGTAACATTGAGCGACTTCAACGGCCAAGCGTCTGAGGCACAAGGAGTTCTGAACGTGGATCTGACCGTAGGAAGAAAAACTATCCCTACGACGTTCTTCATCGTTGATAGCACGAGCAGTTATGCTGTTTTGCTGGGAAGAGATTGGATCCACGCCAACTGCTGCATTCCCTCCACGATGCACCAATGCATAATACAGTGGGATGGTGATGAGGTAGAGGTCGTCCAAGCCGATGACTCGGCCGAAGTTTCAACGGCTGGCATGAACGCATGGGAAGCAGCAGGCCAAGAACCCCTCTCAGGCATCAACTTGGACGACTGCGAGCGCATCGATGTGACAAAGGGAAGGGTTAAGCTAGTTTTATCCACTGGCCTGACCATGTAGTTGAAGCCAAGCGATGTGCAAGTTGGCGAGGCTGATCCTTGGGATCGGCCCCAAGGGTCTATGAAGGAGCCTTACAAAACCTTCACTAAGCAAACAACGTGGAGGCCGATTCCAGCAATCGGCCAAAATTATCCTCACCCACCATTCTGCCTGGGTTTAACATGTTATCCAACAGAGCCGATACCATCAATTCTCTTGACAGAATCGGCTCGGGGGGCACCCAGGTAGATAAAATACGAGGATATGCAACGGAAGCATCTCATCTTCTGGTGATGGGTATTGGAGTATGGGGGCCGATATGCACAGGTCGGCCCCGTAAAAAATTCAAATTTTTTATAAATTCGCAGATTCGACATAAGAGCAGAGGCTAGTTCCCTCCAAGAGATGTCCCCCCAAGAGATAGCCAAGGCGAAGACGGCCTCACCGGAATTTGCTTCAGTTTGCCAAAGATGATGAGCTGGTTTGATCAGCGAGGCGCAAGGTTTGGACTGAAGAAGCTCGGGGGAGGGCGGCTCGCCCTGAAATTTCCTCACTCTAAAGAGCCGATTTTGGTGAATCGGTTGATACGGCGTTGCGAGTTGGATAACCAAGGATGATCGCGTGATCGGCTCGCTGCTATTCCCACCCGACTAAGGCCCGGGGGGCAGCTCACCTTGAAGGTTCTCTGCTCCGGGGAGCCGATTTCGTTGGAATCGGCTAAACTCTGCACCACAAGTTACCTGAAGAATGGTGCTTATGTTGCAAAATTATCATAGCCTGCCGGCGACCCTCGACGGTGATCGGCCGGTGGCCCTGCAGGATAGCTCTCTTGGACAAGGTTGAGCCCGCCCCAAAATTTCAATGGTGATGATCCATTCTTTATCCTCGCCTTGGCTGAGGCTCGGGGGGCAGCTCGCCCTCGAGGTTTAACCAACTCTGTCGAAGTGGGCTCACTCTTCGTGACGGCTCGTTCAAAGACAGTGATTATTGTAGAAGGAAGCTGCCGGAGCTGAGCGAGCAGAATTCGGAGAGGATAATGCGGCGGAAGAAGGTTTGAAATTTAGAGGGGACCTGACATTATTTCAGGAGTTTGCCGCTAAAGTTCAACTTGACATCTTGAGATATCTGCGTTTACAACTCATGGGATTTGCGCGATTAGGGCTTGGCCTTGTTTGACAAGGAATTTGGGTCCGGGTGGATCTATCTCGAAATCTATCGTGAGAGACCGATGCGATGCCATCGGCTTGTTGGGCATTGTCCAGTTCGGCAATCGGCAGAATCAATCGGCTAAATTATCATAAAAGGAATCGGCAAAATCGAGTTGGGGAATTCCTTCATTAATGCGCCAGATTTCTTACATAGAAGAGCTGATTGCTCTCAAAAGGAAATACCAGGGGGATACATTGCCCCGTCTACTACTGCTAGCCCTGTGCTAAGACCCTATCTAGGGGCCGCTGCCCGTCGTCGTCGTCGCCGTCGTCGCCACTGTCGGCGCTGCTCCCTGCCGGCTCGTCATCACTGCTCCAGCGGCCGCCGACAGGACCCTCGTCGTCTTCATCCTCTTCGTCAGCGTCGTCGTCACTGTCGACGTCGCTGAAGTTCCCGGGCCAGAGGTGGCGGCGTTTGGCCGGCGGCTCGTCGGAGGAGCTGTCTTCATCCTCCTCCTCCTCTTCCTCCTCCTTCACCTCCTCGGAGGTGGTGAAGTCCGCCCAGGAGAGGCGGTCGTCTTCGCTCTCCTCCACCACTTCCTCGTCAGCAAGGAAGCGGAGGTCGCTCTCCCCGTCGGTGTGGGATTTGTCATCCTCGGACCAGACGGAGGAGTCATGGTCCTCTTTGTCCCACTTCGTTGGGGCGAGGATGTCGTACGCCGCTTGCGTACCCCACGAGGGCGTCGACTCTCGGATGGGAGAGGACACGTGGGAAAGATCCGACGAAGAAGAAGAGGAAGAGGAAGAGGACATGGTTGCAGGGGAGGGTTTTTTGGAGTGCTACTGCGGAAGGGGTGAAGAGGAGAACTGTTCGATGCGGCTAAATAAAAGGAGGTGGGGGTTTTTAATTTCCGAGCAGTTCTCGAGGACATGGTGCCAAAACTGTCAAATCGTGCAGAGAAGTTGGGAAGGCAAGTCGTCATGATGAGGCATGCTGCGACAGTTCCGCTCTGCCGTGACACGACCCCTCTGAGGAAAAAAACAGAGTGGTTTTGAAATTATCATTACCAAAACCAGGGGGGCATGTGTTATCACCAGATTTTGGCTAAATCAGGAGGTGGGCCGCGATCAAGATGGGCTTGGAAGATTACATATGGAAGATCTATGAAGCGGCCTTGCACGGAGAATTTGGGCTAGTTAGCCCGTGTATCTTAATATAATAGGTTGTGTATCGATTTAGAAGCTAGAGTTTATCTCGTGCACGGTTTAGTGCACGCCCTCATTAGAAAGTCCGCTGGACTATAAATATGTATCTAGGGTTTATGGAATAAACAACAACTCACGTTCAACCCCAAAACAAACCAATCTCGGCGCATCGCCAACTCCTTCGTCTCGAGGGTTTCTATCAGGTAAGCGACATGCTGCCTAGATCGCATCTTGCGATCTAGGCAGCACAAGCCCCACGTTGTTCATGCGTTGCTCGTACTGAAGCGCTTTTGATGGCGAGCAACGTAGTTATCATTAGATGTGTTAGGGTTAGCATTGTTCTTCGTTTAAGCATGCTTACGTAGTGCAACCCTTGCATATCTAGCCGCCCTCACGCCTATCTCAGGCGTGGGGGCGGCACCCCGCTGATCATTATTTAGTAGATCTGATCCGTTACGATTGCTCCTTGTTCTACAAGGATTAGTTTAATATCTGCAATAGTTAGGCCTTACAAAGGGGGAGGATCCAGCGGCACGTAGGGTGGCGTTCGCAAGTCCTAAACGGGATGTTCCGAGGATCAACTTCATGTTGGTTTTTTGGCCTTGTTTAGGATCGGCTTACGAGCACCGTGCGTGGCCGCGAGGCCCTCGGAGTAGGATGATCCGATTATGCGGTGAAAACCCTAAATCGTCGTAGATCTCATTAGCTTCATCTTGATCAAGCAGGACCACCTATTCGTGCACCCCGTACGAATCATGGGTGGATCGGCTCTTTGAGCCGATCCACAGGATAACCTGAGAGCCGATCGAGGCTCGTATTTAATGTTTACATGTGTGCCCTGCAGGAAACTAAGCGAGGCATCACCATCACCTTCCTGACCAGGTATAGGTCAGGTGGCACGCCTTGCACTTTGCAACGCCGCGTGTGACCAGAAGAGCATTGCGGGCCGTCGCTCGGAGGGGTCTCAGCCAGCCGCAGCTCTAGACTCTTCCCGGCTCTACGGTGTTGACAAGGCCGCTGTCCGCCGGTGGGTTTTGGCAGTCAACAGTTTTATAGCTCATGAGGAAGTATGTGGTGTTTTATCTTTCAATCTTGTTGGGCAGCTTTCACCAATGGACTAGTGGCTTCATCCGCTTATCCAATAATTTTGCAAAGAGAGCGCGGGGTTCCCAGCCCCAATTAATCAACCTTCATTAATAATTCTCTTCACATGTTTTGCTCTGATTCATCAGTAAGCAACTTAATTTTGCAAATAGACACTCCTTCATGGTATGTGAATGTTGGAAGGCACCCGAGGATTCGGTTAGCCATGGCTTGTGTAAGCGAAAGGTTGGGAGGAGTGTCAACCATAAATAAAAACTAAAATACATGTGTATACAAAAGAGAAGAGGGATGATCTACCTTGCTGGTAGAGATAACGTCCTTCATGGGAGCCGCTCTTTGAAAGTCTGTTTGGCAAGGGGGGTAGAGTGCCCACTACCATTCGTTGACAACAACAAACACCTCTCAAAACTTTATTTGTATGCTCTCTATATGATTTCAAAACTTAAAAAGCTCTAGCACATGATTTAATCCCTGCTTCTCTCTGCGAAGGGCCATTCTTCTACTTTATTGTTGATTCAGTTTACCTACTTCTTTCTATCTTAGAAGCAAACACTTGTGTTAACTGTGCATTGATTCTTACATGTTTACCTATTGCACTTGTTATATTGCTTTGTGTTGACAATTATCCATGAGATATACATGTTGAAGTTGAAAGCAACCGCAGAAACTTATATCTTCCTCTGTGTTGCTTCAATGTCTTTACTAAGAATTTATTGCTTTATGAGTAACTCTTATGCAAGTCTTATTGATGCTTGTCTTGAAAGTATTATTCATGAAAAGTCTTTGCTATATGATTCATTTGTTTACTCATTATCTTCGCCATTGCTTCGAATCGCTGCATTCATCTCATATGCTTTACAATATTATGATCAAGATTATGATATCATGTCACTTTAGAAATTATCTTTGTTATCGTTTACCTACTCGAGGGCGAGTATGAACTAAGCTTGGGGATGCTTGATACCTCCCAAACGTATCTATAATTTCTTATGTTCCATGCTACTTTATTGATGATACTCACATGTTTTATACACATTATATGTCATATTTATGCGTTTTCCGGAACTAACCTATTGACGAGATGCCGAAGTTGTTTTGTGCTGTTTTTGGTTTCGAAATCCTAGTAAGGAAATATTCTCGGAATTGGACGAAATCAAAGCCCGAGTCTTAGAATTGCACGAAGCTTCCAACACCCGAGAGCCGAGGGGAGCCCTGGGGGCCACACACCAGTGGCGGCCAGTGTGGGCCGCGCCCCTGTTGTGTCGTCGCCTCGTCAGCCCTCCGACTCCGCCTCTTCGCCTATTTAAAGGTCCTCGACCTAAAACCTCGATACGGAAAAGCCACGGTACGAGAAACCTTCCAGAGCCGCCGCCATCGCGAAGCCAAGATCTGGGGACAGGAGTCTCTGTTCCGGCACGCCGCCGGGACGGGGAAGTGCCCCCGGAAGGCTCCTCCATCGACACCACCGCCATCTTCATCACCGCTGCTGTCTCCCATGAGGAGGGAGTAGTTCTCCATCGAGGCTAAGGGCTGTACCGGTAGCTATGTGGTTCATCTCTCTCCTATGTACTTCAATACAATAATCTCATGAGCTGCCTTACATGATTGAGATTCATATGATGATGCTTGTAATCTAGATGTCATTATGCTAGTCAAGTGGATTTTACTTATGTGATCTCCGGAGACTCCTTGTCCCACGTGTGTAAAGGTGACAGTGTGTGCACCGTGTGGGTCTCTTAGGCTATATTTCACAGAATACTTATTCACTGTTATGAATGGCATAGTGAAGTGCTTATTTATATCCCTTTATGATTGCAATGTGTTTTGTATCACAATTTATCTGTGTGCTACTCTAGTGATGTTATTAAAGTAGTCTATTCCTCCTGCACGGTGTAATGGTGACAGTGTGTGCATCATGTAGTACTTGGCATAGGTTATGATTGTGATCACTTGTAGATTATGAAGTTAACTATTGCTATGATAGTATTGATGTGATCTATGCCTCCTTCATAGTGTGATGGTGACAGTGTGCATGCTATGTTAGTACTTGGTGTAGTTGTGTTGATCTGTCGTGCACTCTAAGGTTATTTAAACATGAATATCGAATATTGTGGAGCTTGTTAACTCCGGCATTGAGGGTTCGTGTAATCCTACGCAATTAGTGGTGTTCATCATCCAACAAAAGAGTGTAGAGTATAGCATTTATCTATTCTGTTATGTGATCAATGTTGAGAGTGTCCACTAGTGAAAGTATAATCCCGGGCCTTGTTCCCAAATACGCTATCGCTGCTTGTTTACTGTTTTATTGCATCTGTGCAATATTACCACCATCAACCATACGCCAGTTGTAGCATCAAGCTATTTTCTGGTGTCATTACTACTGCTCATATTCATTCATACCACTTGTATTTCACTATCTCTTCGTCGAACTAGTGCACCTATTAGGTGTGTTGGGGACACAAGAGACTTCTTACTTTGTGGTTGCAGGGTTGCATGAGAGGGATATCTTTGACCTCTTCCTCCCTGAGTTCGATAAACCTTGGGTGACCCACTTAAGGGAAACTTGCTGCTGTTCTACAAACCTCTGCTCTTGGAGGCCCAACACTGTCTACAAGAATAGAAGCACCCGTAGACATCATTTAGCTCTTGGTTTTCCATTCTTATTTTGTTCAGAGCTTGATTAGTTTTATTTATTTATGTATGATTAGCTCTCTGGTCCATTGATTACTATCTATGAGAGTTGTTTCAAATAAGCTGATCGATTGGTGTTGGAGACGAGAAAAATGTTTCATGCTTATAGTGATGCAAAAGGAAGCTTGTTTAGTCTGTGGCATAGACTTTGGCATGTCATGTTGGATGCTATTCTTATCATATGCTTAGTAGTTATTGTTGTAGCATGACTTGTCTCAAATAGCTGAGAGTGCATAATGTGCCATTGAAAGAATCATGTGTTGTTTCCATCATAAAAAGCATAATATTGTGGTATTATCCTTTGATGCTTTATTGGCTTGACTTGGCACATGTTTACATCATGTTATGACTACACACAAGTCAACTAATTAAAGCCTCTATGATCATTTAGTTTTTGACTTGTAATATCACTTTACGTTTTGATTAATAATGTTTTGTCGCTATGCATGATTATGGCCATTATTGCTCTCTTAGTTGGTCGCTCCCAGTCTTTTGCTAGCTTTCGTCTGTACAGAGTATGAGCTCTACTCGTGCATCCAACCACCAAAAACTAAAGTTGCCAATTGTGTCCAACATACATACCTATATGTGGTATTTCACTGCCACTCCAAAGTGGATTGCTTGTGTGCTACCTTTAAACCTTCAAACATTACTACATGTTTTGTATTTTTTTCTTAGCTCATGAGGAAGTATTGAATGGTTTATTGTCTTTTCATGACTTCATTCTGTGACTAACATGCATAATGTGCTGGTCCATAATATTGCAAAAAGAGAAAGACAACCGGGTGCTCATCCCAAATAAAATATAAAATGAACAAATAATGCTCCGCACATTATGTACTAGAGAGATCGTAAATAATGGTGTGCAATGGAGAACTACATGGGAGCCGCTCTTGAGGTCACTATATGAAAGGATGATAGATTGTTTGATGCCATTCGTTGACATAGACATGCATACCTTTCAAAATATATATGTTCAACACTCTTATGCATTCAAAATAAAAATATCTAGCACATGAGTAATCTTGCTTCCCTCTGCGTAGGGCCTTTCTTTTAATTTTATGTTGAGTCTTCATCTTCTCGCTTTATGCACCACTAAGAGAGCATAGTTGTAATTCTGAGTATAATGTGCATAATCCCAAAATCTATTATTGATTGATTCAGGATTATGGTTATTGTTTGTTCTCAAATTACTTGTATCTAGTCACCCTTTGAACTTTAAAGGTGTCCTGGCATTTATATTTTGCTAGTTCATAAAGGACAAGTTGAGTACCACTTTGCTAAGTTTTCTCTATGCTAAAAAACAAACATTTTCTTTCAGTGCATAATTATTCATGATCCTTTGTTTGAGTTACTTCTCATGTTCTAACATAGTTGCTAAATTCTATTGTTAGAATTATATCTATCATGCCTATGCTTAGAGTACTTTGATCCCAGCTTGCAATGCTTTTACAATAACTTGATCAAGATTCTGTTGGCTGCATGTCACCTCAAAAATTATTTTTGTTATCACTTACCTACTCGAGGACGAACATGAATTAAGCTTGGGGATGCTGATACATTGCAAACATATGTATAATTTTTTG
Organism: Lolium multiflorum; assembly: GCA_030979885.1. Classification (NCBI taxonomy): domain Eukaryota; kingdom Viridiplantae; phylum Streptophyta; class Magnoliopsida; order Poales; family Poaceae; genus Lolium; species Lolium multiflorum. The sequence goes on along the minus strand of CM061751.1, from coordinate 52,784,915 downwards.
ATGTTCCATGCTTGTTTTACACCAATTTATATATGTTTTGTTTACACTTCGTTGCACTTCTATACAGTTTCCGGCACTAACCTATTGACAAGACGAATAGTGCCAGTTCCCTGTCTTCTGCTCTTTTGTATTTCAGAAAAGTTGTACAGGAAATATTCTCGGAATTGGACGAAACAAAAGTCGAAGATCTTATTTTTCCGTAACGAAGACGAAGTCCGAGGGGGACGAGGCGCTACAGGGCGGCCAGACCAGGCCTAGGCGCGACCCAGGCCCTGGCCGCGCCTAGGGGTGGTCTGGGGCCCCCTGGCCTCCACCGACCTCGCCCTTCCGCCTATAAGAAGCATCCCGGCGTGTGAACCTGATACGTCTCCGACGTATCGATAATTTCTTATGTTCTATGCCATATTACTGATGATACCTACATGTTTTATGCACACTTTATGTCATATTCGTGCATTTTCTGGAACTAACCTATTAACAAGATGCCGAAGTGCCAGTTCCTGTTTTCTGCTGTTTTTGGTTTCGAAATCCTAGTAACGAAATATTCTCGGAATTGGACGAAACGAAGACCCAGGTTCCTATTTTCACCGGAAGCATCCGAACACCGGGAAGGACCGGAGGGGGCACTGGGCCCCAGACCATAGGCCGGCGCGGCCCAGGCCCTGGCCGCGCCGCCATATGGTGTGGCCACCCCTTCGACCCTCTGCGCCGCCTCTTCGTCTATATAAAGCCTCCGTCGCGAAACCCCGATGCGAAGAACCACGATACGGAAAACCTTCAGAGCCGCCGCCATCGCGAAGCCAAGATCCGGGGACAAGAGTCTGTTCCGGCACCCTGCCGGAGCGGGGAAGTGCCCCGGAAGGCTTCTCCATCGACACCGCTGCCATCTCCACCGCCATCTTCATCACCGCTGCTGCTCCCATGAGGAGGGAGTAGTTCTCCATCGAGGCCCGGGGCTGTACCGGTAGCTATGTGGTTCATCTCTCTCCTATGTGCTTCAATACAATAATCTCATGAGCTGCCTTACATGATTGAGATTCATATGATGATGCTTGTAATCTAGATGTCATTATGCTAGTCAAGTGAGTTTTACTTATGTGATCTCCGGAGACTCCTTGTCCCACGTGTGTAAAGGTGACAGTGTGTGCACCGTGTGGGTCTCTTAGGCTATATTTCACAGAATACTTATTCACTGTTGAATGGCATAGTGAGGTGCTTATTTATATCTCTTTATGATTGCAATGTGTTTGTATCACAATTTATCTATGTGCTACTCTAGCAATGTTATTAAAGTAGTTTTATTCCTCCTGCACGTGTGCAAAGGTGACAGTGTGTGCACCGTGTTAGTACTTGGTTTATGCTATGATCATGATCTCTTGTAGATTGCGAAGTTAACTATTGCTATGATAATATTGATGTGATCTATTCCTCCTACATATGCATGAAGGTGACAGTGTGCATGCTATGCTAGTACTTGGTTTAGTCTTTTGATCTATCTTACACTAAAGGTTACTAAAATATGAGCATTATTGTGGAGCTTGTTAACTCCGGCATTGAGGGTTCGTGTAATCCTACGCAATATGTTCATCATCCAACAAAAGTGTAGAGTATGCATTTATCTATTCTGTTATGTGATCAATGTTGAGAGTGTCCACTAGTGAAAGTGTAATCCCTAGGCCTTGTTCCTAAATATGCTATCGCTGCTTGTTTTTGTTTTCTGCGTTACTACTGCTGCATTACTGCTTGTGTCCTGGGTAAAGCACTTTTCTGGTGCCGTTGCTACTGCTTATTCATACCACCTGTATTTCACTATCTCTTCGCCGAACTAGTGCACCTATTAGGTGTGTTGGGGACACAAGAGACTTCTTGCTTTGTGGTTGCAGGGTTGCATGAGAGGGATATCTTTGACCTCTTCCTCCCTGAGATCGATAAACCTTGGGTGACCCACTTATGGGAAACTTGCTGCTGTTCTACAAACCTCTGCTCTTGGAGGCCCAACACTGTCTACAAGAATAGAAGCTCCCGTAGACATCAAGTATTTTCTGGCGCCGTTGCCGGGGAGGAAAGGTAAAAAGGCACTCATACTCCGGTTCCAGGTAACAGTACTTTTCTGGCGCCATTGTGTTTGTGCTCGAAGCTATTTCCTTTAGATCCTGCAATTGCATCTTTTTGTTTCTTGTTTACACTAGTTTGGCATAATGGACAACAATGAGCTTCTTATTCTATTTCCTGATTTAAAACATGGATTGTTTGATGCGAAAATTAAAAAACCTATGAAATTTTATTTGCATGCTGGTGGTGATATTAGTATGAACGCTTTGAACACCATTGTTGATAATAATGTAGAAAGTTCTAAGCTTGGGGAAGCTGGTTTTCATGATATTTTTAGTCCCCCAAGCATTGAGGAGAAAATTTTCTTTGATAATACTATGCCTCCTATATTTGATGATGAGAATAATAATGATAGTTACTTTGTTGAATTTGCTCCTACTATTACTAATAAAATTGACTATGCCTATGTGGAGAGTAATAATTTTATGCATGAGACTCATGATAAGAATGCTTTATGTGATAGTTATATTGTTGAGTTTGCTCATGATGCTACTGAAAGTTATTATGAGAGAGGAAAATATGGTTGTAGAAATTTTCATGTTACTAAAATGCCTCTCTATGTGCTGAAATTTTTGAAGCTACACTTGTTTTATCTTCCTATGCTTGTTACTTTGCTCTTCATGAACTTGTTTATTTACAAGATTCCTATGCATAGGAAGCATGTTAGACTTAAATGTGTTTTGAATTTGCCTCTTGATGCTCTCTTTTGCTTCAACTACTATTTCTTGCGAGTGCATCATTAAAACTGCTGAGCCCATCTTAACGGCTATAAAGAAAGAACTTCTTGGGAGATAACACATGTGTTATTTTGCTACAGTACTTTATTTTGTATTTGAGTCTTGGAAGTTGTTTACTACTGTAGCAACCTCTCCTTATCTTAGTTTTGAGTTTTGTTGTGCCAAGTAAAGTCTTTGATAGTAAAGTAAGTACTAGATTTGGATTACTGCGCAGTTCCAGATTTCTTTGCTGTCACAAATCTGGGTCTAATTCTCTGTAGGTAACTCAGAAAATTATGCCAATTTACGTGAGTGATCCTCAGATATGTACGCAACTTTCATTCAATTTTGGAATTTTCATTTGAGCAAGTCTGGTGCCCTTTTAAAATTCGTCTTTACGGACTGTTCTGTTTTGACAGATTCTGCCTTTTATTTCGCATTGCTTCTTTCGCTGTGTTGGGTGGATTTCTTTGTTCCATTACCTTCCAGTAGCTTTGAGCAATGTCCAGAAGTGTTAAGAATGATTGTGTCACCTCTGAACATGTGAGTTTTTGATTATGCACTAACCCTCTAATGAGTTTGTTTCGAGTTTGGTGTGGAGGAAGTTTTCAAGGGTCAAGAGAGGAGGATGATATACTATGATCAAGGAGAGTGAAAACTCTAAGCTTGGGGATGCCCCGGTGGTTCACCCCTGCATATTATAAGAAGACTCAAGCGTCTAAGCTGGGGATGCCCAAGGCATCCCCTTCTTCATCGACAAATTATCAGGTTCCTTCTCTTCAAACTATATTTTTATTCGGCCACATCTTATGTACTTTACTTGGAGCGTATGTGTGATTTTGTTTTTGTTTTTGTTTGAATAAATGCTTGTGTGGGAGAGAGACACTCTCCGCTGGTTCATATGAACACATGTGTTCTTAGATTTTAATTTTCATGGCGAAGTTTCTTCTTCGTTAATTTGTTATATGGTTGGAATTGGAAAATGCTACATGTAGTAACTCTAAAATGTCTTGGATAATTTGATACTTGGCAATTGTTGTGCTCATGTTTAAGATCTTGCATCATATACTTTGCACCCATTAATGAAGAAATACTTAGAGCTTGCTAATTTGGTTTGCATATTTGGTTTCTCTAGAGTCTAGATAACATCTAGTATTGAGTTTTGAACAACAAGGAAGACGGTATGGAGTCTTATAATGTTTACAATATGTCTTTTATGTAAGTTTTGCTGTACCGTTCATCCTTGTGTTTGTTTCAAATAACCTTGCTAGCCTAAACCTTGTATCGAGAGGGAATACTTCTCATGCATCCAAAATCCTTGAGCCAACCACTATGCCATTTGTGTCCACCATACCTACCTACTACATGGTATTTATCCGCCATTCCAAAGTAAATTGCTTGAGTGCTACCTTTAAAATTCCATCATTCAACTTTGCAATATATAGCTCATGGGACAAATAGCTTAAAAACTATTGTGGTATTGAATATGTACTTATGCACTTTATCTCTTATTAAGTTGCTTGTTGTGCGATAACCATGCTTCTGGGGACGCCATCAACTATTCTTTGTTGAATATCATGTGAGTTGCTATGCATGTCCGTCTTGTCTGAAGTAAGAGAGATCTACCACCTTAATGGTTGGAGCATGCATATTGTTAGAGAAGAACATTGGGCCGCTAACTAAAGCCATGAATCATGGTGGAAGTTTCAGTTTTGGACATATATCCTCAATCTCATATGAGAATAATAATTGTTGTCACATGCTTATGCATTAAAGAGGAGTCCATTATCTGTTGTCCATGTTGTCCCGTATGGATGTCTAAGTTGAGAATAATCAAAAGCGAGAAATCCAAAATGCGAGCTTTCTCCTTAGACCTTTGTACATGCGGCATGGAGGTACCCCATTGTGACACTTGGTTAAAACATGTGCATTACAAAGATCCGGTAGTCCAAGCTAATTAGGACAAGGTGCGGGCACTATTAGTATACTATGCATGAGACTTGCAACTTGTAAGATATAATTTACATAACTCATATGCTTTATTACTACCGTTGACAAAATTGTTTCATGTTTTCAAAATAAAAGCTCTAGCACAAATATAGCAATCGATGCTTTCCTCTTTGAAGGACCATTCTTTTACATTTTATGTTGAGTCAGTTCACCTATTTCTCTCTATCCTAGAAGCAAACACTTGTGATTAACTGTGCATTGATTCTTACATACTTGCATATTATACTTGTTATATTACTCTATGTTGACAATTATCCATGAGATATACATGTTACAAGTTTAAAGCAACCGCTGAAACTTAATCTTCCTTTGTGTTGCTTCAATACCTTTACTTTGATTTATTGCTTTATGAGTTAACTCTTATGCAAGACTTATTGATGCTTGTCTTGAAGTACTATTCATGAAAAGTCTTTGCTTTATGATTCACTTGTTTACTCATGTCATTACCATTGTTTTGATCGCTGCATTCATTACATATGTTTACAAATAGTATGATCAAGGTTATGATGGCATGTCACTTCAGAAATTATCTTTGTTATCGTTTTACCTGCTCGGGACGAGCAGAACTAAGCTTGGGGATGCTTGATACGTCTCCGACGTATCGATAATTTCTTATGTTCTATGCCATATTATTGATGATACCTACATGTTTTATGCACACTTTATGTCATATTCGTGCATTTTCTGGAACTAACCTATTAACAAGATGCCGAAGTGCCAGTTCCTGTTTTCTGCTGTTTTTGGTTTCAGAAATCCTAGTAACGAAATATTCTCGGAATTGGACACGAAGACCCAGGTTCCTATTTTCACCGGAAGCATCCAGAACACCCGGGAAGGACCAGAGGGCGCACTGGGCCCCCACCATAGGCCGGCGCGGCCCAGGCCCTGGCCGCGCCACCATATGGTGTGGCCACCCCTTCGACCCTCTGCGCCGCCTCTTCGCCTATATAAAGCCTCTGTCGCGAAACCCCGATGCGAAGAACCACGATACGGAAAACCTTCGGAGCCGCCGCCATCGAAGCCAAGATGGGGGACAGGAGTCTCTGTTCCGGCACCCTGCCGGAGCGGGGAAGTGCCCCCGGAAGGCTTCTCCATCGACACCGCTGCCATCTCCACCGCCATCTTCATCACCGCTACTGCTCCCATGAGGAGGGAGTAGTTCTCCATCAAGGCTCGGGGCTGTACCGGTACCTATGTGGTTCATCTCTCTCCTATGTGCTTCAATACAATAATCTCATGAGCTGCCTTACATGATTGAGATTCATATGATGATGCTTGTAATCTAGATGTCATTATGCTAGTCAAGTGAGTTTTACTTATGTGATCTCCGGAGACTCCTTGTCCCACGTGTGTAAAGGTGACAGTGTGTGCACCGTGTGGGTCTCTTAGGCTATATTTCACAGAATACTTATTCACTGTTGAATGGCATAGTGAGGTGCTTATTTATATCTCTTTATGATTGCAATGTGTTTGTATCACAATTTATCTATGTGCTACTCTAGCAATGTTATTAAAGTAGTTTTATTCCTCCTGCGTGTGCAAAGGTGACAGTGTGTGCACCGTGTTAGTACTTGGTTTATGCTATGATCATGATCTCTTGTAGATTGCGAAGTTAACTATTGCTATGATAATATTGATGTGATCTATTCCTCCTACATATGCATGAAGGTGACAGTGCGCATGCTATGCTAGTACTTGGTTTAGTCTTTTGATCTATCTTACACTAAAGGTTACTAAAATATGAGCATTATTGTGGAGCTTGTTAACTCCGGCATTGAGGGTTCGTGTAATCCTACGCAATGTGTTCATCATCCAACAAAAGTGTAGAGTATGCATTTATCTATTCTGTTATGTGATCAATGTTGAGAGTGTCCACTAGTGAAAGTGTAATCCCTAGGCCTTGTTCCTAAATACGCTATCGCTGCTTGTTTACCGTTTTACTGCGTTACTACTGCTGCATTACTACTGCTTGTTTACTGTCCTGGGTAAAGCACTTTTCGGTGCCGTTGCTGCTTATTCATACCACCCGTATTTCACTATCTCTTCGCCGAACTAGTGCACCTATTAGGTGTGTTGGGGACACAAGAGACTTCTTGCTTTGTGGTTGCAGGGTTGCATGAGAGGGATATCTTTGACCTCTTCCTCCCTGAGATCAATAAACCTTGGGTGATCCACTTAAGGAAACTTGCTGCTGTCCTACAAACCTCTGCTCTTGGAGGCCCAACACTGTCTACAAGAATAGAAGCTCCCGTAGACATCAGAACCCTAAATCAACCAGCCTACGTCCATGAAAAGTTATGTAGCTCCGCCGCCGCCGAAGACAAGATCCGGGGGACAAAATTCTCTGTTCTGGCACGCTGCCGGGACGGTTAATTGCCCCCGGAGCCATCTCCATCGACTCCACCACCATCTTCATCGTCGTGGCTGACTCCCATGATGAGGAGTGAGTAGTTATCCCCCGAGGTTGAGGGCTTTATCGGTAGCTATGTGGTCTATCTATCTCTCCATGTATGATCTTTATGTGATCATGGGATTTGTAATCTAGTTGAATAAGTAGATGTTATTCTTCAACTATTGTGCTACTTAAGTGGTTTTATTATGTGATCTCCGGAGACACCTTGTCCAACGGTGTGAAGGTGACAGTGTGTACACCGTGTTTGTTTCTTAAGCTTAATTTATAGAAATACTTATGAATTGTGGTGTCTAGTTAGTACCATCTTTGTATGCTCAAAGTGACAGCGTGGGATATCCATAGATTGGGAATGCAAACTTTAAGAAATTCTTATGCAGCCCTACGCAATGAATTTGTGTTTATTATCAAACCGGAGAGTGGTTCAGAGTGGCATAGTGAAGTGATAATTTCTATACATTCAATTATGGTATCATTGTTGAGAGTGTCCACTAGTGAAAGTATGATCCCTAGGTCTTGTTTCCAAGCATTGAAACACCGTTTACAACCAGTTATGCTACATGTTTGCCTGATGCCATATTTATTTCAGATTACAATTACCACTCATAATCATCCATATTACTTGTATTTCACTATCTCTTCGCCGAACTAGTGCACCTATACACCTGACAAGTGTATTGGGTGTGTTGGGGACACAAGAGACTTATTGTATCGTAATTGCAGGGTTGCTTGAGAGGGATATCTTTGACGTCTACCTCCCTGAGTTCGATAAACCTTGGGTGATCCACTTAAGGGAAACTTGTTGCTGTTCTACAAACCTCTGCATTTGGATGCCCAACATTGTCTACAAGAATAGAAGCGTAGGTAGACATCAACCCCTCACCAAAACTCCACGACAAGGGCAGGTCTTCATCCGCCGCACCAAGATAGCAGATTTGTCGTCATACTCTAGACTCCCGCCATGAGACGGAGGAGACAAATACGGAGAAGAAAAGCAGCTGCAGAAGTCGATGAACCAGACCTTATTGAGAGATACACCATAAGTCTCCAACGTCGCCGCTTTCGACTCCCTCCACGGAGCACAACCGCTACAAGGAGAACCACAGGTAAGCGCCGGGCCTGGCCTAAAAGACGCCTCTCCAATCTCCCGTTGTAGACCTTATTGGGAGGGATGACCGAGCCCCTCATCCTCACCTGCGCCACTGCCTACCACAAGCAAGACCCAACAAGGAAGAGTAAGCTCCCAATATGGTGGATCTGGTCACTGAGATCCAACTAGCTATCCTTAGACTCCATATAGGTAGTATCTAGGCAAAAACTAATCCTAAAACTAAAGCTGGCACTTTCCAATTGCTCTCGCCGCACGACATCACCGCCGGGAGGAGCTCCGGTCCAATCCGGAGATGCTGAGGAAGATACTAGAGACCGGTGTTTCTAGAGAGACCGAGGGGGAGAGGAGAAAACTACTTTATTCATGTTTGATTCTTTGGTGTCTCCGTGAAGAATTTTCCTATGATTACTTGTTTTATTTATTGCATCTTGACACACTCATATTTGGTTGTTTCACAAATTTGATTTTAATTTCCATTTTATTAAGCTTGTGAACCTTTCTGTTATTCATTTAATATTTTGTTTGAATCTTGTGTGTTGGGAGGTCATGCTAAGCACTCTCATTCATTGAAGACTATAGTGATGTTCAATGCTCATTATTGTATTAGTCTTACAATATGTTTTGCCATGCCTCTTGCACATCCTTATTGTTTATCCTTTTTATTATATTGTGTCTTTACATGTTGGTCAACCATTCTTTGCCGCAAGTGTTAATTTTTATTTCTTATCTATGCTCTCTTGCACATGTTTTTATTCTAAATGATATAGAGGGATTGAGGATTCCATTTTGTGCACATGTTATTCAAATTAGGATATTCTAATTTGTGCACGTACATTGGTAAGCTTCTTCATTTTATTCAGAGCACTCCGTTTTCAGTTTTATCACAATATATTCTTTTTCATTTGGTTATTTGGATATTTTGATTGGTTTCTTCATTTGTGATGCTTCTTCACCTTGTTATCTCTTTGCAATTTTTGATCCCCAATATAGTTTTATTATCCTTCGACTAATTTTCTTTGGAATCATGCATTCGATTTCACTCATATTATAGAAATACACACCTTATGGAGGAACTCTCACTATGTTGTCCTTCTAAATTTTTTTGTTTATTTTAAAATTGATGTCAATGGGGGGAGAAGTTTAGAAAGTTCAAGGGAATTAGAATTTAAAGAAATTGTCTTTTATGCTTTGGTCTGTTCTTAAGATTATGTATTTCATGCTTTGCATCCTTGCTTGTTGCTTTGCATGGTTTAGTATATAAAGGAAACTCCTCGAACAACATTGGTTTGCAATATATGCAATGAAATTCAAATTCGTTCATATGTGCATACATTGTGGGGGAGTTTGCTCTATATATGGTGGTTACACTAGCATCACATGCTTTGGTGGTATTTATTGTTAGTTCAGCCTATTTTCTTCTTTACATTTCTCATATAGAACTCCTTAAAGAGATTGTTATTGGGGGAAGTTGAAAGTGCATGGATCCCCCGTGTGTGGTTTTGGTAATTAATGATAGTCCGTATGTACTATTGTTTGCATTGAGTTATATTTGTATGATTTTTCCATTCTCTATATAATTGAAACATTTTTGGGCATCAAGGATGAAGACTAAGAAGATCGAGTGTCGTTGCCTAATCGACGGTTCCTCGGAGGAGGGATCCTCACGAGGGGGAGAAGAAGTAGGGGCCATAGGGCGGAGTGCACACGGGACGGTGGTACGCGATTTACCCAGCTTCGGAACACCTGCACGATGACAGGGCCTACTGCTGCTTGTCTGGAATTATCTGGGCGCTTTCGCGTTGTTACAATGAGTTGTGGTTGTCTCGCTTCTAGCTCGAGATCTCCCCTCAGGGCTCCCGGGATCCGGTTTATATAGGCGCATGGATCTAGGGTTTACATGGAGAGTCCTAGCCGGATTACAAGTTGCCTAACTACGGTACAATGTCTTGCCGTGTACGTCAAGGATCCGCCTTCCATCTACGTCGTACTGGATCCGGGTTCCTTATGGGCCTCCACGGATCCGGCTTCCTTCATGGGCCTTCACGGATCTGACTCCTGGCATAGACCTCTTCGGATCCGGGTACCTCTGTAGGTCGGTTCGGATCCGGGTAGCTCTGTAAGGCGGTTCGGATCCGGCTACCTTCGTAGGGCGGTTCGGATCCGGCTACCTTCGTAGGGCGGTTCGGATCCGGCTCCTTGTTCCTGGGTTGGACATCTTCCATCTTGATCAACAACAACTGGGCTGCCCGGTGGGCCATATGCTATCACCACCATCTGTGGGCCACCCGGGCTTGCCGGAATCGGACCATGTCGATGGTATACCTATGAAGTATATCCACAACAGTAGCCCCCGGAGTTCTCCAAGATTCACCGTTCTTCCATCCAGCTCAGCTTGCGCATGTATCTTCATCCTTTGGCTGGACTGAATAATAGAGAATCTTGAAGGACTCCAAACTTCATATCTCCAACCAAATATTGGTCGGAAACTTCATGATCCAATGGTCAGATTCTTCGAAGACACCATCCAACGTAATCTTCGATATGGATCCGACTAGCCAAATGTAGGTTCGGATCTGACTAGCCAAAATATAGGTGTGGATCCGACTACCCAAAATATAGGTGCGGATCCGACTAACAAAAAATTAGGTGCGGATCCGGCTACCAAAAATTGAGGTGCGGATCCGGCTACCAAAAATTAGGTGCGGATCCGGCTACCAAAAAATTAGGTGCGGATCCGGCTACCAAAAATTAGGTGCGGATCCGACTAGTTAGCCAGATTTTCGCCATCTTTGAAATTTTTCTTGACATAACCATATGTATGTAGCCCCCGAGCGTTGAGTCGGCTTGCTCCAAGGAGACTCGATGCTCAGAAACTTAGCCCCCAAGCGTCAAGGTGGAAATTTTTCGGTTAGTTGCTCCAAAGAGAACTTCATCGATGTAGCCCCCGAGCGCCAAGGTGAATTTACTTGAAAATCCGGCTTGGAGCTCTTAGAGTAGCTTTATCTTTATATGTGACCAAGGAATAGTGTAAATCCCAAGCATCTAGGCGGAAATTTCCAGCACTAATACTCGAAAGGAAACACACTTTTCACTTAAGATCAAAATCGCAGCCCCCGAGGGTTGGTTCCGGCTAAGCATAGCGGAATCAAGACTCAAGTTGCTTTTCCAGCTGTGCATGCTACGGATCCGCCTAACCTTATCTCATATGGATCCGGCTAGCTTCCCCTGGGCTTCTCGCGATTGCTAGGTCTGCTTGAAAACACCTTAGTTCGAGGACCGTTGAAGGTCCAAGCATCATGTACCTGATATATAAACACAAAAACACATTTGTATTAAATTGTTTCTTTGACCATGTTCAACAAACAAATGTAAGGCGGAACAAAAACGGCCTTTGAACAAATGTTTTGAAGCTGAAACTATGCAGCAGTTGAACAACATAAAACTGTCAAGGCGGAAAAACTCGACTATCTTGAACAGTTAATGTAATTTATATGTTTTAAGCAAGTGCTGGTTTATCCGTTCTTCTGGTTTATATGCTTGACTTTTCGCGAGACGGCAAATTTTAAACACAGAACATCTGCTGAGGCGATAGCGCTTAATAGCGAAACAATCAAGAACCTCAGAAACAGAGGCCGGTTTTAAGTACCGAAATGTCACTACTAAGGAATCCACATATAAACAACAGAAAACGTGTAGGCCAGAAAACTCAAGCTAACGCCCGAAGGCGGAAATTTTGTAGCGTACTGGAGCCTTAGGCGGCAAAAACAGTACAAAGTTTTTCACGAGCGCGAGGCAAATCGTGGGAAAGATATGACCAACAGTGAAAGCGGTAAAAGACTCAGGATATGAGTGAACCAATCTTAATCTCATGATCATAAAATTTTAAAATATTAAATATAAATAGGGACTTAGCTGTTTACATGTAGCTCCACGTCGGAAGCTTGGAATGAAACCGGTCACAGCAAATGTGCGGACATAACAGTCCTGGAATCTGGCCGTGACATCTCATCACGAAGTAAAGCCGGAAAAATCGGCGTAGTTGTAATGATCCGGAGCTGCTTTACCCAGAATCCTCACACGTTGAATCTTCGATCGGTCGGAAAGTATGACATCCTGGCCGAGAAATTCATGCACGCAATGATCCATATGTTGAAGCCTCAACTTTTTCCGCTTCATTCAATCATTTTCTCTTCTCAAGAAAACATACACAGGTCGACTGTAGCTAGCTGTTGCCGTAGCAAGGAGCCGGAATCGATCGAATGTCATCTTGCATGTATGGATTGCGGCTAGCGTGCAAATTGCATGCATAGGCACTATTCAGTCAATAACCACTTGATATGAAGATGCAAATTACATGCATAGCTTCTCCGCTACGTGGAATCGCTGTAGTTGTCTTTTCATTCATGCGACGTGCTCCAGCAAAAAGTGACCAAGCCCGCTCGTTTCCGCCTTGGGATACGCCTTCCGCCTCTGTCCATGTCATGTGTGTCATGCAACTGATTCTAACCGAACCGCGGCGGCAGAGCCGGTCAATACGTGGTCGGAAACAAACGCGGCGGCAAAGCCAGCTCAGGCGGAATCAAAACAATCCGCACCGGCAAAGCCAGCTAGACAGAGTCGGAAACATACCAACGTCATGCCATGGCAGAATCAAAACACACCGGGGCGGCATAGCCAGCCATAGCGGACTCTTAATTGTTCTTTGCTTTATGTGCAGGAGTAGCCATGTCGGAAGCACATGTGCTTGCATGGATTTTGCGGAGCATGTATGTGTACTCTTCCGACTGGATCTTCACGTGATGTAGTCCGAAAGATGATTTCCCCTTTTTCTTTTAGAGACTCCAAATTGATCATCGATGTGGTGCTTGGTACTCGTACACGCAGCATGCATTTGGCCAGATGGATCCGGCCTAGCCTGGTACACGCGCACGAGACCGATCGTTTCTCAGTTGAACATATGGGTCAGCTCCGATGTGGATACACGAAGATTTAGAGCTCCGAATCTGCGCTGCCGCTGGGCTTGCAAGACGGATTTTCAAAACTTATAAGGCGGATCCATCATTAGGAGGTTCCGGCTCAAATTCTTTTCCGCGGACGTATCCTGCTCACAAGCGGTCCATGCATCGGAAATTCCTGATATAGAGCGGTTCCAGCCATGGGCGGATCCTGCTCGGATCAGATTTCCACGAAGCTCGTCTCCGGCTCGATGGCGGTCCGTGCGGAACTTACCGATGTGTTTCCGTCGAAATCAACGGTTCCGCAAATGATGATGTGGAATCCTCCCGGTTCCGGCCTCCAGACGCCGCTGGCCCCACGGTGGGCGCCAACTGTCGTTGCCTAATCGACGGTTCCTCGGAGGAGGGATCCTCACGAGGGGGAGAAGAAGTAGGGGCCATAGGGCGGAGTGCACACGGACGGTGATTTACCCAGCCGGAACACTGCTGCTGCTTGTCTGGAATTATCCGGGCGCTTTCGCGTTGTTACAATGAGTTGTGGTTGTCTCGCTTCTAGCTCGAGATCTCCCTCCCGAGATCCGGCTTATATAGGCGCACGGATCTAGGGTTTACATGGAGAGTCCTAGCCGGATTACAAGTTGCCTAACTACGGTACAATGTCTTGCCGTGTACGTCAAGGATCCGCCTTCCATCTACGTCGTCTGGATCCGGGTTCCCTATGGGCCTCCACGGATCCGGCTTCTTCATGGGCCTTCACGGATCGACTCGGCATAGACCTCTCGGATCCGGGTACCTCGTAGGTCGGTTCGGATCGGGTAGCTCAGGCGGTTCGGATCCGGCTACCTTCGTAGGGCGGTTCGGATCCGGCTACCTTCGTAGGGCGGTTCGGATCCGGCTCCTTGTTCCTGGGTTGGACATCTTCCATCTTGATCAACAACAACTGGGCTGCCCGGTGGGCCATATGCTATCACCACCATCTGTGGGCCACCCGGGCTTGCCGGAATCGGACCATGTCGATGGTATACCTATGAAGTATATCCACAACATCGAGTGACGGACAAGATGCTCAAGGTGTGATCCAAAGAATGGCCATGTGTGAGTTGAGACTATTGGAAGCGTGTCTTGAAGAAAAAGAAGAATGAATAAGATAGTGTAATAATTTAGAGTTAACTTCAAGATATAATCATTATGAAGACAGAAGAAATGGTTCGAGGTTGATCAAGTCAAAGGGCAAGTTAAAGACGATCCATCTTGAAGAGATAATATTCCTTAAGCATGCCATCTATATGGTGATCATGCATGGATATGTGAATACATGCCCAAAGAATAGGCTCTCCCATGTTGGAGTATGGCGGATCAATATGCAAGACTTTGCCAAGCAAGCGCAATCAAGAAAGGTGTTCCATCTTGAGATGGAAAAGATCTTCATCATGGAAATCAAGTGGAATGCGGGAGAAAAATGTTTGTTCTTGATAGGTTTTCCCTTCTACCGGTATCATGTTGCTAGTTGGGAGACCGGGTTTAGTATCGATAGTGGTACTATCAAGAGGGGCTCTTGAGTGAGTAACTCGATCATATAGTGAGAGCTAGAACCTTTGGATACTTGGCATCATCTTTCTTGGTCCTTATTGATGGGATTTACAACATAGAAAACAAAAATTGCTACAAGATGTGAAAGAAACCAAGATGAAACCTAGGAAGAGCCAAGATCTAAACTAGGAAGATGGAAGCAACGAGAAAGATTAAGTCTACATACCCTTATAGAAGACAAGAAGAAACAATTTAGTACCATGTTAGATGTAGTCGTTCTCCTCGCGATCCAATTTCATGAACGTCGTAGCAAGCGGCACCTTCGAGTTATGCACACATGCATCAAAAGAATGTCTCCTCTTTCTTCATACAAAACGTATAGGTGGAGAGGTAGATGGGATCTAGCTCAACACGATGATGTAGTGAAGTTTATGTGGGAGTTGTGGTAGGGCTTTGCCAAGCGATCGTGGAGGGGGGAGGATGAAGAGAGGGGAGAATAGGCTGGCTAGGGTTTCAGGTAGCCTGCCCTTTGCGCCCCTCTTTATATAGGTCAGGGGTGTGGCTGGACAATCCTTACCCCTCCTGCAAGGAGAGAGGGCTGCAACCAATGTGGGGAGATTTTGCGCCACACAAGAGTGCCACACACACCAGGATGAGTCCGACGTTGGGTAGCTTGCCCACATATCATATCCGTCCATTCCGTATCGTTCTTTCCCCCTGATTTATCCGCAGCATTTTCGCCCTAATTTATTCTAGTTGAATGTGAGTAACAATCTAAGCTTCGGTTCGTCCCTGTCTGGTGTTTAATCTAGTGAGAAACAATTAACAGGTCTTGCACACCTCAGTTAAGCATAGTAGTCCACCTCACTCTCGGCTGTCATTGTGGTGGATATTCGACAACACTCTCCTCCTAGCCATTGACATGATGGAAAACAAAAGACTCGTTTCTACCGATCGAGCTAGGTCAAGTTTTTGGGCGAGATTAGAGATGGAAAATCAAAGAAAACTTAACCATTATGTCTATTTATGTGACAACAAAGTGTGTAACACATATGTAGTAACACAAATTAATATGTTACTATTGCAATGTGCGGTAACCCATTTCGGATCTTTTCAACTACGTGTTACTGGCCGCCCTGCAACACACATGATGTGTTACAAAATTTTGTCCTGTAACACATGTTTCTGCTTGTTACATTATTGTGTTACTTAAACTCTGTTTTGTTGTAGTGCCATCAGTAACGGTGATGCTTTTTGAACTCCATCAAATATGTAGTGTAATGTGTCTAAAATACATATAGTTATTGTTTACATAATATTTTGTTATTTTCATTAAAATATCTCTTCTTTAACCATCTAAATAATATAAATAAATAAAACATCATAAATATTATCTCAAATAAAATAGTATCCCATACTAAAGTTGTGCTCCTTTTGGACCATCTTAATCCGAGATCGCATGCAATCTGCAATGTCAAATTAATGAAACAACAGTAGTCATTACCGACCCGGACATTACCGATGGGTGCCCTATAAGGGCATATGCCAACAATGCACTCTTTAGTATTGACAACCCTTAATAAAGTCCTTGATAATATAGTTTTAAAAGTTCGACAAAACAACATACATGTTGCGTAATGTGTGCAAAAAAACATATAGTATTATTTTCATAACATTTTTGGTAGTTTACTTCACACCAATCACTTATTTAACCATTGAAATAATCGAAAATATTAAACATAATAAAGATTGCCTCAAATGGAAAATTCACCAACACGACACTCATGCATCTCGTCAAGTCGATCAACTTTTATTTTTGGATCAACTTAATCTGAGGTCATATGCAACTTCGACCATCAAATTAACAAACTAGTGCTAGTCATTACTGACCCCGACATTACCGACGGATTTCTAATAAGTGCCTGTCACAACTCATCACGAACAACCCCTTAATAAGCGCATGTCAGTGCTAAAGCCGCCCGTCAGTGGTACGACCTCGGGATCCCCTCAGGCTGTCTCTCACGGATTTCATAGGACCCGTCATCGACAATGTTTTTCGTACTAGTGTCCCACATCTGTCCTATTCGTCGCAAAGGCAAGATCGTTAGGACAAGGGCAGTTGTTTTCCGGTGCTCGAACAACCACTGGAGTAATGATTAGAGACGTCGCCTTCTCTTCTGGGCACAAGCTGCCCAGTCAAGGAGGAGGGTCCGTCAGTGTTTTGCATCTTTTGGGGGTGAGGAACTAAGGACCATGCATGGGGGTCATGTCGGTCTAGCGACCATGCCAACAGGAGTTCAGGAGGATAATGTGGTGGATCTGGGGAGGAAAGGGCCGAGGCTCGATGGTGGAGTCGTGAAGGAAAATAATCGGGATGATAAGGATAAAACCAAGAGACAAAGGAAAGGAAACTTGGGAGAATACATATATGACATGTGGGCCACCGCCGTTAGTGAGAGTAGCGTGTTATGCCGACCGGAATTGAAGTACTCCCGGTGCGTCAAACATCTCTATCTCTAGGGTCTGGAATAGACTAGGATTGACAAGATTGGAGTGCCAATTTCTGGGATTCAAAGTTTGAGGTTTTATTTATGTTTCTAAGGACCTTTTTTTTCATATCAAAGGCAAGCTGCTGTCAGTTTTACAAAAGAACCAACAGCACGCGTGTGCTAATGACAAATAAAAGGAGGAGGAAAAACATCGACCGAGTCAATTTTAAATGACCTGTTTGCATGCAACCATGACAGCAGCAACGTACGAGTTCCTAATCGAGGTTGAGACGATTGATATTCAGTTCAGTAATAAGCAGTGTGATAAAGCTGCGGAAACAGGTAGGATTTCTTGACACAGTAGTACTAAATCTGTGCCACACCGTGACCACAGTTCACTAGCAGACTAAGAATGTACTAAGTAGCTAGGGTAGCAGCGTAGTAACAATCTATAATGATGTCTTGTAGACGTATCAACAGTTGCATTATCAGATTAAGCCTCGGCGCACGATCACTCGTCCTTGTCCTCGTCTTCGTCGCTGCCACGGCCACCGCCGCCGCCGTTACCACGCCATATGAGATATACCATCACTCCCAGAATAATGAGGTCCAACGCCAGGAGAAAATAGAACCGCATGTCTTCCGGCTCATCGGTGGTGGTGATGGCGTCGGCGTTCGGCGCCGGCTTGGTGGCGACGGCGGTGTTCGTCGCCCCTGGCGTGGCGTTCGGCGCCGGCGTGGGCGTGGTGGCGACGGCGGTGTTCGTCGCCCCCGGCGTGGCGTTCGTCGCCGGCGTGGTGGTGGGGTTCGGCGCCGGCGTGGTGGTGGGGTTCGGCGCCGGCGTGGTGGCGACGGCGGTGTTCGTCGCCCCCGGCGTGGCGTTCGGCGCCGGCGTGGTGGCGACGGCGGTGTTCGTCGCCGCCGGCGTGGTGGCCACGGAGGTGTTCGTCGCCGCCGGCGTGGCGTTCGGCGCCGGCGTGGTGGCGACGGCGGTGTTCGTCGCCGCCGGCGTGGTGGCCACGGAGGTGTTCGTCGCCGCCGGCGTGGCGTTCGGCGCCGGCGTGGTGGCGACGGCGGTGTTCGTCGCCGCCGGCGTGGTGGTGGCGTTCGGCGCCGGCGTGGTGGCGACGGCTGTGTTCGTCGCCCCTGGCGTGGCGTTCGGCGCCGGCGACGTGGTGGTGCGGGTGTTGACCACTCGGTGAAGCGTGACCGCGGGAGCCGGTGGCGCGTAGTCGATACATCTAGGCGGCGTGTCGTGGAGGACCTCGGACACTGTTGAAGCAACCTCTGGGTCTTTGGTGAGCAAGATCTTGAGTCCTTCGCCGGCCTTGTCGAAAGCGTCTGTGAGCTGGTCGATAGCGAAGTCCTCGACCGCCTGAACTCCCTCGTCGATCACGGCCTCCTTCGTGGCAGGCCAAACACGGTCCCAGAGCTTCCTCGCTACTGGTCCGAGCACCGCCCACGCTCGCTGACACGCCGTCCTGAAGGCCGCCGCCATCCTGCTCCTGCATGCGAGCAACCGAACACACAAGAAGCCTGAGGTCAGAAATCGTCAGTAAGTCTAGAAAATGGCAGTAGGCCATTACAGACAGGAAACAATGAGACGATGCAAGAAAATGCGGTGGTCACAGAAACGATGGCAAGAAAATGCGGTGATCACAGAAACATTTACAGAGCGCCTCTATATCCTTTTGGTAATTTGGATGGATGATCTGCTTCATGGAAAACGAAAGCACCTCCGCTGGCTTATGCAGAAAGCAAAATCGAGAACCTCCTACGCTGGCTCTATGCAGTGGCAAAGTGCATGTAGCAAAATGCTCGATCGCAGTCGCAAAGCAGCAATCGTTTGATTCTTCACAGAACACACAAATTAGTCAGGCATCGATGTAAGCAAAGCCTGGATCCACACAAGATCAAGTGAGTAGTGGCTGAATCGACCCTTCTTTCCCCCTTCCTACTCTGCTCATTCGTGCACAGCCCCGCGGCGGTGATATGTTGTCTGACGAGCACCGTCCTTGTTCCTGGCGCGCAGGTACGTGGCCGTCGGCAATGAGCCCTTCCTGGACTCCTACAATGGCACCTTCGACAAGGCCACCTTCGCGGCGCTGCAGAACATCCAGAACGTGCTCAACGGCGCCGGCCTCAGCGACGTCAAGGCCACCGTGCCGCTCAACGCCGACGTCTACAACTCCCGGCATCCAACCCCGTGCCCTCCGCCGGCCGCTTCCGGACGGACATCACGGCAATCATGACGCAGATGGTCTCCTTCCTCACAAACAACAGCGCACCCTTCGCCGTCAACATCTCTACCCCTACCTCAGCCCCTACCTCAGCCTCTACCTCAGCGGCGACTTCCCCGTCGACTTGGCCTTCTTCGAGGGCCAGGCCGCGCCGGTGCTCGACGGCAGCATCTCCTACAACAACGTCTTCGACACGCTCGTGTCCGCGTTCAAGGCCGTCGGCCACGGCGACCTGCCCATCTTCATCGGCGAGGTCGGCTGTCCCACCGGCGGCGACAGGCGCGCCACCGCCGCCCTCGCCGAGCGCTTCTACAAGGGCCTGCTGAAGCGCCTGGCCGCCAACACCGGCACGCCGCTGCGACCCAAACAGTCGGCGAAGGTGTACCTGTTCGGCCACCTGGACGAGGACGTCAAGAGCGTGGCGCCCGGCGCGTTTGAGCCCCACTGGGTCATCCTCCGCTTCGACGACCAGCCGAAGTTCCCCATCGACCTCACCGGCCTACTTCGAGTTCGAGGTGCAGAACCAGAGGGACGAGGCCTGCGACTTCCAGGCGCTCGCCGTGCCCACCCAGACCGACCCATCAACCACCGCCACCTGCAACTTCACCATACAGATCGCTTCGACGTCGGCAGCCCACCGGCGGACGCAAGCCGGGCCGTTCGTGGCTCTGCTCCAAGGAGGAAACAAAATCGAGCGTCTACGTACGGCGGCGAAGGGCAGGAACTTGATCGGGGCACGCAAATCGATGGATTCGACGCCAAGCTCGATCTACAACTACGGAGTATTTCACAACACGCGCGCGCGGGAAGCGTAGCAACGCAGCCGTGGGATCTCGGTAGACATGCAGCGAGGAGAGCGAGCAGGGGCTGGGGCGGCGGGGCTACGTACCTCGCTCCAAAGCTGGTCTCGTAGGGGTGGGCCGGGACCAACGCCGACGAGCTCGCGAGGCGGTGGGGGAGAGATGTGGGTGGCGTTTCCCGGGGATGGGGATGGGGATGGCGAGGCACCGGCGGGATGTTGGAGAGGCGTGGCGACGGCGGGGTGCCGGCCGGTGTTTATATAGCCAGTCCACTGCTCTGGGTGGGCCCGCGCTGGCAGTGAGATTGGGTGGACGGGTACATTTACCGGGTGTGCTTTGTATTAACAGCACGTAATCCCCGGAGAATCTTGCTGTCAGAAGTTAGTTAGAGTTACCGGCCGTCAAATGCCACACCATCTCTCTCTGAGTGTGTGTTTCTACGTGCAATTTGCAGAGCACGTTAAATTGCAAAATCGGGCACACCGGCAACCTACATATGACAGCTACCATATTTTGTACAAGCAGGAAATGTATTTACAAGGGCTCACTTAGATCACATGCCATCTTATCAGCTACAACGGGTTCGATCATACATCTCCTAAGAGACACTCCTCCATTTGATTTTATCATCCTTTCATGAATGACAAAGTGCATGGAAAAATTACAAAAAAAAAAAAAAAACAACCACGACTGTGGGTGGGGTTCAAAAACCACTGGTTCAGAGTCATAACAGCCTGATCAAAAGCACTATCTAGCTACTTAGGACGCCTAACGACAATTCACACTGGTGGGACCAATGTCACGATGACGTGGCAATGCAGAAACAGTCAAGGTGGCAACACATGTCCATGCTCCTTGGCGCTAATCTCCTTCCCTGCCCATGCATCGGTCGGCGCTAACCCTCGATGTGCACGGGATTGCTTGTTCATGCCAATGTACGTCATCAGGTATGCCTATGGTTGCCTTCTATCCTATATACAACGTGCAGATAGGGTGTTTCATACATTTACCAGAAGAAATTCTCTCTTACAACCTTGCATATGGTTTGCCGAAACTGACTTCTATCTAAGATTAATAGCTAACATGCATCTGTTGTTACGAAGTTCACTAATTATCCAAAGGTACCAAATCTCCTTCAGTCTCTCTGACATAAACACGGATTATACTAGAGGCATTAACAATGTTGATGTTATGGTTTTTTTTTATTAAATCTAGTTCTGAATTGGTTTATTAGATGATGATGAAATAGCCAGAGAAAATTCTTTGGTAGTTCTATTGTCCAACTGAGGTGTTACTCCGTACAGATGCATAATGGTGGTAAAATAACATGGACTTTGGTGTTTATTAACTTAGATTCATATTCTAAACGATCATTGTTACCCAAAGTGTAGAACACGTCTTAAGAGGAAACAACAATTACAAGCAAATTATGAAGTAATAGTTTGCATTAAACAAGAAGATGATAAGAAAAATAAGATATCTTGTACCGTAAGAATTAGTATCTAAATGAGCAATGAAACAAAACTTGTGCATAGTGTGTTTCCTATATTTTAGGTCTATAATATGATGTATGTAGTAGTATAGATTGGTCCTTCGCAAAGGGAAGCATAGATTAATACATAATACACAAGACATTAGCTTAGAAGTGCATGTTGATGTGGGAGCATTCATGTGAAAAGTAAGAATATGCTAATCTTGAAATCTTTCATACCAATACTTGCTTCTTGCTGAGAATGGTTCCCATACTTAGGCTTCTTGGCCATGTTTTTATTTCATAAATGCACTTGAGGACATCATTGTGGTTGGAGTATCTCATACCACTTGATCTAGCTAGCAAGAACAAGAACAACATGATATCATGATCACCTCTTTCAGGTTAAGATCAAATGATACCCTCCACCATGAAAACATGGTTTGCATTAACAGTCCAATCCAATGACACCCTCAATCACACTTATTAAGTATTTTCTTTCAACACTTGAGGTGGAGTTTACCTTTATTTTTCCATTATTTGGGGCATTCCATTACCAACTCTCTTGCAGATTAAAACAAGCATGCCATCTTGATCATCAAGGGGATGTAAGCACGCTTAGTATGAAAGATCAAAATTACTAACACATTTTCCACAATATATATATCGACACAAAAGTGAACCCAGAATCAAAGTCTATAGTAATATACAAAACTTACTTGGAATGGAAATGTTTATCATTGAGTAGGTATAGTGGACACATGTGAAAATATAACATGGTTCAAAGGATATTGGATACACAAACATAATTCGTGCTTAGTGTGCGAAAGGTTGACGAATGAAGAAATTTGACCACTAAATAAATAATGCAACCTTGCTCATTAAGATAGTCCAATTCTAAAAGTAAAAGTTTATGTGACTCATATTGAGTTAAATGAGAAGGATTTTTCAAGCACCCTTTACTCATCAGCAAAAGTAATGCCCCATGAACAAAACACTCCACTTTTAACTTTGCAATATATTTTACTCCTTCCCAAACGTTTCAAAGAAATTTTTTTGATAACGGATTTTATTCTAGTAGTTATAATTAAGGTATAAAAGGTGACAAACATACTTATAGTGGTATTTATTAGAAGGTAGATATGAAACTCAAAACTAAAAAAGCAAAACAAGCAAAAAATGCTCCAAGCTTATAGATTTCCTTATAGTGCTAAAAAAAACAAAGCTGGAATATTTGCAAAACGTGATTTGTGTTGGTGCAGATGGGTGACTTGGGAATACTTAAGCTTATGGTTTTAATCATTCTTAGATGAAACTTTACTTGGTTTGGCTTCATTCCCTATGAAACAATTTCACTACAATTTTTTTGTCCCACCCTTTTCTGCGGGATTAGTGGCATAAAGATAGATAGCATGCTATGCATAACAGCATAAGAGCTTCAAATAAGTTTGGTTCATAATGTCCAGAGAGTTACTCAAATTTCAAGTAACTTAAATTATCAAATGATTCAATATAAAACCTTTTACACTTTCAAACAAGTCAAACAACTAGGGACATAATCTGTCTAAAACTGCAGCACAACAAGATGATTTTTGAAAAGCCATTTAGAAAAAAATAGAAAAAAATCCAACATTAGGAGCATCAAGATTTTTTTATGAACTTAGAATAAAAATCACTACTTATTTGGAATTATAGGAGAATTTGTACAGTAGACAACACCGCACAAAAAATTTCAGCTCAAGTAATTGTGTTAATTTTCAAAATTCAAGTGGACTAAACTTTGAAATTTATTTGACTCAACTAAGCCTACATATAAATCTACATCAATGAATCAAAAAAACAACAACTAGGTTCCTCCCTACAAAGCATTTTCTTGATAGCCATATAGCTAGGCTTCATAACTTTTATTTAGGAGGTGCGCATATCTTGGGAGAAATTCTTCCTTGCTCCCTCGTTCTTTCATGTGAAGTGCTCCATGAACTTCTTATGTGGGAAATAAAACTTTACATTCCCGTCCTTTGAACCAATGATAACACATGTAGTTCTACAAAAAAAGTCTTCCACGAATTATAGGCCACAAGTTTTTATGCTCCATCTCCATGGTAATGAACATATTTGACAAGGCGGTGCTCCTAGTGGGTTGTACAGGCAGATAATATGGGCAGCCCTCACCCGTACTGATGCTCATAAAACCCGCAGATGCTTTCATTTGCGTCCTCTCTTCACCCAGGTGTGTGGAAAATTTCCATTTTCCCATTGAGGACGAACCTCAACCTGTGCTCAAGAGATAGCTCTCCATACACTGATAAGGGATGTATGGATTCTCGAGAAGAGAGGAGCCGTGGTGGACCCTCCCCGAACCGTCCGGATCCCACGAGTGAATAGAAAGTTAGATCTACATGAGATCGCACCTGAATCTCCCCATCTATCCTCCTGAGGAGAAGTTTGTTTGGTTTCAAACTTCGATTCAAATAGGAGGAGTACGCCATGCTAATGTTTCTTGGATGATCCACATCTTCGAGTTAGGCGCTGATGAGCACATTGAACTATCCATGTGGCTGAGAGCCCTCACAGCCCAGGCACAATGACTAAACGACTTTTATCGCTTGGAAATATCATATTACTACATAATATGATAGTCCCAATTTATATTTCATAAAAGAGTTGAAAATTGGGATCCTGCTAAAAAAGGGTAAAAGGTGTGCGCCGACGCTGTAAAATACCAAAATCCTATGTCTACTTATGCAAAAAAAAAAAACAAGAGGTGAATATGCTTCAAATATGACTCATCACCCCTCAAACGCAATTTTCTCGAAAAAACTTAACTTTGACAAAGTTCCCGAACTCCGAATAAGAAGATAACGACAAATCGAAACCAAATTTGTTGGAAATATTAAAACTCCTCACGGCATGGTTTTATATGATTTTAGAGAGGAATTCTCACAACGTCAAGAAACGATAAAGACGTCCAAACTCGAAAATGCAATATAAGATGCATACGGATTCCGTTTTTTGATGAACTTGGGTTTATTGAAAACCTAGCAACAAGCTCAAGAACCTTGCACAGAGAAACACCAAGAATCAACAATAATATAGGGATGCAAAGTATGCAAAGGATTGAGCTCCCTAAATCGATGCGATCAAGTTACCCAACCAAAAGCACCTCTTGATTGTACGGCTATCTATCATGTAACCTGGTCTCCCAACAACCACCTTGAGACCGGTAAAACTGAAACCTATCAGGACCATACCTTTACCTTGCGGATCCTGCTTGATGTTGATGATGACGCTTCATGCATGCTTCATTCAAGTTGGACTGTGAAAGGACACAGATGTCGCCTAGAGGGGGGTGAATCGGCGGTTCAAAACTTTTACAAGATGGGCTTAACAAATGCGGAATAAAACTAATTTTTACTTTGTCAAGCCCAAAGCATATATACTATGATTCACCTATGTGCACCAATAACTTATGCTAAGCAATACAAGCAACTATGTGATAGCAAGATATATAACTTCAAGCACGATGGCTATCACAAAGTAAAGTGCATAAGTAAAGAGCTAAGGTATAGAGATAACCGAGGCACGCGGGAGACGATGATTTATCTCAAAGTTCACACTCTTGCGAGTGCCAATCTCCGTTGAAGAGGTGCGGTGGCTTAGTGCTTCCGAACGCCACAAAAGGCCTCACCTTGAGGTGTGGTTGCTCGATGCACACCAACGCCACAAAGGCCTCACCCCAAGATGTGGTAGTCACACCACACACCGAGCATCACGAAGGCGCCTCACCTTATTCTGCGGTGACCCTCGCCACAAAGGCCTAGGTCACGGTTCCACTTAGGGATTTCCTTCGAGGCAGAAACCGGGCCTTACACAAAGCTTGGGGCATGTATCCACAACTTAATTGGAGGCTCCCAAGAAATCGCCACAAAGGCCTCAAATCCGTCTAGGGTTTCAAGAACCCAAGAGTAACAACTTGCTTGCTTTCACTTCCACAAATCACCATGGAGAACTCAAACCGATGCACCAAATGCAATGGCAAGAACACCACAAAGATGCTCAAGTCCTTCTCTCTCAAATTCCAACAAAGCTACAAAAGCTATTGGGGGAATAAGAGAGGAAGAACAAATAAGAGGAGGAACACCAAATTTCTCCAAGATCTAGATCTAGTGGATTCCCCTCATAAAGAGAGGGATTTGATTGATCAAGATGTAGATCTAGATCTCCTCTCTCTTTTCCCTCAAATGGGGGCAAGAATCATGGAGGGATTGAGAGATAGAGCAAGCTTCTCAAGATCAAAAATGGAGGAGAGAGAGAGTGAGAGAAGCCAACCAGATTTTGGGGAAGAAGAAGGCTATTTATAGCCCCCAACGAAATATGGACGTTGGAGGTTACCAGGCCGGATTATCCGGCCCTCGGCATGAAATATCCGGCCAAAAATCCGGGGTCAGTACAGGGGCCCGCGCCCAAAAATCCTTATCAGTTTTTCGGGGGCCGGATATTTTGAAAATATCCGGCCCCGGATAATCCCCCCCCCCCTGAAAACTGGCAGAGACAACAAATCGAGAAAAAGCATAACTTGAGCATCCTGATTCCGATTTTGATGATCTTGGGCTCGTTTCGAAGGTAGTAACAAGATCTACAAGATGATATAGGGAACCATCATAGTCCATCAAGGGAGTATAGAAACAAATGATGAAAGGTTTGACCTATCTAAAAAAGACATACCGATAAAACCTCCAACCTCGAAAATGCAACAAGTTGCCCGTGCAAAAAACCATTCTCGATGAACTAGAGCTTGTCATGAGAATAAGCACAAGCTCTAAAACATCATATGGATAATATACAAATAACAACCAAGAAAGATGGTGCAAGGATGCAAAGGTTTGAGCTCTCCGAAGGATACGATCGAGTTACTTACTCGAGAGCCCTCTTGATAGTACAATAACTGAACTATAAACCGGTCTCCAACTACACCATGAGACCGGTAAGAAAGAAACATTATCAAGAGAAAACCTTAACCTTGCGCATTCCTCTTCAGCTCGATGATGACGATCTTGACCGCAACAAGATGGAACGTCTTTCTTGATAGTGCTTGCTTGACGAAGGCTTGTGGATTGCTCCCCCATATTCCACCATGGGAGATCTATGAGACCGGTAAGAAAGAAACCTTATCAAGAGCAAACCTTAACCTTGCGCATTCCTCTGGAGCTCGATGATGACGATCTTGACCGCAAAAAGATGGACCACCTTTCTTGATAGTGCTTGCTTGTCGAAGGCTTGTGGATTGCTCCCCCATACTCCACCATGGGAGAGCTTCTTCTTTGGCACAACTTCACATGGCCATGATCACCATATGGATGGCAAAGCTTCAAGCAAATGATCTTTTCGAGTTGGATCATCTTGAACTTGCACTCCATTTGTTCATTCTTCATCGTTGATGTCTTGAAGTTAAACTTGATGGCTCACTTCATCTTCATTTTCAAGACATACTTGACACTTGATCTTCTTCATATGCTTCGTATTGCACTCTTGAAGCCAACATATGGTTCAAGCATTGCCTATGGACAACTCCTACAAATATAACTTAATGCAAATATTAGTCCATAGGGATTGTCATTAATTACCAAAATCACACATGGGGGATCAATGCACTTTCAGACTGCCCACTTGATCATTGTCGCTTCACGAAGACTCATAATTGCTCCCCATACACCACTATGGGATAGCTTCATTTAGGCACGTCTTCACAAGTCCATTATCACCAAATGGACGGCAAAATTCAAGCAAGATCTTATTGATATGCTCATCTTGAACTTGTCCTTCTCAACCTTGATGACATCCATACTTGATGCCATCCTCTCATGGGCCATGAGATCATACTCTTTATCCATGCCCAAGGTAAGATACCTAACCCACATGGACAACACAAGTGCACATATATAGTGGGTTAGCTCACAAAGCATAATTGACAAGGATTACCATACCACAAGATCGAATGATCCAGTGTGATACATTATTTATGTTTCATGTGTTGACCAACATGAATCCAGTATTCGCTCTTAGTCTTGGTCAACCTTCTATCTCTTCATGATCTATCATAATATCTTGAGGTATATATAGAACTCTTCATTTGATTGCATGCTCTAAACTTTAGTCAACCATAGCTCAACTCATGAGACTATCATGACACCGGCTTAGAGCCTTATCTTGAATTCTTCTCTTCAAATCAAACTCTCAAAATCTTGATGCCAATATCCAAGTTATATCTTTATCTTCATGGCACTCACACTTGAATCCAACATATGGACTATAAGAAACACCTATGGAGTATTCCTTCATATAAACTCAATAAAAATATTAGTCCATAAAAATTGTCAATAGTTAGCCAAAACACACTTAATTAGGGGCAATGCACTACCATTATACCAGCTTCATTATCAAGCATGCACCTAGAATATGGATCAAGTCTAGTATAAAAGCAATGCCGACGTAGCTCGTGAGCTCCATTCCACGTGAGAAGGCTCGATTTCAGCGTCAATCTTCTGTTCCCAGCGAGAAGATCCGCTTCACTACATCTATATATTGTTATAGTTTGGCCATGAATCACAGATTCCTTCCTACCGCCATTGTTGGTGCCCTAGCTCGGCAAACTCATCCACTCGGATGAGGGCGGTGACAAGGAGCCCGTGTTGGGCCTTACGATGCATGCAACCATGCGTCTTGCTAGCTAGCTATGCACATGCTTCCATCCATTGAGATGCTTCCCTAGTTGCTTTAAGGGCACGCACAATGGGTGATGTCAGTCTTTACTTACAGTTTTCACATAGAATTTTTTGCTTAGTTGGGTGAGAGAGAAATAAGAAAGAGGAGATTGTCTTTCTTAAGGTAATGGATGATCTCTCAGAAAATAAGAGAAGACTGTTTCATGCATTGTACCATATGTTTTCGCTTAGCAACTTAATTTCTTACTAAAAAATTCTCATTAATGGCTAGGGAAGACAGTAAAAGATAATGCAATGCACAACTTGTCTATAATCTTCTCTTAATAACATGGAAAGCTAAGAGAAGACATGAAGTTTCTACCATTGTACGTGCCCAAACAGTGGACCAACGAAACTAAGAAAAGGAGTATATGTACTATCTATGACCCATAGTAAGTAAGGTTTTAGAATTATCTTAAGTTAAACTAATTAGATATAACCCATTTTATATAAATATATTTAAAATTAAACGATAATTCAATTTAATTAAATGTATCATAAAATAATGTTTGTTCAATATAGATTTAACATTGTAACTATTAATTTAACAATTTATAAACTAGATCGAACTTAGAGAAGTTTGAATTAGAAATTTGACTAGATCAGAAAATAGATATTTTGTGTGTGGATAGATCAAAAATAGATAAATTGGAAGCAATGGAGTATTGTCCACCACTATTAAGAAAACATCAGTCAAGAAAACATCGGGACTTAGCGACCGTTTGGTTCCTATCCATAATTTTCCAAACCTAAATTTAGGAGCCATAATTTAGTTGACATGTAATTAGCTTTTGTCACACTTTGCCTTGCCACACTTTACTACATGTATGGTCTATTTTTTATAGACTCAACTTTTTTGCTAACTTTTGCTAAAGTTTGGTTTCAATATTTTAAACCACATTTTTTAGCTAATTATAGTTTGGCTTGGCAAATTGTGACTATGAACCAAACATGCAGTAATCCACTTTTGATCTTGGGTGCATATGCTCCTGCCAACGGAAAGTACATTTTAAAATGTTACAAAAAAATCGAACAAAAAATTCGCTTGTAAATGTCAAAATTCTATGTGCGCATGTGAAGTTTCGCGGAAAACCGATACTTTGTGTCCTGCGAGAAAAGACAAGGAAATGCCTGGTAGAGAGCTTATTTTTACCTTTTTAGCACCAAATTTTGTCTTTTTTACATATGCCACAAAAATATCTTTTTTTCATGAAAAAACTTTGCAAAAACATAGAACATCAAGCTTGACAGTTTTTCTCGGATTTTTTTTGACATTTTCTAATGCGTTTAAATCTCACTTTAAAAACTAGGAGCACATGCTCCCGGCTGCAAAACACCATGTCCACAAACATGCCCTTATTTTCGGGCTTTTCATTGTTATCTTTGTGGCCAAGTCCAGCCCAGCCCAGCCCAGTCCACTTCTGTGGGCCATTTTGAACGCACGGCTTCCAACTCGAAGCGTGCCCACTCCCAGCAAGGCTGCAAGTCTGCATCCCGTCCGCCGCTGCACTCCACCTGCTTCCAGAACTCTCCACCGCCTCCACCGCCAATGGGGAAGAAGGGGGCGAACCGGACGGCGATGAAGGCGGAGACGCTCCTCGACGTCGTGGGCGAGGACGGGAGGGTGCTCACGATGATCGAGGTGGATCCCGCTGACGAGAACCCTGCCCTCCTCGACGCCATCAGGTACGTACGTACGTCGACTCGATCGACGCTCGCCCAGTTCGTAGCCCACGCGCACGCGCACGACGTCGACGGGGATGGCGAGCGGGGCGGCTTGTCCTTGGCTGGTTTGCCTTTCGATGAGATAAGGTCGGGTGTTTGGGCTGTCTAGGGTTTATTGGCTTATTTGGGAGGAATATGCGGGATATGCCGTGGCGCACGGAATTGGTTCGTGGTTCTTGTTGGGTTGGATGGTTACTCCAAATGCATCTACCAGGTTAAATTTACTGTGGCGAAGGGTTGGATCTGTGTAATTGGTAGAGAAAGGGGCGATCTATTCTAGAAACCGAACCCTGTGAATTAGATTGAAATAAGAAATCTGTAGATTGGAGTACCAAACTGTAGTTTCAGTGAAATGTTGTGGAAGTCTGTACTGCTGATAAATTTTCCTTGGAACTTAGGTTCTTGTTGGTTCACGGAATTAGTCGAAAATGTTTGTTTCGGGCTGAATCTGCTTGTGCAGAAAACAAAATGTTCAGAAATGACCACGGTAAGGGGTGACTTCTAGCTCTGAACTCTGAAAAATAGGAATTGATGACATTTTGTACTAAAATATTTATCATGTTTCCAACCGATAATTCAAACACAACTGTAGTGTACATGTGTACAGTTTATGAAATGCACACGAAGAAACCTGTAAGTATTTTGCATGGCTGGGAACCTTTGGGGCATCACCATTTCATGTCCGAGTCTCCGAGATGAAATTTGCCTTGCGGGCTGCATTTCACAACGAGGCATACATCCCTAAACAGGGTCCCAGCACTGGGGAAAAGAAGTTCACAATTCATATGGCGCAGTTGCTAATTATTTTGGCTGGCTTCATGCGTATTGGCATCCTATGCTCGTCTTGGGGGCTCAGAGAAATGCTGATATTTTGGGTTTTATGTAATTGCATCTTGATGTATTGTGGACTCTGTTTGCTAGTTATTTCACACATTAGCCTATAGAAATGTTTGTTACAGTAATTATTATAGGTGCGCTCTTTCCATGGTATAAGGTCTTTAAAGAAAGTCCCTATGATTTTGTTCATTTTCAGTGTATGCATCTTGTTGTTTATACTGCTGTGTTTACAATTGATTTCTCAGGAAAAAGAACAGTGCTGCCCTGATCTCCATGCTTGATCCTCGTGCTGAACTCTCCACCAAAGACAGTTCAAATGCAGCTGATGCTGTTTGGTATCTCGTCATAAATGGAAACCACATAACTGGCAATCTGAACCTGCTGAATGACCTCAAGCCTGTGTGTGACCGTTGGGTCCGGAGCCTCGCTGGGACAGGGCCACCTATGCAAGTCTGCGCACGGGGATCTGTGAACTGCAACAGGATCAAGCTTGATGACGTATGGTATGTTCCTGGGGTCACGGTGAATATGGTTGCTGTGGCCAATCTTACCAATCAAGAACTTAAAGTCAGTGTGGAAAGCGGTGGCTGTTCTATTGCACGCCTTGATGGCACTGTTGTTGGCAAAGGACACATTAAAAGCGAGCTGTATGAGCTCGACTTTCTCGACGCCATTAGGTATGATGGCTACTTGCCTGAATGATTTTCTTCTCTTATGATTTCTCGGTATGCTAAGAAGTTATCACTGTAGTTAATTGGTTTGGACATGCTAAGGTGTCAGGTGTGTCCACAGATACGTAATTGACATGCCTGGAAGCGTGGCTCCAATACATTGTTAGTTTCTCGAACTCTTTTGATTGCGCTCTGCCTTGCCTCATAGGGGTAAGGTAATTCTAAATCACAGCTACGTATTATTAGGGCAGGGAAGTTTGAGTAAAATGTTATGTGTCTGTCAACTGTGTTATTCCTTATGAGCTATGTCGATTGAAGGCAGCTCTGCCAGCCTGCCATGGACAATTAGAATGGCATTAATTTTGCATATATTTCTTAGGAAGTGTTATTCATGCTCTAATTATTAATTCATGTGCCGCACACTAGAAGTCAAGAGGCTCACATTGGTAGTTGCATACAAATTTACAAATGATAGGGCAAGTAAGGCGAAATGAAACTACAAGATATTGTGTGCATGACTGGTAACTGCATACAAATTTACACACGATGCTTCATAGAAATTCACACATTAAAATTACAAATGATCAGACACGCACTGGTAAATGGAATTACAAGAAATTATAGACATGCAGAATGGTCAGTAGAATAGTCAATTATATTTATGCTTTCTTCATGTATGATGCAATGACCAGCAGATAACGTGGACATGGTGCTAAGAACTAATATCGGGAACATAAACCGGAAAAAAAGTTTGCATTGCTTTTGTAGACCTGTGTAGTTTGTTAATTGACCTTGGCTTGGTTTGAAGTAACGGTAATATGACCTTGGCTTTGCTTGAAGTGAGGGTAATATGATCGATCTGATCACTCAAATCAGTTTGTCCATCAGTTGTCTGTATTTAAGTGGTAGTACCCTAAAATTTCCGTAGTTTGTTATCAAGTCAATTTCTTATAGCTTTGCTAGGTTAGAGCTAAATGGTATACATTGTTCACAGTTTAACTTAGTTAACTATACTAGTCTACTGATAATCTGATATGCTACTTTAAAATGTAGTCATTCTACTCTGATGGGTTACCTATGAATTGTCTATTTGCCTCGCTGAACTACTTCCTAATAGCAAGATATTTATACTGCAAAGAATGCTAACCTTTTCTCCTGTATCTGATCAGTGGAACTGCATGGTACATCGTCTCAAATGCTGCTGAACACATGACTGGCAACCTGCACCTCCTGACAAACTTCACCGCCACTCGCCCAGGCCGCCCTGTCCGGACTCACACAGGCGAGACGCTTCAGGTGTGTGGCAAGGGTTCCCTGAGCTCCACCCAGCTTTCCGTCCCTGCTGTCAGCTACGTCCCGGGGCTCACCGAGAACATCATCTCAGTGACCCAGCTCACCGACAGTGGCTTCAGTGTCGCGTTCGGCCCCCATGGCTGCACTGTCATGAGGAACCGTGGTGGGGCTAAGGTTGGTTACGCTTACCATGCAGGCGGACAGCTGTACCGGCTCGACTACCTCAGGGTCGCTGACAGCAAGTAGCTTCTGAACCCAAAGTTGGGAGGGTAAGAACTAGCCGTATGAGTTGCTCCGATGAAGACGAAGTTTACCTGTTCAGGTCGTTTGGTTGCAAACATGCTCTCAGCTGTTTTTTCTGTATGAAAAACCTCCCAGGAGTACGTATGGGCTATTGGTATGGATTATGGAAGACAGTGAGATATTACCACGCACCAGTTACGCATGTTTGGGTTGCTGCATTTACATGGATGTGGTTAAAGTGTACTATGGTTTTGTGTAATGATGTGGTTAATTATCTTTTATGGCTTATAATTTGTAGATTACAAGAGAGGTGAATGTGGCTAACCTGTTTGGGCAGCCGCCACTGGCTGTCTATTCTGTCTTAGGGTTTCTCCAGGAGAGAACCCTTCTATATATACACATAGCTAGATGGACCACATGGGGCAAAGAGATACACACTAGACCACCACATGGGGCAAAGAGATACACACTAGACCAGCCCAGTATCGGTTCAACATTTCTCCTCATGATGGGTGATAGATATCTGTCATTCCCATCTTGTCACAAGCTAAATTGCACTCATTAGTTCTCATACTCTTGGTTAGACAGTCAGCCACTTGATGTCCTGAACTCACATAAGATATTTTGATAATTCCTGCATCTAATTTTTCCTTGATGAAGAATCGGTCTATCTCCACATGCTTGGTTCGATCATGCTGCACAGGATTATTGGTAATGCTGATGGCTGACTGATTGTCACACCACACATTTAGGCCCTACCTTCAGTTCTTCTCACCCACAATATTTCACTTAGTCCTTGAGACATTGCTCTGTACTTAGCTTCAACAATTGATTTGGACACTACGGGTTGCTTCTTACTCCTTCATGACACCAAGTTCCCTCCAACAAAGACACAATAGTCTGAAGTTGATCTTCTATCATCCAGACAACTTGCCTAATCAGCATCAATGTACCCATCAACTCATAAATGTCCATTACTCCTAAACCATAACCCTTTACCTGGACTACCCTTTAAATATGTCAAGATTCGGTAAACAATATCCAGATGCCCACTCCTTGGCTTATGCATATATCTACTTACAATACTCACTGCATAAGCAATGTCAGGCCTTGTATGACACAACTATAAAAGTCGCCCAACCAACTTTTGATATCTCTCCTTATCAACCGATTCACCAGACATAGTAGTCACTTTATGGTTTTGATCGATGGGGTTGGAGCTGCCCAGCATCCAAGCATGCCCGTATCACTGAGAAGATCCAAGGTATATTTTCTTTGGGCGAGAGCAATTTCTTTTGGAGACCTAGCAACTTCTATGCCTAAGAAATATTTGAGTTTTCCAAGATCTTTGACTTCAAATGCTTTACTCAAGCACCCTTTCAGCTTTACTATTTCTGCTTCATCATCGCCAGTAATTATGATGTCATCAACATACACTGCAAGTATAGTGATTTTCTTGTTTTGATGTCTATAAAAGACAGTGTGATCTCCATTACATTGCATGTAGCCCATATCACAAACTGCACGCCTAAATCTGTCAAACCATGCCCTTGGAGATTGTTTTAAGCCATAAAGAGATTTTTTCAATCTGCATACCTTGCCAGCAGTTTCTGATGTAGCAAAGCCTGGTGGGAGTTCCTTGTACACTTCTTCTTTTAGATCACCATGCAGGAAGGTATTTTTAACATCTAGTTGGTGTAAAGGCCACCCAAAATTAGCAGCACAAGAAATCAAAATCCTCACAGTATTCATTTTCGCCACCAGAGCAAATGTTTCATCATAATTTATGCCATAGGTCTGACTATATCCCCTCGCCACTAGTCTTGCTTTATATCGGTCGATCTTGCCTTCTGAATTTTGTTTAATTGTATAAATCCACTTGCAAGACACTGCCTTCTTTCCTTCTGGAAGGTGTGCAAGTTCGCATGTTTTGTTCTTCCTCAAAGCATCCAGCTCCTCCATCATAGCATGCCTCCACTTTGGATCTTGTCTAGCTGCTTTCCAATCAGTTGGAATTGAGATAAATTGTATAGAAGTAACAAATGCTCTGTACGAGGGAGACAAGCACTTATAAGACACATAGTTGCTAATGTCATGGTTAACTCCACGTTTACCAATTTCCTCAAAGCAATTGGCAAATTCATTGACTCATCTATGGTTGCAGACTCATTTTCAGACTAACAGCTGCCACTAGACCTACTATCATCAACATCATCCTCCTGTTGCTCCCCTTGCATTTGTTGTTCCCTGCACCTGTTGCTCCCCCTGCACCGGTTGCTCCTGTTGTACTCCCTGTCGAGGTCGTCGCGAATACACCAGTATGTTGTCCCTCCACCTTTGTACGTTTTCAGGTTGTACAATAGGTGGTTCAACATGGACATTAGATGGTCCATCATCTACAAAAATAGGGACTGAAACCACAATTGGTTGTGGGTCATGTTGTTCTGGACTTGCAACAATACTCTTCTCCCCCTCTTGGCCAACCTCATTATTTTTCTTTTGGTCAAGTTCCTCAAACAACATACTTATATCAGTCTTTTCACCATAGAAGGGTTCAGATTCTCGAAAAGTGACATCCATGCTTACAAAGGTACGTCGTTCTGATGGAATCCAACACTAGTAGCCACGTTTCCCAGAGGCATATCCAATAAAAATGCATTTTACTGCTTTTGGGTCAAGTTTACCAACAGATGGTCTGTGATCTCTAACAAAACAAGTACAACCAAATAATTTTGGTGGGACTAGAAATGTATTCTCACCCATTAACATCTCACATGGTGACTTCATGCCCATAACTCTTGAAGGCATTCTATTTATCAAGTAGGTGGCGGTCATCACCGCTTCACTCTAGAGGAACTTAGGCACATTCATAGTAAACATGAGAGATCTTGCAACTTCTAAAATATGTCGATTCTTCCTTTCTGCTACTCCATTCTGATGTAGGATGCCATGCTTTGACAAGAATGTGGTGAATCCTTTATTGACATACTCTGTTCCGTTATCAGTCCTGATCATATGTACCTGCACATTGAACTGGGTTTTCACATAAGAATAGAAGTTCTGAAACATTTGAATACTTCATCCTTGTGTTGCATCAAATAAAACCAGGTAATAGGAGTATGACAATCAATAAAGGTCACAAAATACTTCATTCCACTCACAGTTACAACATGACATGTCCACACATCTGAATGAATAAGCATACATGGGAATATACTTCGGATTCCCTTACTCACATAACTGGTTCGTGTGTGCTTGGCAAACTCACAAGCATCACATTTTAATTTTGTTTTTATCAACTCCATGCATTACATCAGGGAAGACTGATCATCTTATCAAACGACATATGACCCATTCTACAATGATGAATCATGGCACTATTCTCCCTTTCATCAGCAACAACAGCAAACACCGAACCTCCACAATCCATGTACCATAGTCCTCTATGCCTGGTTCTAGTCCCAATCCTCCTGCTCGTCAGCCTCTCCTGGATCACACACATTTTCTTATCAAGATATATTATGCAGTCCAGTTGATCAATTAAAGCACTTAGAGATATCAAATTGATTGGGAAAGCTGGAACATGTAACACTGAAGATAGTTTTATGAAGGGATGATACGTCTCCAACGTATCGATAATTTCTTGTGTTCCATGCCACATTATTGATGTTATCTACATGTTTTATGCACACTTTATGTCATATTCGTGCATTTTCTGGAACTAACCTATTAACAAGATGCCGAAGTGCCAGTTGTGTTTTCTGCTGTTTTTGGTTTCAGAAATCCTAGTAAAGAAATATTCTCGGAATTGGACGAAACAAAAGCCCAGGGGCCTATTTTCTCACGAAGCTTTCAGAAGTCCGAAGACGAAACGAAGAGGGGCCACGGGGTGGCCAAACCCAGGGCGGCGGCCCCACCCCGGCCGCGCCGGCCTGGTGTGGCCCCCCGTGCCTCTCGACTTGCCCTTCCGCCTACTTAAAGCCTCCGTGACGAAACCTCTAGTACCGAGAGCCACGATACGGAAAACCTTCCGGACGCCGTCACCGCCGATCCCATCTCGGGGATCCCGGAGATCGCCTCCGGCACCCTGCCGGAGAGGGGAATCATCTCCCGGAGGACTCTACACCGCCATGGTCGCCTCGGAGTGATGAGTGAGTAGTCTACCCCTGGACTATGGGTCCATAGCAGTAGCTAGATGGTTGTCTTCTCCCCATTGTGCTATCATTGTCGGATCTTGTGAGCTGCCTATCATGATCAAGATCATCTATATGTAATTCTATATGTTGCGTTTGTTGGGATCCGATGAATAGAGAATACTTGTTATGTTGATTATCAAAGTTATGCTTATGTGTTGTTTAAGATCTTGCATGCTCTCCGTTATTAGTAGATGCTCTGGCCAAGTAGATGCTTTTAACTCCAAGAGGGAGTACTTATGCTCGATAGTGGGTTCATGCATTGACACCTGGGACAGTGAAAGTTCTAAGGTTGTGTTGTGCTGTTGCCACTAGGGATAAAACATTGATGCTATGTCTAAGGATGTAGTTGTTGATTACATTACGCACCATACTTAATGCAATTGTCTGTTGCTTTGCAACTTAATACTGGAGGGGTTCGGATGATAACCTGAAGGTGGACTTTTTAGGCATAGATGCAGTTGGATGGCGGTCTATGTACTTTGTCGTAATGCCCAATTAAATCTCACTATACTCATCATGATATGTATGTGCATTGTCATGCTCTCTTTATTTGTCAATTGCCCAACTGTAATTTGTTCACCCAACATGCTGTTCGTCTTATGGGAGAGACACCTCTAGTGAACTGTGGACCCCGGTCCAATTCTCTTTACTGAAATACAATCTACTGCAATACTTGTTTTACTGTGTTCTCTGCAAACAATCATCTTCCACACAATACGGTTAATCCTTTGTTACAGCAAGCCGGTGAGATTGACAACCTCACTGTTTCGTTGGGGCAAAGTACTTTGGTTGTGTTGTGCAGGTTCCACGTTGGCGCCGGAATCCCGGTGTTGCGCCGCACTACATCCCGCCGCCATCAACCTTCAACGTGCTTCTTGGCTCCTCCTGGTTCGATAAACCTTGGTTTCTTTCTGAGGGAAAACTTGCTGTGCTCATCATACCTTCCTCTTGGGGTTGCCTAACGAACGTGTGAAATACACGCCATCAAGCATATTTTCTGGCGCCGTTGCCGGGGAGATCAAGACACGCTTGAAGGGGAGTCTCCACTTCTCAATCTCTTTACTTTCTTTTTGTCTTGCTTTATTTTATTTACTACTTTATTTGCTGCACTAAATCAAAATACAAAAAAATTAGTTGCTAGTTTTACTTTATTTGCTATCTTGTTTGCTATATCGAAAACACAAAAAAATTAGTTTACTTGCATTTACTTTACTTATTTCATCATGTTTCCTCCTAAGTTTGTTCTTAAAGATGTACCGGTAGGCCGAGGGTCTATCCTTGGGAAAGACAATATAGAAGATTTTTTCACTCATATTAGTACGGTCGAAGATTTTGAAGATAGACACTTGGTAGAACTTGCCCCCACTTATGAAATTGCTGTTGCTTCTTTAGTACACGCGTTAGAAGCCAGATTTGTTAATCTTAATCCTGTGATTCAGCATATGTTTCTTACACTCAGTAATATGGAAGAAGGAGAAAAGAAAGATTTTGTATTAGAAACCCTTCTTAAAGAATTTGGAGGAATAGCGAGAGAAGCTAGAAAAGTCTTCACTAAATATAATATGCTAGGCTCTTATACCAACTTTGCTAGTACCCTTGAGAAGATGGAAAAGGATAGACAAAAGTACACTAATGAAGTTAATTATGAGGGGGATATTAAAACATCAATACCTTGCAAGCTCTTGGGAATGTGTGAGGCACTAGAAAAGAATTTTGATTGGATTGTTCCTGAAGATTTGTTTGATGAGAGTAGCAAACCCAAGACTAATGAAAAGGGGACCTCTGAAACTCACATAGAAAAGATAGTATGCATAGTTGAGAAAACTCCGCACCCCGCTGTAGAAGTACCACCCTTCGATAATACTTGATACACACTTTCTGCGCCTAGCTGAAAGGCGTTAAAGAAAAGCGCTTATGGGAGACAACCCATGTTTTTACCCACAGTACTTTGTTTTTATTTTGTGTCTTGGAAGTTGTTTATTACTGTAGCAACCTCTCCTTATCTTAGTTTTGAGTTTTGTTGTGCCAAGTTAAGCCGTTGATAGAAAAGTAAGTACTAGATTTGGATTACTGCGCAGTTCCAGATTTCTTTGCTGTCACGAATCTGGGTCTATCTCTGTAGGTAGCTCAGAAAATTACGCCAATTTACGAGCATGATCCTCAGATATTTACTCAACTTTCATTCAATTTGAGCATTTTCGTTTGAGCAAGTCTGGTGCCATTTTAAAATTCGTCAATACGAACTGTTCTGTTTTGACAGATTCTGCCTTTTATTTCGCATTGCCTCTTTCGCTATGTTGGATGAATTTCTTTGATCCACTAATGTCCAGTAGCATTATGCAATGTCCAGAAGTGTTAAGAATGATTGTGTCACCTCTGAATATGTCAATTTATATTGTGCACTAACCCTCTAATGAGTTGTTTCGAGTTTGGTGTGGAGGAAGTTTTCAAGGATCAAGAGAGGAGTATGATGCAACATGATCAAGGAGAGTGAAAGCTCTAAGCTTGGGGATGCACCCGGTGGTTCACCCCTGCATATATCAAGAAGACTCAAGCGTCTAAGGGGATGCCCAAGGCATCCCTTCTTCATCGGCAAATTATCAGGTTCCTCCCTGAAACTATATTTTTATTCGGCCACATCTTATGTGCTTTTTCTTGGAGCGTCGGTTTGTTTTTGTTTTTGTTTTGTTTGAATAAAATGGATCCTAGCATTCACTTTATGGGAGAGATACACGCTCCGCTGTAGCATATGGACAAATATGTCCTTGGTTTCTACTCATAGTATTCATGGCGAAGTTTCTCCTTCGTTAAATTGTTATATGGTTGGAATTGGAAAATGATACATGTAGTAATTGCTATAAATGTATTGGGTAATGTGATACTTGGCAATTGTTATGCTCATGTTTAAGCTCTTGCATCATATGCTTTGCACCCATTAATGAAGAAATACATAGAGCATGCTAAAATTTGGTTTGCATATTTGGTTTCTCTAAGGTCTAGATAATTTCTAGTTTTGAGTTTGAACAACAAGGAAGACGGTGTAGAGTCTTATAATGTTTACAATATGTCTTTTATGTGAGTTTTGCTGCACCGGTTCATCCTTGTGTTTGTTTCAAATAAGCCTTACTAGCCTAAACCTTGTATCGAGAGGGAATACTTCTCATGCATCCAAAATACTTGAGCCAACCACTATGCCATTTGTGTCCACCATACCTACCTATACTACATGGTATTTTCCCGCCATTCCAAAGTAAATTGCTTGAGTGCTACCTTTAAAATTCCGTCATTTACCTTTGCAATATATAGCTCATGGGACAAATAGCTTAAAAACTATTGTGGTATTGAATATGTAATTATGCACTTTATCTCTTATTAAGTTGCTTGTTGTGCGATAACCATGTTTACCGGCACTACAAGAAAAGTTCTGATAGACAACGTCTCAAAATCGTCCGCTAAGGGGTATTTTTCGTCGCCTATGGGCCTAACCCGACGATATGGGTTCTGTTGTGGAAACTGCATCAGGCAAAGTCCTACGACGATTTTTTCGGTCCGTCGCGCTTGGCGCCCTTCCGCCACGGAAAATCGGACCGTTGCCCAAGTGTTTCCGGAGCCCGTTGGCGACGTCGACACGTGCGACGCCATCGCGATTAACGGCGTTAACGAAACCCGTGGTAGATGGTAGGCCCACACGAGGCCTGCCACGTCTTAAAGCCGGCCCATTAAGTTGCGGGCGGGCCAGCTGACTTAGTTTGACCGGTCAACTATATAGCTGGGCTGGTCCATTAGTTACGTGGGCCGGGCCTAACCTCTAAGGTTGACTGGTCAAAACTTTAATGGGCCGGCCCACTATGGATGTGGGCCGGGCCGAATGCACACGTTTGACCGGTCAACAGGCAAAAGGGCCGGCCCACAAGACATGTGGGTCCCACTTTCCTGTTAAGGGCCGCCCATTTACAAAGTGGGGTCCACATTAAAGCAACTGGGCCGGCCCAGAAGTTAGTGGGCCGGCCCAATTAGCATGTGGGTCCCACTTTCGTTAAAAGGCCACCCATTTAGTATGTGGGGTCCACCATATAGTAAGTGGGCCGGCCCAACATATATGGGCGGGCCAAAAACACAGGGGGTCCCACTTTCCTGTTACAGGGCTGGCCCATTTAGCATGTGGGGTCCACCATAGAGCGAGTGGGCCGCCCAACAAGATAGTGGGCCGGCCAAAAACTCTGGTGGGTCCCACTTCCCTGCTAAAGGGCCGGCCCATTTAGTATGTGGGGTCCACCATATAGCAAGTGGGCGGCCCAACAAGATAGTGGGCGGGCCAAAACGCTGTGGGTCCCACTTTCCGGTTAAAGGACCGACCCATTTAGTATGTGGGGTCCACCGTATAGCAAGTGGGCCGGCCCAACACGCTTGTGGGCCGGGCCAAAAACACAGGTGGGTCCCACTTTCCTGTAAAAGGGCCGGCCCATTTAGTATGTGGGGTCCACCCTAGAGCAAGTGGGCCGGCCCAACAAAGCAGCGGGCGGCCAAAAAACAGTGGGTCCCACATTCGTCTTAAAGGCCGGCCCATTTAGTTTGTGGGGTCC
The DNA here is from genome assembly GCA_030979885.1 of Lolium multiflorum. Taxonomy (NCBI): domain Eukaryota; kingdom Viridiplantae; phylum Streptophyta; class Magnoliopsida; order Poales; family Poaceae; genus Lolium; species Lolium multiflorum. The sequence goes on along the minus strand of CM061751.1, from coordinate 52,742,762 downwards.
ACCGTATAGCAAGTGGGCCGGCAACTAGTTGGTGGGCCGGCCCAGTAGTGGGGGGGTCCACCTTAAAGCAAGTGGGCCGGCCCAATAAATGTGTGGGGTCCACAGTTAATCAAGTGGGCTGGCCCAATAAGTAAGTGGGCCAGCCCGTTTAGTTGCTGTTTATATGCCGGCGTAAAAGGCGCTTTAGTATTTTGCGGGCCGGCACGTATGTGATTTCGCTTAATTGGGCCGTTTAAGGGATGGGAATTCGTGATTTAGATACTGAGAATATTTACGCAGCATTGATTTCTGTCGGATAGCCTCACTTACGACAAGCACCAAAGAAAAAATGCGCGAAAGAACTATAAAAACTAACTAAATATTACATCAGCTGCAAGGCTTTGAAAAAATATTACAGAACCCAGAGAAATTGAATGGTAATTAAACCTAGCAATACAATGAAGCGATCCGGCAATCTTTTAAGTTGTCCATGCAGCACCTATATCTGAAACAAAGACATTACAAGTTAAGACAGCAACAATGGAAAAGCAAAGACACTACAATATTGTTTGCCAAAGAATTTGGAACTCATCATTTCGTCGTTATAACAAGATCATTGTAATGCGCACAATAAGCAAACAAAGAGTGCATGCCGCATACCAACAGCCAATATAACAGAGCATGTTAGAATGAAACAGCAGACTTACTACTGTCGAGTCCCATGCAAACCAACATGTTCAGGGAGTACAAAATTGGCATGAACAACATAGTAGCAGGCTATAAATTTTGTAACAACGACTGAGCAAGATGAAGTTATGATGGCTACATCTACAGAGCAGGGAATGTAAACCAAAAATAGAAGTTACGATGGCAAAAGCTAAAGAGGAGGGAATGTGAACCAACATGTGCCAAGTGCAATTACTTAATTTTGGCCGTGAACTAAATAATACTCCTGAACTTATAGTGAAGGGGATGCAAATCAAGATGTTTAGGGATATAAACTTGTAATGAGCAACACATAGAGGATAGTTAATGCTGGAGCTTAGGATGGACCAGATACAGAATATAGTGGGATCACCTGTGAACTTGTATAAGAGGGAATGCAAACCAATATGTTCAGCTTTCCATATGTGAGCATCATGCCAAGTCAGAGAAACAAGTCAATAATGCAGCTTTTGAAGAACAAGATGGCACGCAAAATTATTATCTAGTAGTATGACAAGTTTATTTGTACTACAGGCTAGATAGCAGAGTGATAGCATGCCAAACTAAGTCCTTACTTTGTTAGCTTACAATGAACTAGATACAAAACAATGGCATCACCTGTAGTACAGGGAATGCAAGCCAACATGTTCATGGAGTAAAAAATTGGCACAAACAACATAGTAGCAGGCCATAATTTTTGTAACAACGATGAGCAAGATAAAGTTATGATGGCTAGATCTACAGAGCAGGGAATGTAAACCAAATATAGAAGTTACGATGCCAAAAGCTATAGAGCAGGGAATGCGAACCAACATGTGCAATTACTTAAAATTGGCCATGAACTAAATAATAGCAGGATGTTACTATAATACCTATAATTTTTGGAACAACGACTGAGCAAGATAGAAGTTATGATGGCTACATCTACAGAGGGAATGCAAACCAAAATGTTCAATCGCTTAAAGTTAGCAATGAAGTAGAAAATAGCAACGTGTTACGGTCATAGCTAGGAATGAACTAAAAGAGCTTCAGACAAACAAGCATCTGAACCCAGAACATGGCGCTAAAACAAGGGACTTACATTAGGAGAAGCACTCTGTGGGAGTCACAGCAGATCTTCCTGGGGTTGATAGATCCGGTGATGAAGTACGCTACATGTGCTACTTGGGGTTGGAGAGACGGCCATTACACTTCATGATTACTCATCTCATCTGCAAAAACGTAACGGCGCGTCGTTAGCACAAACAGGTTCCCCCAAGATTAAACAAGAACTTGCGGGCAAGCAATAGAAAAGCGACAGTAGAAGAGTTTAGATCATGCACAGCGCCGGTGAAGCAGATCCGGTTCATGCACGGCGGTGTCGGTGAGCAAGATCCGATGCGGTGGACGACGGATCCGGCGAGCGGCTCAAGCGACTGCGGTAGACTGCTGGATGAGCATATGGTTTAGAGGTACGGCGGGGATGATCCGATCCGGTTGATGACGGCGTCGATGAAGCGGCTCCGCAGGCAGCCGGGACGAGGATCGCGAGGGCTCGGGTAGACCAGGGAAGTCCGGCGGGGATGTTCCGGTGCGGTGGTCGTGGAGGTGGGAGAGAGGGACTTGGGAAGTTCCGGTGGGTGGTCTGAGGGAAATGAATTTTTTTGGGAGGGTCTCCGGGCTAGGGAGGTGGTGATCCAAAAAATGACGGGCAGACCCCCCCACCAACCGACTTTGCTGCCATCTCCACAGGGGTAGAATGGGAATTTGGAAGCGTGTGAAATTTTTGTATTTTGTGGGCGGGAAGTTTTGCCGCTATGAGATTTTGAATTTGGCTACCGTCCAAGTATAATGATAAAAAATGTGAGACCGTACTAGTACCTCTGTTCAAGGCCGAGTGCAAAATCAAATCATCATCACATTAAATACCGGTTACTATCATCGTGATCTATCTTGTTATCCCATTCAAAAACCCGTCTGAAATATTTCAGGATTGGCGGGAGATTTTGCCGCCCGACTGAGATTTGATTTTGAATATGGCTATGGTCAAGTAATATAATATAATACTAATATAAAGACGGTACACCTGGTTAAGTACTAATTGCTCTGCTTCGGCAGTCAAGGCCAGCAGCCACATCAAGCCATCATCATTACAAACAAAATCAGTAGAAGCTAGTATAGGAAAAATCACAGCAGCATAATAAATCCAGAAAACTAAGTACGGAGTATAATACATCAACTGCATACAACAGCCAAAAGCAGCCAATAATAATGTTAATGTTCACGACAAACTAATCTGAAAATAATACAAGACGCAATGTATGGCCAACATGAAGATTATGATACCCCAAGATGAATGAATCTGATCTTCATTCAGCATATATTTCTTCGTCACTCCGTTCTCTGATCTGAAGGAAATATTCATTGAACTCCTTCCGTCTGCAGTGTGCAGCCAATACATCCTCCAAACGGTATGGCCTTTGTTCATTTCTCATACCATAGTTTCCTAATCTATCCACACGTATTGGCCACTCATCCCAGGCCTTTATATCATCAAAGTACTCTCTGATATAACCCAAATCTGCGTAGTAGATGCAGCCAGGTCGAAGTGTCGGGTGCACTCTGGTGTCGACGGAGATACACCGGATATAATGGACGAAGAAGGCACGACTGCCAATGTTATTGACGGCATGGAGAGAGCGGCTCTCAGTGTCCACACGGTACACCAATGGTTGACCTTCCTCCAAATGCTTGTTGTCCAACAACACAAGCAGCAGAGCACCATCCGACTTCACAAGGTAGAACTTGTTATTTCCAAGTTCTGGAAATGAAAATAGTGTATCCATGTTGACACTGCTCGCGCGCTGCTCCAACTGGACATTGTTGGTGCACACTAATTTTCCGAACTCAAAATTGTTCACAGCTATTGCATACAGTTCACCATTGAACGGGGTAATGCAACGCAGAGAATGGTGCTCGGTCGAAAATCTTCCTTCTCCCCAGTCTTCATCTATACCCTTAGTTGGAGTGCTCTCATCGACCCAAGCAATTTCCGCCGGGTAATCTTTGGAAACGAAGACCATAGTCGGGGACTTCATTACAGCGACTGACTTCAGAATAACATATGGCATATGCGCCTCAAACCTAGTATTCAATGTCTTTGTGAGTGGGTTCAAAAGCCGTATCTTGTGCGGCTGGTTCTTCTGGGCAAGGACGATGACGCCACGGTAAAAGCCGACGAAGTAGTATCTAAAATATATTGATGAAGATAACATTCAGCACTAAGATGTTTACGACTGAAAATAAAAATAGATTAACTCTATAGATATGGAGGAATTTGAACCTTGCATGAACTTCCGTAAGATCGATGGTGACGTAGCGGGATGTGCGGAGGTGGAGGAAGGTGAAATCAGCAGCGCGTGGAAGGACGTGTTCTACCATGATCCATTCATGCAGGTGCACGTCGGGCTCAGGTAAACCTGAGCGCCAATTTCTACAAACTTGCCTCAAAGCAGAGTAGGTGTCCATGTACTCCTCGTTCGCCAGTAAGCAGTCCCCGATCTTGTGAAGTGGTCCGTCAGCCCTGAGAGAGGCCCAGTCCACGGAGGCGCCGCGCTTGGATGCGCCGCCCTCGGAGGCGACGGTCTCGGGGGCGACGGCCGCCGGCGCATTCTTCTTGTCCATCGCCGGCAGGGAACGCACGTAGGGCGGTTGGTGTTTTTTCATTCGATTTGGAGAAGTTGATGGGACGTGAGAGGCGTGGTTGCGTGCGTGAGTGAGAATGAGACTGTGTGCAGAGGGAGGGACAGCTGTACAGGCAACGTGACGGTTGGTCTCGGCAGTTTCTCAAAAAAGCTAGACGTTTGGTCTCAACACGCACACCGCCTAACCGCTGCGCACCACGACACGCGTCCGTGGTACTGCACGTCTGCACCGTTACGTGTACTCAGTTCTACCGTCGAGCCTTACACTGGAAAAATATATGTACTCCGTACTCAGTTTTCCCCTCGAGTATAGTGGCTAGTGCAATATACTCAGTTTTACCCTCAAGTGGAGAGTCAACAAATGGGATTAAGTTGTCTAATTGAGTAATTTCATGCGCAAAAAAATAAAATCATAGTGCCTCCTACTCATGGAGTCTTGTTAAGAAGAGGAGGTCTAACACGTGGAAAAGAGAATAGCACACCACAGGTCCGAAATGATGGAAAGGGCTAGGCAATCCACTTATTATAGATCTCAACAAAAACCACATGGAACTAGTATATTAAACTTATGCAGTAGCCAACGCAACCAAAAGTCAGAAGTGCAGGCTGAGTCCCAAAGGCACAACACAATACGGAAACTTGCAAACTTATATAAAAGGGGCTATGCAACCCACTTATACACACATTAACAGCCATCCTCCTGTGTGACAAGAGAAATTCAACACTGGATTCGGAGGTAGGCACATGAAGCTTTACAAGGGCCAATGGGGCACCAACAAATTAAGGATGAATTGAACCACACCATCAACAATTCAAACTCGAGACCTTGGCTCTAATACCATTTAAGTTCAAACTGATTGAAAAGGCTAGGCAACCAATTTATAAAACATCCACAGAGTTGATCCCAGCCGCAGATAAATGCATCCACCAACAAAATAGGAACATTGCCTCAGTCTCAGGAAAATTTCACAATACCAAGGTACTCACATGTCAATGTCAGTGTTCATCTCCAATTATCTATGGCATTTTATTAGTCTTTGAGAGATTATAACGAACTTGATTGGCCTCCTCCAGTAGGGCATCACATGCTTCTGATCTCGATCTCAACATATCAACTTGGTTTCTTAACACATCTGCTGCAGCTCGTTCTATTTGGAGTTGTTCCTCCAGAACTTGTGCAGAGAAAGACTTGGACTTGGACTTGGACTTGGACTGCAAAAACCCAGCATTTCGCAGGAAAGTGTTTTTGGTGATATCTTTATTTTTAAGTACCATGGTAAATGTCTCCATACATTCTTCTAGAGTTTTTTCCATACCGTCTTTCCCGGGTTTTGCCATCTCCAATTTCATATTTGCCTGAAAAAATTTCAGTCGTGTAAAAATTAAAGTTATTACAGAGAAACATGCAGACGGTAGATTTAATGTGTATGAACTACTTTTAATCCTACAAGTTGGTATGCCTGATTACACATCAAATGCATTTTCACAAAAACGCCTAAAAGATCATATTGACATGCGCATTATTGCTCCTACAAATTGGCAAGTGTGTCGTTAAAAAAATTAAATCATAAAGAAGACTTACAATAACACTTTCTGCGAGTTCTCCTATCACATTATGTTTGTTCTTCTGGCATGCCTCGAACTGCTCTGCCAGAGTCATCTCTTTGTCTGGTTGCATGTTGTTTGCATGATCTACTTTCTGCATTTTTGTACAATCATATAGAAATCAAATAACATGGTTAAAATGGAGGATGGAAATATAACATGCACATGGAGTTCTACACAATTTACGAGTAACATATGTAGCAGTACAGACCAGCGGGGCATTACTTTTTGCCAGAGATGCCCAACCAAGTGACGAGATCCTGTACGGCTTGGTAAACGTTGTTTCAAGCGGTTAGCCTGGTTCCTTTTAGACAACGTCTGCAAAAGGAGACTAGTGAGACACTGGCGCAAAATAAGTATTTGGAATTTAATCTGGTTTCACGGTCCTCATAAGCCATACCACATTCTTTGGATCAGACCAATGCTTGACAAGATCTCCCCACTGCTCGTCAGTCATACAGGGTGCAGGAGACTTTGTTCGAACATTGGCAGTAATCTGGCCAGTGAAGTATGTCGCCTTAAGCTTATAGCGGTGCTGGCGCAACAATTCTTTGAATATGGAAGCGATGACAAACTTTACATCCTCATTATCCTCATCGAATTCAAACCTTAACTGCTCACAACGGTGGAATGATTGGTGAGTTATATAGCATAGAAACAACAGTAAGCTACAAGAAATGGGACAGATCAATGTGGAATAATTTATCATTACCAGGAGAAGCATGACTTACATGTAAATTATGCACTAAACTCTCGAACTGTGAAGGGGTGTCAACGTGCTGCTTCCACAATGGGAAGGTAGGAAGTTCATTCCTGATAAAATAGCCAATATGTGATACAAGATATGAAGATTCATGCGGATGAAGTGGCCTTCTGCCACCTACAATAGATGTGATGCGAAATCTTGAACCCATTCCGGAAATCTTAGCTGCAAGTTTTCTTCCTACCGTTGGCCCCCTCGTTTTTATTGATCGTGGCGAACCTACCAAGTTAATCATTACATCAAGCTATCATGGTATATAGATACATAAGGGAGCATTAAACTACAAGTCTTGAAAAAAGTATTACCTTTTTTGGCGTGGGTCTCGTCATCGGGAGAGGAGTTGTCTTTCGCAGGACTAAGGGTCGGAGGGAGATCATCACCAGTTTGCTGGTGTTGTGGCAGCACTGTTTGGACATTTGAGGCTGTATCATCTGGGACTAGCATCATGTGTCCTTGGCCATTATTACCTACCACCACTCCTGATGATGCCAATTGTTGGCTCGAATTTGCTGTGGAAACTGGTTCTGTTGGCAATTGTTGCTGAGAAACAGTATTGGCAACTGGTGGTTGTGGAATGTGTGGGCTGGTACATGCTGGGGCTACTTCTGTCTGATTCGATGGTTTGTGGTTTTTACGAGACCTTTTACTGTTATCATTCTCGGCCTGTTCGCCACCTCGTGTCAGTCTTTTGTTAGACCTTGTAATAGGAGGAGCAGCACGAGCATCAGGCTTAACCTTTTTTTATTACGCACTGTCACCCATCCTCCGGTATCAGCCTGAGGTTCCTGTTGAGTGTTCTTCCTCCTGTTCGTTCTTGAAAAGTTCTTGCCCGAATCTGCAGATGCCTGTCACACATAAATGATATTTCAATGTACAATATTATATGATGATGATATGCAGATGGAATGGAAAAACAGTAAGGCAACATATGCAAAAACATATATGATGCGTTAACTAAGCAGGAAAAATGTAGTAATGAGATTGAACATGGCATGGGTAACATATTTGGTAGGACTGGGATACAACAAATGGAAGTTGGGACAAATAATTCGATGACAGGACAGAGAAAACTCACCTTGTTGTGTTGCAGAGGATAGTCGACCAGGGCATCTTCCTGAGTCAGCTCGCCATCACAATCAGCAGGATCAAATTCTGAATCAGAGGAATGTTCCGTATCCTTTGTGAGGGACGTGGGTGGCGTTTTTGCACTAGACCTTGTAGAAGGATGTAGTGTTAGGCCCAACGAGGCTGCAACTCGGCTATTATGCAGGATAGTTTGCCTCCGTTGCTCTTCGTACTCATTCTCGAGTGGAAGACCTAACATGCATTGGCGAGAAATGCAGATGAGATTTATCATGGAACTGTGCATGTAAGAACAAATTAATAGTAGCAGTGAGACTGCTCAAAAGGTGTAATGACAAACAAACTATGTCTCAAAAATAATTGATGTTCATATTGTCAAGCTTCATGCACTAGCCAACGCAACCGGAAGTCCGGACTGATGGAAAGGGCAAACAAATTGATGAGGACATCTCTATGATAGATACAACCAATACTCCTACAACCACATCTCAGGTACATTCGTTACTAGGAATCCTTCATGATATATTTGAGAATATGATGCTGCCTAAATCAAATGTATTTATATTATTTAGGAATGGATCTAGCATGGACGCCAAGCATTGGATTAGGAACGTGCATGGAGATGGCAGCAGACCTGCAAGGATTCAGGATGGCGTTGCAAGCGAGGATTTCAGAACATTGAAGCCACCATAGTGAAGCAACGATGCTTGGATGAATTATACAAGTTACTCCATCATAAAATTCGTCCAAAGAGTTATTTCTGGTGCTGTGTCACCTTATTTAATGGGCCAGGTCCATGTATTTTCGGATTAGGTATTTTAGGGTATTTTAAGAGGCAATATAAGTGGAGGAAGGCCCATTTAGGGGTGTTTTTGGCCAACCCTAGCTGGTTGGACGAAAATCCCTTGACTTCCCCCATATATATCCCTCTGTAGCCGTCATTAGAACTTGGATTTTGATTAGATTAAAAGTTAGCCAATTGCTGCAACTTCGTGTACTTCTTTTGAGGCCAACGCCCAGAACAAGACCGACTATTCGGAATCCCACCATTATCAATCAAGCTTTCATCTCTATTCGCAATATTCTGATTGCATCTTTAGTTCTTACTTGTTCTCGATTTCAGGTAGGAATTAAGACCCTTGCTGGTCAGGCTGATCGTGCTCCCGCAAGATCAGTAACTCCCGGAGATTGTCCTAGCGATTGCATTGGCGCACGAGCTTTGCACGTGTAGTCGGATCGTCAAGCACGAACTCCACCAACAAATCGAATTATCTTCATCTCATCGAAAGATCGGACACCTTTGCCCTATCACAAATTATGGCTCAAAAATAATTTACGTTGGGCAACAGAGGGCAGCAGCAACAATTTTTAGGATAAGTATGAATGTCAAGCTTCATGCAGTAGCCAACGCAACCAAAAGTCCGAACTGATGGAAAGGGCTAAGCAATCCACATATACACTCAAACACATATAAGTGTCATTTCATGCCAATGGTTAACCATATGGAATGGCGTGTGCTTAATATAATTGCCTAGGGTCTTCCAAGTTCCAACAGATCGGTCTATTGGATGAACTTGCTAGAGCATGCAATTCGAAATGGTATCAGACCTACAAGGTCCTGAGTTCAAATCCTAGCAAGTAGCAACGCAGTATTCAAAATAAATATTTCCAGCCTTCCTAAAAAAATATCTAATGATACATGCCTAAGGCTCGGTCTATTGAATGAGCGGTTTATCACTTAGCACCACAAGTTGGGGATTTTTTATCACAAAACACCAACATTTGGGGAAATTATTTCACATAACACATTATTTGTCATTAGTTGGCTTGACAAGAGCATCACCCTACAGCGTGACACCAATTTACAGTACATGAGCATGTTTGCTACAAACAAATGAATTTTGGTGTGAAATTTTGTAGACACTCTGTGGAAATGAGAATATGAGTCACACTTGTTACATATGCTACACACAAAATGAATTACCATATGACAAATATTCATTGAAATTATAACCACACAAGAACATGAGATTTGGGTAATATATTCTGTACCAGCATAAGGTTTTGATAATGTGTACCAATACAACTACCCTGGACATAAGATTTTTTTGAACTGTCTGGACATAAGATTAAACTACTAGTGTTGACAAACAGCTTTGTATTTAGCGTTTAACAGAAAATACCACAAAATAAAGTCTAATTGTCTTTCACCTGCTGTCACTCTTAAACTGACGGTGGCCTGAAGTCACTAATGGGCTATCAAACAGAGATCATGTATTCTGCGAAACAATTACCCCAAATGTTGGTGTTTTGTGATACAAATTTATAGGGTTGTGGTTCTGTGATAAAATAAAATCCCGAACTTCTGGTGTTAAGTGATAAAACCTCATTGGATGAACTGGCTAGAGCATGCAATTCCACATGGCGCACAAAGAGTTGCAAATAGAAAAAATACAGGCACGACCGTCGTCGTGGGAGTGTGCCTGGTAGAAGCATGAGAAAGATGTGGTGTTCGAATTGTGCTCTGCAGGGAAATATCCTCTGTTGACCGAAGTTTTATAGGCCGACGGGCAAACCGCAGGTTTTGGGGTAGCTTGAAAATGGGACGCGCCAACAATTTCGGCGCGTGTTTTGCGGCAGAGACGAAAGTCACCCATAAGAAACTTTCCTCATGGAATACCTTTTGCTTGTTGGTTGGTCGTGTGGACAACATATATAGTGGGAGATGCCCATAGCTAGCTAGGCCATTCATATCAAACTCGAGTGATTATCACTAAGTTTACAATGAATATATTTCATGACACTCGCTATTGGCCGGATAGTAGAAAATATATTTCATGAATATCCCATATTAGTTAATTTATATTATTTCAATTGCTAAAATATTTTCATATTCTTTTAGAGTTCTAAAAACACACTACACAATGACAATGGATATTACCACTACCTTCTAGGTCCCGGCCATCAGATTTAGGGCTCCTTTGATTCATAGGATTTGCATAGGAATTGTGTAGGATTTGGTTCCTATGGAAAATTTTCCTATACATGTTGTTTGATTCATACGAATATATCCTATAGGAAAAATTCCTATGGAAATCTTGTAGTGTAATTCCTATAGGAAAAAATCATTAGCTCATACCTCATGAAAAATTCCTTTTTGCTTCAATCAAACATACTTCATCTTCCTATGGGATTCAAATAGACATGCCATTTAATCCTATGACTTTCCTATTCCTATGCTTTTTCTATCCTTTGAATCAAAGGAGCCCTTAGAGAAAAGTAGCTTAGCCAGAGATTTAGACCTTTGTGCAACAAATACATGAGTTGGTGATATGTGCAAAAGAACAGGTTAACTGAGTGTTCTGTGCAACAATGACAACAATAAGTGGAGTTTCGTGCAAAGGATAAAAGGTGCAAAAGGGATCACACGGAAGGAGAAAGAGAAAGGGAGAGCAGTGCCTCACGGGGCCGCTGTTATTTATGGTGAAAAGAAATGCTTCACTTTTTTCGGTGAGTGATGTTGACTGGCACACAGGGTTTCAGTTCTGTAGACCTGCAGTGCAGGCTACGCGCCCGTCTAATTTTTTTTTTCAGCGACAAATGGGAGAGAGAGAGAGAGTCTTGACGATGCGTCTTTACTTGACAAAGAAGATTGCTGGGAGTTTAACTACCTACCGCACGTGACTTGTGCTCACTGATGTGTGGGACCTACACGCATGGGAACCACACGTAAGTGACCGGCCTACTTTATTCTAGGGGTGCCCGTCAAGCTAATACATAGTCTGCAACATGAAACTCTATTCGCTTATAAAATCTGAACTTTGAAATCCAATTTAATTTAAGTCTATTATTGGTCATATCAAGTATAAAATTACATTATGAAACTTGTTCAACGCTTTCTCATAAATTATTATGGTAGTTTTTTAAAATCAAATGCTAATTGATTTGAGATAAAAACATATATTATTGCACAACAATGGGATATTAAAATATCTATTTGTAAATAAAATTAAGAAGTCAATGTTGTGGTAAGTTAGGAGGTTCAAAGGGTAAACCAAATATAACGTTTTGTTCAATCTCATAGTTAATATTACCAAGTTTGATTCTCCCTGGACAGCTTTGTTATAGTGTTCCCTAATTGGGCATGGTGGTGCATCTGGCCATTTCTAACACTGTTGATGACTAGACTTTTTCAAGTTTTCGGTATAAAAAATCGTTTTTCATGTTCTAGATGATAAAATATGTTTATTTTGTGCATGGGGTAGATAAAATATGGGTCAAAATGGCGCATCTACATTTTTAAAATAAATTAGGCCATATTTTAATGTCAATTCCCAAATTTACGGTTTTTAGTGCTTTCTAGCTAGTTTCGCACATTTAAATGACTGTATGCTGATTTATTGAAAGTAAATCAAATTTGAATTGTAGGTGTGTTATAACTTGGTCCTACAAGTCCCCACAAATCATTTTTAGATACATATTACTTACTATATATATATGACATAAGAAGGCTATGTGCTTTGGTTTTCATTTTTTGATTTTTTCTGAATGTTTATGCCCATTTGAATCTTGGTCAAGTCCTAGGTTTGACCAAGATTTTAGCAAGTTTAAAACACATGAAAATGAAAAGGCAAGCCTGGATCCTTCTTAGTCATTCTAAAATGAAGCTTTTGGGGGTTCGATCTTGAAATCTCAATATAATGTTTGTAACCCAAAACCACTTCTCTTCATGCTTGACTTCATAAGACAGAGTTAAGGGTTAGGGGTAGATCGATACATGCTTTTTCTGTTTTGAATATGTCTAGACCTTGTTGATCAACTTGAATTCTTACTTTATGACATAAGAAGGCTATGTGCTTTGGTTTTTCATTTTTCTGATTTTTTTGAATTTTATGCCCATTTGAATCTTGGTTAAATCCTAGGTTTGACCAAGATTTAAACAAGTTTAAAACATGAAAATGAAAAGGTAAGTCTGGATCCTTCTTAGTCATTCAAAAGTGAAGCTTTTGGGGGTTCTTGAAATCTCAATAATGTTTGAAACCCAAAACCACTTCTCTTCATGGTTGACTTCATAAGACATGGTGTTTAGGGTTAGGGGGTAGATCGATACATGATTTGTCGGGTTTGAATATGTCTAGACATGCTTGTTTATCAACTTGAATGCTTACTATATGACATAAGAAGACTATATGTGCGTTTTTTTCATTTTTTGTTTTTTTCTGAATTAATGTTTATGCCCATTTGAATCTTGTCAAATCCTAGGTTTGACCAAGATTTAAACAAGTTTAAAATATAAAATGAAAAGGTAAGCCTGGATCCTTCTTAGTCATTCTAGAATGAAGCTTTTGGGGGTTCTTGAAATCTCAATGTTTGAAACCCAAAACCACTTCTCTTCGTGGTTGACTTCATAAGACAGAGTTTAGGTGTTAGGGGTAGATACATGATTTGTCGGGTTAATTTGAATATGTCTAGACATGCATGCTTATTTATCAACTTGAATGCTTACTATATGACATAAGAAGACTATATGTGTGTTGGTCAAATCCTATGTTTGACCAAGATTTAAACAAGCATAAATCCTGAAAATGAAAAGGTAATTAAGCTTGGATCCTTCTTATTCACTCTAAAATTAAGCTTTTGGGATTTTTGAAATTTCCATGTTTGAAACCCAAAACCACTTCTCTTCATGCTTGACTTCATAAGACATATATAGTTAAGGGCCAGGGGTAGATACATGCTTTTTCTGTTTTGAATATGTCTAGACCTTGTTGATCAACTTGAATTCTTACTATATATGACATAAGAAGGCTATGTGCTTTGGTTTTCATTTTCTGTTTTTTATTTATTTTATGCCCATTTGAATCTTGGTTGAATACTAGCTAGGTTTGATCGAGCAAGATTTAAACAATTTTAAAACATGAAAATGAAAAGGCAAGCATGGATCATTTTTAGTCACTCTAAAATGAAGCTTTTGGGAGGTTCTTGAAATTTCCATGTTTGAAACCAATAGACTTCGTAAGATCGACCGACTTTATGGTTAGGGGCTAGATACATGCTTTTTCTGTTTTGAATATGCCTAGAACTTGTTCATCAATTTGAAATTTCCATGTTTGAAACCCAAAACCCCACTTCTCTTCATGCTTGACTCCATAATACAGAGTTTAAGGTTAGGGCCAGGGTAGATACATGATTTTTCTAGTTTGAATATGTCTAGACCATGTTTATCAACTTGAGTGCTCATGCATTATATGACATAAAAAGGCTATGTGCGTTTTTTATTTTTTTATACCCATTTGAATCTCGTTCAAATCCTAGTTTTGACCAGGATTTAAACAAGTTTAAAACATGAAAATGAAAAGGTAAGCCTGTATCCTTCTTAGTCACTCTAAAATGAAGCTTTTGGGAGGTTTTTGAAATTTCCATGTTTGAAACCCAAAACCATTTCTCTTCATGCTTGACTTCATAAGATAAAGTTTAGGTTAGGTGTTGATACATGATTTGACTGGTTTGAATATGTCTAGACCTTGTTTATCAACTTCAATTCTTACTATATGTCATAAGAAGACTATGTGCTTTGGTTTTTCATTTTTTTATTTTTTCTGAATGTTTATGCCCATTTGAATCTAAAGGTGAGAGAACACGTTAAAGGTTATTCTAACAAAGGTCATGCTTGGAATCTTACCTATGTATTATTGTACATCACAAATGTGAAATGAAAATATGTGCATCTCTATAAACCATAAACCCTAACCCTAACTATATAGAAAAAGATGAACAATCCATGCTTTTCGATTGCCTTTTTTGATACACCTTTGGGGGTCTTCCATGTAAAAGTTAGGGATTTAGATGAAATTTCCTGTTTATTCTGTGTCTTGTTGTAAACTGTGCTCTGGTGCGTATTGGAAGCCTTCAGGATCCTTCGGTTGTCCCTCTCTCTCTCAAAAAAAGAAAAAACATCTCTCTCATTATCGGCCTCGCTCGCTCGCTCGCACCTCCTGCGCACTGACAAACCCTGAAAAAGGTCAGACACCATAAATAAGAGGGCCCCACTCACTTCTCTCCCTTCGTCTCCTTCCGTGTGATCCCTCTTCCTCCGAGTTTCACTGGACGGGCAAACACATGTGCTGCCTAGAAATATTCGACCCCTTTGCATGGATAATCATGTCGACCATTTTTACCTGGTTTTGAAATAAATAAATGAAAATGAAGAAAACCTCAAAAATGAAACCCTTCCGCATTGAGTGCTTATAGGTGTACTAGTTGACAAGGAAAATAAGAAACCTGTGATAGGGTAGTAAAAAACAAAATGTCTTCACAAGACGAACTATAGTGTGTATGAAGATTCATGTGCTTTGGTTTTCAATTTTTGATTTTTTTCTGAATGTTTATGCCCATTTGAATCTTGGTCAAATCCTAGGTTTGACCAAGATTTAAGCAGTTTAAAACACATGAAAATGAAAAGGTAAGCCTGGATCCTTCTTAGTCATTCTAAAATGAAGCTTTTGGGGTTTTTTTGAAATCTCAATGTTTGAAACCCAAAACCACTTCTCTTCATATGGTTGGCTTCATAAGAAAGAGTTTAGGGTTAGGGGTAGATACATGATTTGTCGGGTTTGAATATGTCTAGAACTTGTTTATCAATTTGAATGCTTACTATATATATGACTTAAGAATACTATGTGCTTTGGTTTTTCTTTTCTTTTTTTTTATTTTTTTCTGAATTTTTATGCTCATTTGAATTTTGTTGGTCAAATCCTAGGTTTGACCAAGATTTAAACAAACTTAAAACATGAAAATGAAAAGGTAACCCTGTATCCTTCTTAGTCACTCTAAAATGAAGCTTTCGGGAGGTTTTTGAAATTTCCATGTTTGAAACCCCAAACCATTTCTCTTCATGCTTGACTTCATAAGATAAAGTTTAGGGTTAGGTGTAGATACATGATTTGGCTGGTTTGAATATGTCTAGACCTTGTTTATCAACTTCAATTCTTACTATATGACATAAGAAGACTATGTGCTTTGGTTTTTCATTTTTTTGATTTTTTCTGAATGTTTATGCCCATTTGAATCTAAAGGTGAGAGAACACGTTAAAGGTTATTCTAACAAAGGTCATGCTTGGAATCTTACCTATGTATTATTGTACATCACAAATGTGAAATGAAAATATGTGCATCGATCTCTATAAACCATAAACCCTAACCCTAACTATATAGAAAAAGGTGAATGTTTATCGGGTTTGAGTTTTTATGCCCATTTGAGTCTTGGTCAAATCCTAGGTTTGACCAAGACTTAAGCAAGTTTAAAACACATGAAAATGAAAAGGGTAAGCCTGGATCCTTCTTAGGGTTAGGGCCAGCAGGGTAGATACATGATTTTTCTAGTTTGAATATGTCTAGACCATGTTTATCAACTTGAGTGCTCATGCATTATATGACATAAAAAGGATATGTGCGTTTTTTTATTTTTTATACCCATTTGAATCTCGTTCAAATCCTAGTTTTGATCAGGATTTAAACAAGTTTAAGACATGAAAATGAAAAGGTAAGCCTGGATCCGCTTCTTAGTCATTCTAAAAATGAAGCTTTTGGGGTGTTCTTGAAATCTCAATGTTTAAACCCAAAACCACTTCTCTTCACGGTTGACTTCATAAGACAGAGTTTAGGGTTAGGAGTAGATACATGATTTGTCGGGTTTGAATATGTCT
Organism: Lolium multiflorum; assembly: GCA_030979885.1. Lineage (NCBI taxonomy): Eukaryota > Viridiplantae > Streptophyta > Magnoliopsida > Poales > Poaceae > Lolium > Lolium multiflorum. The sequence goes on along the minus strand of CM061751.1, from coordinate 52,726,239 downwards.
AGACCTTGTTTATCATCTTGAATGCTTACTATATATATGACGTAAGAAGACTATGTGCTTTGGTTTTTTTTTGTTTTTTTCTAAATTATTATGCTCATTTGAATCTTGTTGGTCAAATCCTAGGTTTGACCAAGATTTAAACAAACTTGAAACATGAAAATTAAAAGTTAAGCCTGGATCCTTTCCTAGTCACTCTAAAATTAAGCTTTTGGGAAGTTTTTGAAATTTCCATGTTTGAAACCCAAAACCACTTCTCTTCATGCTTGACTTCATAAGACAAAGTTAAGGGTTAGGGGTAGATACATGCTTTTTCTATTTTGAATATGTCTAGACCTTGTTTATCAACTTGAATGCTTATTTTATATGACATAAGAAGGCTATGTGCTTTGGTTTTTCATTTTTCTGGTTTTTTTTAATTTTATGCCCATTTGAATCTTGGTCAAATACTAGCTAGGTTTGACCAAGATTTAAACAATTTAAAAACATGAAAATGAAAAGGCAAGCCTGGATCTTTTGTAGTCACTCTAAAATGAAGCTCGTGGGAGGTTCTTGAAATTTCCATGTTTGAAACCAATACGACTTCTCTTCATGCTAGACTTCATAAGATCGACCGAGAGTTTATGGTTAGGGGGTAGATACATGATTTGTCTGGTTTGAACATGTCTAAACCTTGTTTATCAACTTGAATGCTTACTATCTATATGACATAAGAAGATAGACTATGTGCTTTTGTTTTTCATTCTTCTATTTTTTTGAATTTTATGCCCATTTGAATCTTGGTTAAATCCTAGGTTTGACCAGGATTTAAACAAGTTTAAAATATGAAAACGAAAAGGTAAGCCTGGATCCTTCTTAGTCACTCTAAAATGAAGCAACTTTTGGGGGTTCGATCTTGAAATCTCAATATAATGTTTGTAACCCAAAACCACTTCTCTTCATGCTTGACTTCATAAGACAGAGTTAAGGGTTAGGGGTAGATCGATACATGCTTTTTTCTGTTTTGAATATGTCTAGACCTTGTTGATCAACTTGAATTCTTACTTTATGACATAAGAAGGCTATGTGCTTTGGTTTTTCATTTTTCTGATTTTTTTGAATTTTATGCCCATTTGAATCTTGGTCAAATACTAGCTAGGTTTGACCAAGATTTAAATAAGTTTAAAACATGAAAATGAAAAGGTAAGCCTCTCGGTCCTTCTTAGTCACTCTAAAATGAAGCTTTTGGGAGGTTCTTGAAATTTCCATGTTTGAACCCAAAACCACTTCTCTTCATGCCTTACTTCATAAGTCATAGTTTAGGGTCGTTAGGGAGTAGATACATGATTTGTCTGGTTTGAATATGTCTAGACCTTGTTTATCATCTTGAATGCTTACTATATGACATAAGAAGACTATGTGCATTGGTTTTTCATTTTTTTCCGTTTTTTTATTTTCCTGCCCATTTGAATCTTGGTGAAATCCTAGGTTTGAGCAAGATTTAAACAAGTTTAACACGTGTAAACGAATAAGTAAGCATGGCTCCTTCTTAGTCACTCCAAAATGTACCAATTGATAGATGTGTTAACTTTGCTTCATGGAAAAATTAATGTCATGTAAATGAGTTAACTTGGATTTCCTACCCTTTAGTCCATAGGTAACTTTGTTCTAATGCACTATAATAATCAACTGAGTTTTTACACAACAGGTCTGTCACTTACGTGTGGTGCCCATGCGTGAGGTCCCACACTTCAGTGAGCACAAGTCACGTGCAGTAGGTACGCAAACTCCCAGCCATCTTCTTTGTCAAGAGAAGACGCATGAGGATGCGTATTGGAAGTCTCTGGGTCCTTCAACGCTCATTTACTTGAGCACATTACATAGACCAACAGGCCATTAGATAGTACCAGATCGATAAGAGTTTCAACGCTCATATTACTTGAGCTCATACACACATATATATAGTACTACTAGCTTAATTAGAGAGGTTCAGCCTGCTAGCTCATTTCTCGAGCTTCCTGACATGCAACATGAGACCGCCCCGGGCGCGAATGCGGAACCAAAACACAAAGATATCATTTTCCTTCATCTCGCTCTTCTGCACCACAGCTTTCCAGTTAGTTGTGATCACTGCACCGTCAACCCTCCCTTTGCCCTGGAAAATCCTCACTTTCACACAATGTCTCTCATCGTAAGAGACTTGAAAGTCATTATCTGGAAGGTGCATATTCTTCGAGATGTACTGCTTGGTAAACTTCCGGTTGAAGTACTGCAGATTATAAGATGCAAAACTTCGTTCAGATGAAGTCATTAATTGTCAACATATAAAGATGCAAAAACATCCTTGAGATGGAGTAATTATTTACCATTCTGGAACTGCCTTCCACGGTACTTGCACTCTTTATAGTGCACACATAAAAACGAATTTCGGGGCGCTTTTGGTCAACAAGAAATCTCAGGGTTTCAACTTGTGTAGGATTCATTTCCACTAGATTGGGATACATGCAAAAGTCATCCCATTCCTCACGTGCCTCTATCCTGGGACCTACATATAAGGAAACCAGGGAATAAGGCCTAGTTTAAAGTTTTCCTAAAATTGAAGTATATCAAACCAACAGTATTTATAGAAACTGAAGTATTCCTTGAATGCTACAAATTGACTAGCTATTATGCCAAACCGAGACTAATTAAGCATTTGACCTATATCCTGCATCTATATATATTTTTTACCTCGACGAGTCAGATGGACATCAGCAGGAGGAGGAGGAGCAACTTCCTCATGGTCAGCTGCACAATCCATTGCTGCAGCATCATCAGCTTCCTCTTGCTTAACGTGAACCCTATCTGGAGCACCATCCTCACCTTCGGAGGATGAGCTGATGTCGATGGCCTCAACGGGCTTCTTGGATGGGACCAAAATGGCAACTTCATAATCATAGGGGTCCATGGTGTCGACCTAATAACAAGCAGTGAACAATTTGAGAACTATGAAACTATTAATTACACATTAATTAAAACTAAGTTGGGTTGTTTAGGTTCAGATTGACATTCGCACTAGCTGCACTAGCACATGTTTTGAATCAATCTAAACCAGGAAAATCTACTCTAGCTAGCACTAGCATCTACTTTGAATCGATCAAACCCTAAGAAAATCGCCGCTCGGACAAAAGAAACCCCAAAATCCCCCGAGATTAAGTACGGCAAACCCTAGAAAATCCCCCGCTCATCCCCCAAACCTGAGCTTCGGCCGACGGAGGCAGTGGAGCTTCGGCCGACGGAGGCGATGCTGCTTGACGGGGGCGGAGGCTTCGGCCGACGGAGTTGGGAGAGGAAGAGGCGGCAGTGGCGGCTGGGTTGGGAGAGAGAGAGTGAGACAGGGGAGAAAGTTGCTTTTGGTATAGGACATTTTGGGGTGGGTGGGGCAAAATGGCACCCACTGATGTGTGGGGCCATCTAGCAGTAGAAACCACTGGGTTGGGCCATTTCCGGTAATTTTATGTGGATTAGGGGCCAGCAGGTAAAATGGATTTCCGGTAATAAATTCTGCATCCTCCGCCTCTCCGCTTCTTGACGGTTCCACTCCCACTATACGAAAAACCCTCTTCTTCCTCCTCTGTTCCTCCGCGCCATTCTTGACAGTTCTTGCCGCTTCTTCATTCTCGCCGCTTCATTCTCGCCGCTTCATTCTCTGCGCCATGGACGCTTCTTCTTCCTCTTCCTCTGTTCCGCAACCGCTTCTGCCTCCTCCGCCGTCAGCCATCCAGCCCTTTACTCAGATTAGGACCTTCACCGTCCATGGTGGCAAGGAGATCGATGTTGTCTACACAAACGAGGAGCAGACGATGAGCAACTACCTGGAGATGTACGCGCGGTGGTATGCGGAAGAAAACGAGAACAAATTTGTAGGATTGGATCTCGAGTACACTCCGGAGGACCCCAACCACGAACTAGAAAACTGCCTCGCCGTCGTTCAACTCTCCATGAAGAACCACGTCCTCGTCTGCCACTATTCCTGGTTTGTAGACCTTAATCTTGCTCTGATTTAGTTAATCTTGCTCAGATTTTAGTTAATCGCTAGTGCATGATGAACCAAGTCACCCTCGACTAGCATGTACTGGATTTCATTATACCAAATTAATTATCACAAAGCAAATTTCCGGAGTCCCGATCTTGCATTTAATAGACTTTTGTTAGTTTCAAAATTATATGATGCAAATTAAATGATATTTCAGTGACTAAAAAATTGCAATTACACATTTCATAAAAGTGTTGGTCATGCATTCTTTTAGTACCAAATGGATTATGACTAGATAATTTTCAGACTCTTGATCATGCACTTACTAAACTCATGTCAATTTTATTCAAGTTATGAGATTGCATAGACTAAACATTCGTATTCCCAAATTTTATTCAAGTGTTGATCTCGGAAGTACTAAATTTTTGCATCAAATTGAATCTATCCATATGCTCATCTAGCATGTACTGTATTTCATTATACCAAATTAATTATCACAAGCAAATTTCCGGAGTCTTGATCTTGCATTTAATAGACTTTTGTTAGTTTCAAAATTATATGATGCAAAATGAAATTTCAATGACTAAACAAATGCACTTACACATTTCATAAAAGTGTTGTTCATGCATTCTATTAGTACCAAATGAATTATGACTAGATAATTTTCAGACTTTTGATCATGAACTTACTAAACTTATGTAGTTTCAAATTTTATATTCAAGCTATGAGATTGCATAGACTAGCTTCGTAGTCCCAAATTTTATTCAAGAGTGTTGATCTCACAAGTACTAAATTTTTTGCTTTCAGGACCAACGGGGAATGTAAGGCGCTGCTGCGCTCATTCTTTCAAGATCAAGGAATTGTGTTCTGCACCGTTGACAAGAGACAAGATTTTGTAAAGTTATATTTCGAGAATATTATAATTCCAAGTAAGAACTGGATCGATATCCAGGAATTGGTCCACGTCAAAGGTCGCAACGACAGAGGATATTTAATGAGGGATGGAATGGCTAGTCTTGCAACTAGCATCATCGACGAGTCGTACAGCGAGATGAAGAACAAATTCCCTACAGAGAGGCACAATTACTGGGAAGAGCGGCCGTTGTCTGATTTAAACCTGGAGTATGCAGCTAAAGATGCTTACGTGAGCTACCAGCTCTACGTTAAGATATGGTTCTTCCTGCGTTACCTTGTGTTTTGCCCCGGTTGCAAGAAGGAAGACACGCTGAGGGGAAAAGTGTGTTACAAATGCAATGCAGCAGAGATCAAAGCTGAACGTGCACAGAAAAATGCTGCAGCTGAAATAGCAAGGTTAAATGCTGAACTTGCAAGCGTGCAGGCTGAACTAGCAAGCTTGAAGGCACCAGCTTCCAGCGACAACACCCAGCAGGCAAGTCCCCCTCATGGCATGCGGAGGAAGATGAATGATGAGCACTGGCTGGAGAGTACTGATGCGCCGAAGAGTAGTGATTATTGGCGGAGGAAGTGGACTGATGATGAGCAGAAGAGTGATGATCCGTGGACGACGAAGAAGAGTGATCAGCAGAGCCCGAAGAATGATAATCCGTGGCTGACGAAGCCAGGCAATTACTGACGACTTCTCCAAGATCCATGCCAAGTTAATTATTTGTATTTGCTTGTCAAGAAACTTTGCTTCTATCGTCATATAGTAAGCATTCAAGTTGATAAACAAGGTCTAGACATATTCAAACCTGGCAAATCATGTATCTACCCCTAACCCTAATTAAACTATGTCTTATGAAGTCAACCATGAAGAGAAGTTGTGGTTTTGGATTTCAAACATTGAGATATCAAGAACCCCCCAAAAGCTTCATTTTAGAATGACTAAGAAGGATCCATTCTTACCTTTTCATTTTCATGTGTTTTAAACTTGCTTAAATCTTGGTCAAACCTAGGATTTGACCAAGATTCAAATGGGCATAAACATTCAAAAAAATCAAAAAATGAAAACCAAAGCACATAGCCTAGCTTCTTATGTCATATATATATACAATAAGCATTCAAGTTGATGAACAAGGTCTAGACATATTCAAAACATAAAAGCATGTATCTACCCCTAACCCTTAACTATGTCTTATGAAGTCAAGCATGAAGAGAAATGGTTTTGGGTTTCAAACATGGAAATTTCAAAAACATCCCAAAAGCTTAATTTTAGAGTGACTAAGAAGGACCCAAGCTTAATTTCAAGAAGGACCCAAGCTCCATACTTTTGTTTTTTCTGAATTAATGTTTATGCCCATTTGAATCTTGTCAAATCCTAGGTTTGACCACGATTTAAACAAGTTTAAAACATATATAAAATGAAAAGGTAAGCCTGGATCCTTCTTAGTCATTCTAGAATGAAGCTTTTGGGGGGTTCTTGAAATATCAATGTTTGAAACCCAAACCCACTTCTCTTCATGGTTGACTTCATAAGACAGAGTTTAGGGTGTTAGGGGTAGCTAGATACATGATTTGTCGGGTTAATTTGAATATGTCTAGACATGCATGCTTATTTATCAACTTGAATGCTTACTATATGACATATATAAGAAGACTATATGTGTGTTGGTCAAATCCTATGTTTGACCAAGATTTAAACAAGCATAAATCCTGAAAATGAAAAGGTAATTAAGCTTGGATCCTTCTTATTCACTCTAAAATTAAGCTTTTGGGAAGTTTTTGAAATTTCCATGTTTGAAACCCAAAACCACTTCTCTTCATGCTTGACTTCATAAGACATATATAGTTAAGGGCCAGGGGTAGATACATGCTTTTTCTGTTTTGAATATGTCTAGACCTTGTTCATATCGATCAACTTGAATGCTTACTATATATATATGACATAAGAAGGCTATGTGCTTTGGTTTTCATTTTTTGATTTTTTCTGAATGTTTATGCTCATTTGAATCTTGGTCAAGTCCTAGGTTTGACCAAGATTTTAGCAAGTTTAAAACACATGAAAATGAAAAGGCAAGCCTGGATCCTTCTTAGTCATTCTAAAATGAAGCTTTTGGGGTGTTCGATCTTGAAATCTCAATATAATGTTTGTAACCCAAAACCACTTCTCTTCATGCTTGACTTCATAAGACAAAGTTAAGGGTTAGGTGTAGATCGATACATGCTTTTTTATGTTTTGAATATGTCTAGACCTTGTTGATCAACTTGAATTCTTACTATATATGACATAAGAAGGCTATGTGCTTTGGTTTTCATTTTCTGTTTTCTTTTAATTTTATGCCCATTTGAATCTTGGTTGAATACTAGCTAGGTTTGATCGAGCAAGATTTAAACAATTTTAAAACATGAAAATGAAAAGGCAAGCATGGATCTTTTTTAGTCACTCTAAAATGAAGCTTTTGGGAGGTTCTTGAAATTTCCATGTTTGAAACCAATAGACTTCGTAAGATCGACCGACTTTATGGTTAGGGGGTAGATACATGCTTTTTCTGTTTTGAATATGCCTAGAACTTGTTCATCAATTTGAAATTTCCATGTTTGAAACCCAAAACCCCACTTCTCTTCATGCTTACTATATGACATAAGAAGACTATGTGCATTGGTTTTTCATTTTTTCCGTTTTTTTATTTTCCTGCCCATTTGAATCTTGGTGAAATCCTAGGTTTGAGCAAGATTTAAACAAGTTTAACACGTGTAAACGAATAAGTAAGCATGGATCCTTCTTAGTCACTCCAAAATGTACCAATTGATAATGTGTTAACTTTGCTTCATGGAAAAATTAATGTCATGTAAATGAGTTAACTTGGATTTCCTACCCTTTAGTCCATAGGTAACTTTGTTCTAATGCACTATAATAATCAACCGAGTTTTTACAACAGGTCTGTCACTTAGGTGTGGTGCCCATGCGTGAGGTCCCACACTTCAGTGAGCACAAGTCACGTGCAGTAGGTACGCAAACTCCCAGCCATCTTCTTTGTCAAGAGAAGACGCATTAGGATGCGTATTGGAAGTCTCTGGGTCCTTCAGGATCCTTCGGTTGTCCCTCTCACAAAAAAAACCTCTCTCATTCTCGGCCTCGCTCGACTCGCTCGCTCTCCTCGCTCACTGACAAAACCTGCACTGGTCAACATCATCACCCGAAAAAGGGGAGACACCATAATGCACTCCCTTCTTCACTCCTTCCGAGTGATCCCTCTTTTTCCTTCGAGTTTCACTCGACGGGCAAACACACATGTGCTGCATAGTAATAATAAAAAAGTAGAAAAATCGACCTATGTATTATTGTACATCACAAATGTGAAATGAAAATATGTGCATCGATCTCTATAAACCATAAACCCTAACCCTAACTATATAGAAAAAGGTGAATGTTTATCGGGTTTGAGTTTTTATGCCCATTTGAGTCTTGGTCAAATCCTAGGTTTGACCAAGACTTAAGCAAGTTTAAAACACATGAAAATGAAAAGGGTAAGCCTGGATCCTTCTTAGGGTTAGGGCCAGCAGGGTAGATACATGATTTTTCTAGTTTGAATATGTCTAGACCATGTTTATCAACTTGAGTGCTCATGCATTATATGACATAAAAAGGCTATGTGCGTTTTTTTATTTTTTATACCCATTTGAATCTCGTTCAAATCCTAGTTTTGATCAGGATTTAAACAAGTTTAAGACATGAAAATGAAAAGGTAAGCATGGATCCTTCTTAGTCATTCTAAAAATGAAGCTTTTGGGGTGTTCTTGAAATCTCAATGTTTAAACCCAAAACCACTTCTCTTCACGGTTGACTTCATAAGATAGAGTTTAGGGTTAGGAGTAGATACATGATTTGTCGGGTTTGAATATGTCTAGACATGCTTGTTTATCAACTTGAATGCTTACTATATATATGACGTAAGAAGACTATGTGCTTTGGTTTTTTTTTTTTTCTGAATTATTATGCTCATTTGAATCTTGTTGGTCAAATCCTAGGTTTGACCAAGATTTAAACAAACTTGAAACATGAAAATTAAAAGTTAAGCCTGGATCCTTTCCTAGTCACTCTAAAAATAAGCTTTTGGGAAGTTTTTGAAATTTCCATGTTTGAAACCCAAAACCACTTCTCTTCATGCTTGACTTCATAAGACAGAGTTAAGGGTTAGGGGTAGATACATGCTTTTTCTATTTTGAATATGTCTAGACCTTGTTTATCAACTTGAATGCTTATTTTATATGACATAAGAAGGCTATGTGCTTTGGTTTTTCATTTTTCTGGTTTTTTTAATTTTATGCCCATTTGAATCTTGGTCAAATACTAGCTAGGTTTGACCAAGATTTAAACAATTTAAAAACATGAAAATGAAAAGGCAAGCCTGGATCTTTTGTAGTAACTCTAAAATGAAGCTCGTGGGAGGTTCTTGAAATTTCCATGTTTGAAACCAATATATACGACTTCTCTTCATGCTAGACTTCATAAGATCGACCGAGAGTTTATGGTTAGGGGGTAGATACATGATTTGTCTGGTTTGAGCAAGATTTAAACAAGTTTAACACGTGTAAACGAATAAGTAAGCATGGCTCCTTCTTAGTCACTCCAAAATGTACCAATTGATAGATGTGTTAACTTTGCTTCATGGAAAAATTAATGTCATGTAAATGAGTTAACTTGGATTTCCTACCCTTTAGTCCATAGGTAACTTTGTTCTAATGCACTATAATAATCAACCGAGTTTTTACACAACAGGTCTGTCACTTAGGTGTGGTGCCCATGCGTGAGGTCCCACACTTCAGTGAGCACAAGTCACGTGCAATAGGTACGCAAACTCCCAGCCATCTTCTTTGTCAAGAGAAGACGCATGAGGATGCGTATTGGAAGTCTCTGGGTCCTTCAGGATCCTTCGGTTGTCCCTCTCACAAAAAACAAATCTCTCTCATTCTCCTCGCTCGACTCGCTCGCTCGCTCGCACCTCCTGCTCACTGACAAACCCTGCACAAAAGTCAACATCATCACCCGAAAAAGGGGAGACACCATAATGCACTCCCTTCTTCACTCCTTCCGAGTGATCCCTCTTTTTCCTTCGAGTTTCACTCGACGGGCAAACACACATGTGCTGCATAGTAATAATAAAAAAGTAGAAAAATCGACCTACAAATCTATGATTAAATCGGTTAATCTAGGGTTTTGCCCACTACTACAGATCAAGTTCAAAAATATCCAACTACTGGTTCGATTTTGGGCTACTAATGTGCGTTGGTTTTTTATTTTTTATTTTTTTCTGAATGTTTATGCCCATTTGAATCTTGGTCAAATCCTATGTTTGACCAAGATTTAAACACGCATAAACATGAAAATGAAAAGGTAAGCTTCGATCCTTTTTAGTCAATCTAAAATTAAGCTTTTGGGATGTTTTTGAAATTTCCATGTTTGAAACCCAAAACCACTTCTCTTCATGCCTGACTTCATAAGACAGAGTTAAGGGTTAGGGGGTAGATACATGCTTTTTCTATTTTGAATATGTCTACACCTTGTTCATCAACTTGAAGGCTTACTATATATATGACATAAGAAGGCTATGTGCTTTAGTTTTTCATTTTTTATGTTTTTTTGAATTTTTATGCCCATTTGAATCTTGGTCAAATCCTAGGTTTGACCAAGATTTAAACAAGATTAAAACATGAAAATGAAAAGGTAAGCCTGAATCCTTCTTAATTAGTCACTCTAAAATGAAGCTTTTGGGAGGTTTTTGAAATTTCCATGTTTGAAACCCAAAACCATTTCTCTTCATGCTTGACTTCATAAGACAAATCTAGTTTAGGGTTAGGGGGTAGATACATGATTTGTCGGGTTTGAATATGTCTACACATGCTTGTTTATCAACTTGAATGCTTACTATATGACATAAGAAGACTATATGTGCGTTCGTTTCTTATTTTTAAATTTTTGCTGAATGTTTATGCCCATTTGAATCTTGGTCAATCCTATGTTTGACCAAGATTTAAACAAGTTAATTTAAAACATGAAAATGAAAAGGTAAGCATTGAACCTTCTTAGTCACTCTAAGATGAAGTTTTTGGGAGGTTATTGAAATTTCCATGTTTGAAACCCAAAACCACTTCTCTTCATGTTTGACTTCATAAGACAGATCGAGTTTAGGGTTAGGGACATGGTAGATACACGATTTTTCTTGTTTTAATATGTCTAGACCATGTTTATCAACTTGAATGCTCATTATATGACATAAAAAAGCTATGTGCTTTGTACATTTTCTGGTTTTTTGAATTTTTATGCCCATTGAATCTTGGTTAAATCCTAGGTTTGACCAAGATTTAAACAAGTTTAAAACATGAAAATGAAAAGGTAAGTATGGATCCTTCTTAGTCATTCAAAAGTGAAGCTTTTGGGGGTTCTTGAAATCTCAATGTTTGAAACCCAAAACCCACTTCTCTTCATGGTTGACTTCATAAGACAGAGTGCTTAGGGTTAGGGGTAGATCGATACATGATTTGTCGGGTTTGAATATGTCTAGACATGCTTGTTTATCAACTTGAATGCTTACTATATGACATAAGAAGACTATATGTGCGTTGTATTTTCATTTTTTTGTTTTTTTCTGAATTAATGTTTAAACCTAGGTTTGACCAAGATTTAAACAAGTTTAAAACATAAAATGAAAAGGTAAGCCTGGATCCTTCTTAGTCATTCTAGAATGAAGCTTTTGGGGGGTTCTTGAAATCTCAATGTTTGAAACCCAAAACCACTTCTCTTCATGGTTGACTTCATAAGACAGAGTTTAGGGTGTTAGCTAGGGGTAGATACATGATTTGTCGGGTTAATTTGAATATGTCTAGACATGCATGCTTATTTATCAACTTGAATGCTTACTATATGACATAAGAAGACTATATGTGTGTTGGTCAAATTCTATGTTTGACCAAGATTTAAACAAGCATAAATCCTGAAAATGAAAAGGTAATTAAGCTTGGATCCTTCTTATTCACTCTAAAATTAAGCTTTTGGCGGGAAGTTTTTGAAATTTCCATGTTTGAAACCCAAAACCACTTCTCTTCATGCTTGACTTCATAAGACATATATAGTTAAGGGCCAGGGGTAGATACATGCTTTTTCTGTTTTGAATATGTCTAGACCTTGTTCATATCGATCAACTTGAATGCTTACTATATATATATGACATAAGAAGGCTATGTGCTTTGGTTTTCATTTTTTGATTTTTTCTGAATGTTTATGCCCATTTGAATCTTGGTCAAGTCCTAGGTTTGACCAAGATTTTAGCAAGTTTAAAACACATGAAAATGAAAAGGCAAGCCTGGATCCTTCTTAGTCATTCTAAAATGAAGCTTTTGGGGCGGGTTCGATCTTGAAATCTCAATATAATGTTTGTAACCCAAAACCACTTCTCTTCATGCTTGACTTCATAAGACAAAGTTAAGGGTTAGGGGTAGATCGATACATGCTTTTTTCTGTTTTGAATATGTCTAGACCTTGTTGATCTGATCAACTTGAATTCTTACTATATATGACATAAGAAGGCTATGTGCTTTGGTTTTCATTTTCTGTTTTTTTAATTTTATGCCCATTTGAATCTTGGTTGAATACTAGCTAGGTTTGATCGACCAAGATTTAAACAATTTTAAAACATGAAAATGAAAAGGCAAGCATGGATCTTTTTTAGTCACTCTAAAATGAAGCTTTTGGGAGGTTCTTGAAATTTCCATGTTTGAAACCAATAGACTTCGTAAGATCGACCGACTTTATGGTTAGGGGGTAGATACATGCTTTCTCTGTTTTGAATATGCCTAGAACTTGTTCATCAATTTGAAATTTCCATGTTTGAAACCCAAAACCCCACTTCTCTTCATGCTTGACTCCATAATACAAAGTTTAAGGTTAGGGCCAGGGTAGATACATGATTTTTCTAGTTTGAATATGTCTAGACCATGTTTATCAACTTGAGTGCTCATGCATTATATGACATAAAAAGGCTATGTGCGTTTTTTTATTTTTTATACCCATTTGAATCTCGTTCAAATCCTAGTTTTGACCAGGATTTAAACAAGTTTAAAACATGAAAATGAAAAGGTAAGCTGTATCCTTCTTAGTCACTCTAAAATGAAGTTTTTGGGAGGTTTTTGAAATTTCCATGTTTGAAACCCAAAACCATTTCTCTTCATGCTTGACTTCATAAGATAAAGTTTAGGGTTAGGTGTTGATACATGATTTGACTGGTTTGAATATGTCTAGACCTTGTTTATCAACTTCAATTCTTACTATATGACATAAGAAGACTATGTGCTTTGGTTTTTCATTTTTTTATTTTTTTCTGAATATTTATGCCCATTTGAATCTAAAGGTGAGAGAACACGTTAAAGGTTATTCTAACAAAGGTCATGCTTGGAATCTTACCTATGTATTATTGTACATCACAAATGTGAAATGAAAATATGTGCATCTCTATAAACCATAAACCCTAACCCTAACTATATAGAAAAAGATGAACAATCCATGCTTTTCGATTGCCTTTTTTGATACACCTTTGGGGGTCTTCCATGTAAAAGTTAGGGATTTAGATGAAATTTCCTGTTTATTCTGTGTCTTGTTGTAAACTGTGCTCTGGTGCGTATTGGAAGCCTTCAGGATCCTTCGGTTGTCCCTCTCTCTCTCAAAAAAAGAAAAAACATCTCTCTCATTATCGGCCTCGCTCGCTCGCTCGCACCTCCTGCGCACTGACAAACCCTGAAAAAGGTCAGACACCATAAATAAGAGGGCCCCACTCACTTCTCTCCCTTCGTCTCCTTCCGTGTGATCCCTCTTCCTCCGAGTTTCACTGGACGGGCAAACACATGTGCTGCCTAGAAATATTCGACCCCTTTGCATGGATAATCATGTCGACCATTTTTACCTGGTTTTGAAATAAATAAATGAAAATGAAGAAAACCTCAAAAATGAAACCCTTCCGCATTGAGTGCTTATAGGTGTACTAGTTGACAGGGAAAATAAGAAACCTGTGATAGGGACATAGGGTAGTAAAAAACAAAATGTCTTCACAAGACGGACTATAGTGTGTATGAAGATTCATGTGCTTTGGTTTTCAATTTTTGATTTTTTTCTGAATGTTTATGCCCATTTGAATCTTGGTCAAATCCTAGGTTTGACCAAGATTTAAGCAAGTTTAAAACACATGAAAATGAAAAGGTAAGCCTGGATCCTTCTTAGTCATTCTAAAATGAAGCTTTTGGTTTTTTTTTGAAATCTCAATGTTTGAAACCCAAAACCACTTCTCTTCATATGGTTGGCTTCATAAGAAAGAGTTTAGGGTTAGGGGTAGATACATGATTTGTCGGGTTTGAATATGTCTAGAACTTGTTTATCAATTTGAATGCTTACTATATATGTGACTTAAGAATACTATGTGCTTTGGTTTTTCTTTTCTATTTTTTTGATTTTTTTCTAAATTTTTATGCTCATTTGAATCTTGTTGGTCAAATCCTAGGTTTGACCAAGATTTAAACAAACTTAAAACATGAAAATGAAAAGGTAAGCCTGGATCCTTCTTAGTCATTCAAAAGTGAAGCTTTTGGGGGGTTCTTGAAATCTCAATGTTTGAAACCCAAAACCACTTCTCTTCATGGTTGACTTCATAAGACAGAGTGTTTAGGGTTAGGGGGTAGATCGATACATGATTTGTCGGGTTTGAATATGTCTAGACATGCTTGTTTATCAACTTGAATGCTTACTATATGACATAAGAAGACTATATGTGCGTTGTATTTTCATTTTTTGTTTTTTTCTGAATTAATGTTTATGCCCATTTGAATCTTGTCAAATCCTAGGTTTGACCAAGATTTAAACAAGTTTAAAACATAAAATGAAAAGGTAAGCCTGGATCCTTCTTAGTCATTCTAGAATGAAGCTTTTGGGGGTTCTTGAAATCTCAATGTTTGAAACCCAAAACCACTTCTCTTCATGGTTGACTTCATAAGACAGAGTTTAGGGTGTTAGGGGTAGATACATGATTTGTCGGGTTAATTTGAATATGTCTAGACATGCATGCTTATTTATCAACTTGAATGCTTACTATATGACATAAGAAGACTATATGTGTGTTGGTCAAATCCTATGTTTGACCAAGATTTAAACAAGAATAAATCCTGAAAATGAAAAGGTAATTAAGCTTGGATCCTTCTTATTCACTCTAAAATTAAGCTTTTGGTGGGAAGTTTTTGAAATTTCCATGTTTGAAACCCAAAACCACTTCTCTTCATGCTTGACTTCATAAGACATATATAGTTAAGGGCCAGGGGTAGATACATGCTTTTTCTGTTTTGAATATGTCTAGACCTTGTTCATATCGATCAACTTGAATGCTTACTATATATATATGACATAAGAAGGCTATGTGCTTTGGTTTTCAATTTTTGATTTTTTCTGAATGTTTATGCCCATTTGAATCTTGGTCAAGTCCTAGGTTTGACCAAGATTTTAGCAAGTTTAAAACACATGAAAATGAAAAGGCAAGCATGGATCCTTCTTAGTCATTCTAAAATGAAGCTTTTGGGTTTTTTTTTGAAATCTCAATGTTTGAAACCCAAAACCACTTCTCTTCATATGGTTGGCTTCATAAGAAAGAGTTTAGGGTTAGGGGTAGATACATGATTTGTCGGGTTTGAATATGTCTAGAACTTGTTTATCAATTTGAATGCTTACTATATATATGACTTAAGAATACTATGTGCTTTGGTTTTTCTTTTCTATTTTTTGATTTTTTTCTAAATTTTTATGCTCATTTGAATCTTGTTGGTCAAATCCTAGGTTTGACCAAGATTTAAACAAACTTAAATCATGAAAATGAAAAGGTAAGCCGGTATCCTTCTTAGTCACTCTAAAATGAAGCTAGCTTTTGGGAGGTTTTTGAAATTTCCATGTTTGAAACCCAAAACCATTTCTCTTCATGCTTGACTTCATAAGATAAAGTTTAGGGTTAGGTGTAGATACATGATTTGGCTGGTTTGAATATGTCTAGACCTTGTTTATCAACTTCAATTCTTACTATATGACATAAGAAGACTATGTGCTTTGGTTTTTCATTTTTTTGATTTTTTCTGAATGTTTATGCCCATTTGAATCTAAAGGCCGGTGAGAGAACACGTTAAAGGTTATTCTAACAAAGGTCATGCTTGGAATCTTACCTATGTATTATTGTACATCACAAATGTGAAATGAAAATATGTGCATCGATCTCTATAAACCATAAACCCTAACCCTAACTATATAGAAAAAGGTGAATGTTTATCGGGTTTGAGTTTTTATGCCCATTTGAGTCTTGGTCAAATCCTAGGTTTGACCAAGACTTAAGCAAGTTTAAAACACATGAAAATGAAAAGGGTAAGCCTGGATCCTTCTTAGGGTTAGGGCCAGCAGGGTAGATACATGATTTTTCTAGTTTGAATATGTCTAGACCATGTTTATCAACTTGAGTGCTCATGCATTATATGACATAAAAAGGCTATGTGCGTTTTTTTATTTTTTATACCCATTTGAATCTCGTTCAAATCCTAGTTTTGATCAGGATTTAAACAAGTTTAAGACATGAAAATGAAAAGGTAAGCATGGATCCTTCTTAGTCATTCTAAAAATGAAGCTTTTGGGGTGTTCTTGAAATCTCAATGTTTAAACCCAAAACCACTTCTCTTCACGGTTGACTTCATAAGACAGAGTTTAGGGTTAGGAGTAGATACATGATTTGTCGGGTTTGAATATGTCTAGACATGCTTGTTTATCAACTTGAATGCTTACTATATATATGACGTAAGAAGACTATGTGCTTTGGTTTTTTTTTGTTTTTTTCTGAATTATTATGCTCATTTGAATCTTGTTGGTCAAATCCTAGGTTTGACCAAGATTTAAACAAACTTGAAACATGAAAATTAAAAGTTAAGCCTGGATCCTTTCCTAGTCACTCTAAAAATAAGCTTTTGGGAAGTTTTTGAAATTTCCATGTTTGAAACCCAAAACCACTTCTCTTCATGCTTGACTTCATAAGACGGAGTTAAGGGTTAGGGGTAGATACATGCTTTTTCTATTTTGAATATGTCTAGACCTTGTTTATCAACTTGAATGCTTATTTTATATGACATAAGAAGGCTATGTGCTTTGGTTTTTCATTTTTTTGGTTTTTTTAATTTTATGCCCATTTGAATCTTGGTCAAATACTAGCTAGGTTTGACCAAGATTTAAACAATTTAAAAACATGAAAATGAAAAGGCAAGCCTGGATCTTTTGTAACTCTAAAATGAAGCTCGTGGGAGGTTCTTGAAATTTCCATGTTTGAAACCAATAATACGACTTCTCTTCATGCTAGACTTCATAAGATCGACCGAGAGTTTATGGTTAGGGGGTAGATACATGATTTGTCTGGTTTGAGCAAGATTTAAACAAGTTTAACACGTGTAAACGAATAAGTAAGCATGGCTCCTTCTTAGTCACTCCAAAATGTACCAATTGATAGATGTGTTAACTTTGCTTCATGGAAAAATTAATGTCATGTAAATGAGTTAACTTGGATTTCCTACCCTTTAGTCCATAGGTAACTTTGTTCTAATGCACTATAATAATCAACTGAGTTTTTACACAACAGGTCTGTCACTTAGGTGTGGTGCCCATGCGTGAGGTCCCACACTTCAGTGAGCACAAGTCACGTGCAGTAGGTACGCAAACTCCCAGCCATCTTCTTTGTCAAGAGAAGACGCATGAGGATGCGTATTGGAAGTCTGGTCCTTCGGATCCTTCGGTTGTCCCTCTCACAAAAAAAAACAAATCTCTCTCATTCTCGGCCTCGCTCGACTCGCTCGCTCGCTCGCTCGCACCTCCTGCTCACTGACAAACCCTGCACAAAAGTCAACATCATCACCCGAAAAGGGGAGACACCATAATGCACTCCCTTCTTCACTCCTTCCGAGTGATCCCTTTTCCTTCGAGTTTCACTCGACGGGCAAACACACATGTGCTGCATAGTAATAATAAAAAAGTAGAAAAATTGACCTACGAATCTATGATTAAATCGGTTAATCTAGGGTTTTGCCCACTACTACAGATCAAGTTCAAAAATATCCAACTACTGGTTCGATTTTGGGCTACTAATGTGCGTTGGTTTTTTATTTTTTATTTTTTTCTGAATGTTTATGCCCATTTGAATCTTGGTCAAATCCTATGTTTGACCAAGATTTAAACACGCATAAACATGAAAATGAAAAGGTAAGCTTCGATCCTTTTTAGTCAATCTAAAATTAAGCTTTTGGGATGTTTTTGAAATTTCCATGTTTGAAACCCAAAACCACTTCTCTTCATGCCTGACTTCATAAGACAGAGTTAAGGGTTAGGGGGTAGATACATGCTTTTTCTATTTTGAATATGTCTACACCTTGTTCATCAACTTGAAGGCTTACTATATATATATATGACATAAGAAGGCTATGTGCTTTAGTTTTTCATTTTTTATGTTTTTTGAATTTTTATGCCCATTTGAATCTTGGTCAAATCCTAGGTTTGACCAAGATTTAAACAAGATTAAAACATGAAAATGAAAAGGTAAGCCTGGATCCTTCTTAATTACTCACTCTAAAATGAAGCTTTTGGGAGGTTTTTGAAATTTCCATGTTTGAAACCCAAAACCATTTCTCTTCATGCTTGACTTCATAAGACAAATCTAGTTTAGGGTTAGGGGGTAGATACATGATTTGTCGGGTTTGAATATGTCTACACATGCTTGTTTATCAACTTGAATGCTTACTATATGACATAAGAAGACTATATGTGCGTTCGTTTCTTATTTTTAAATTTTTGCTGAATGTTTATGCCCATTTGAATCTTGGTCAATCCTATGTTTGACCAAGATTTAAACAAGTTAATTTAAAACATGAAAATGAAAAGGTAAGCATTGAACCTTCTTAGTCACTCTAAGATGAAGTTTTTGGGAGGTTATTGAAATTTCCATGTTTGAAACCCAAAACCACTTCTCTTCATGTTTGACTTCATAAGACAGATCGAGTTTAGGGTTAGGGACATGGTAGATACACGATTTTTCTTGTTTTAATATGTCTAGACCATGTTTATCAACTTGAATGCTCATTATATGACATAAAAAAGCTATGTGCTTTGTACATTTTCTGGTTTTTTGAATTTTTATGCCCATTGAATCTTGGTTAAATCCTAGGTTTGACCAAGATTTAAACAAGTTTAAAACATGAAAATGAAAAGGTAAGTATGGATCCTTCTTAGTCATTCAAAAGTGAAGCTTTTGGGGGGTTCTTGAAATCTCAATGTTTGAAACCCAAAACCCACTTCTCTTCATGGTTGACTTCATAAGACAGAGTGTTTAGGGTTAGGGGGTAGATCGATACATGATTTGTCGGGTTTGAATATGTCTAGACATGCTTGTTTATCAACTTGAATGCTTACTATATGACATAAGAAGACTATATGTGCGTTGTATTTTCATTTTTTTGTTTTTTTCTGAATTAATGTTTAAACCTAGGTTTGACCAAGATTTAAACAAGTTTAAAACATAAAATGAAAAGGTAAGCCTGGATCCTTCTTAGTCATTCTAGAATGAAGCTTTTTGGGGGTTCTTGAAATCTCAATGTTTGAAACCCAAAACCACTTCTCTTCATGGTTGACTTCATAAGACAGAGTTTAGGGTGTTAGCTAGGGGTAGATACATGATTTGTCGGGTTAATTTGAATATGTCTAGACATGCATGCTTATTTATCAACTTGAATGCTTACTATATGACATAAGAAGACTATATGTGTGTTGGTCAAATTCTATGTTTGACCAAGATTTAAACAAGCATAAATCCTGAAAATGAAAAGGTAATTAAGCTTGGATCCTTCTTATTCACTCTAAAATTAAGCTTTTGGCGGGAAGTTTTTGAAATTTCCATGTTTGAAACCCAAAACCACTTCTCTTCATGCTTGACTTCATAAGACATATATAGTTAAGGGCCAGGGGTAGATACATGCTTTTTCTGTTTTGAATATGTCTAGACCTTGTTCATATCGATCAACTTGAATGCTTACTATATATATATGACATAAGAAGGCTATGTGCTTTGGTTTTCATTTTTTGATTTTTTCTGAATGTTTATGCCCATTTGAATCTTGGTCAAGTCCTAGGTTTGACCAAGATTTTAGCAAGTTTAAAACACATGAAAATGAAAAGGCAAGCCTGGATCCTTCTTAGTCATTCTAAAATGAAGCTTTTGGGGGCGGGTTCGATCTTGAAATCTCAATATAATGTTTGTAACCCAAAACCACTTCTCTTCATGCTTGACTTCATAAGACAAAGTTAAGGGTTAGGGGTAGATCGATACATGCTTTTTTCTGTTTTGAATATGTCTAGACCTTGTTGATCTGATCAACTTGAATTCTTACTATATATGACATAAGAAGGCTATGTGCTTTGGTTTTCATTTTCTGTTTTTTTAATTTTATGCCCATTTGAATCTTGGTTGAATACTAGCTAGGTTTGATCGACCAAGATTTAAACAATTTTAAAACATGAAAATGAAAAGGCAAGCATGGATCTTTTTTAGTCACTCTAAAATGAAGCTTTTGGGAGGTTCTTGAAATTTCCATGTTTGAAACCAATAGACTTCGTAAGATCGACCGACTTTATGGTTAGGGGGTAGATACATGCTTTCTCTGTTTTGAATATGCCTAGAACTTGTTCATCAATTTGAAATTTCCATGTTTGAAACCCAAAACCCCACTTCTCTTCATGCTTGACTCCATAATACAAAGTTTAAGGTTAGGGCCAGGGTAGATACATGATTTTTCTAGTTTGAATATGTCTAGACCATGTTTATCAACTTGAGTGCTCATGCATTATATGACATAAAAAGGCTATGTGCGTTTTTTTATTTTTTATACCCATTTGAATCTCGTTCAAATCCTAGTTTTGACCAGGATTTAAACAAGTTTAAAACATGAAAATGAAAAGGTAAGCCTGTATCCTTCTTAGTCACTCTAAAATGAAGTTTTTGGGAGGTTTTTGAAATTTCCATGTTTGAAACCCAAAACCATTTCTCTTCATGCTTGACTTCATAAGATAAAGTTTAGGGTTAGGTGTTGATACATGATTTGACTGGTTTGAATATGTCTAGACCTTGTTTATCAACTTCAATTCTTACTATATGACATAAGAAGACTATGTGCTTTGGTTTTTCATTTTTTTTATTTTTTTCTGAATGTTTATGCCCATTTGAATCTAAAGGTGAGAGAACACGTTAAAGGTTATTCTAACAAAGGTCATGCTTGGAATCTTACCTATGTATTATTGTACATCACAAATGTGAAATGAAAATATGTGCATCTCTATAAACCATAAACCCTAACCCTAACTATATAGAAAAAGATGAACAATCCATGCTTTTCGATTGCCTTTTTTGATACACCTTTGGGGGTCTTCCATGTAAAAGTTAGGGATTTAGATGAAATTTCCTGTTTATTCTGTGTCTTGTTGTAAACTGTGCTCTGGTGCGTATTGGAAGCCTTCAGGATCCTTCGGTTGTCCCTCTCTCTCTCAAAAAAAGAAAAAACATCTCTCTCATTATCGGCCTCGCTCGCTCGCTCGCACCTCCTGCGCAGTGACAAACCCTGAAAAAGGTCAGACACCATAAATAAGAGGGCCCCACTCACTTCTCTCCCTTCGTCTCCTTCCGTGTGATCCCTCTTCCTCCGAGTTTCACTGGACGGGCAAACACATGTGCTGCCTAGAAATATTCGACCCCTTTGCATGGATAATCATGTCGACCATTTTTACCTGGTTTTGAAATAAATAAATGAAAATGAAGAAAACCTCAAAAATGAAACCCTTCCGCATTGAGTGCTTATAGGTGTACTAGTTGACAGGGAAAATAAGAAACCTGTGATAGGGACATAGGGTAGTAAAAAACAAAATGTCTTCACAAGACGGACTATAGTGTGTATGAAGATTCATGTGCTTTGGTTTTCAATTTTTGATTTTTTCTGAATGTTTATGCCCATTTGAATCTTGGTCAAATCCTAGGTTTGACCAAGATTTAAGCAAGTTTAAAACACATGAAAATGAAAAGGTAAGCCTGGATCCTTCTTAGTCATTCTAAAATGAAGCTTTTGGTTTTTTTTTGAAATCTCAATGTTTGAAACCCAAAACCACTTCTCTTCATATGGTTGGCTTCATAAGAAAGAGTTTAGGGTTAGGGGTAGATACATGATTTGTCGGGTTTGAATATGTCTAGAACTTGTTTATCAATTTGAATGCGTACTATATATGTGACTTAAGAATACTATGTGCTTTGGTTTTTCTTTTCTATTTTTTGATTTTTTTCTAAATTTTTATGCTCATTTGAATCTTGTTGGTCAAATCCTAGGTTTGACCAAGATTTAAACAAACTTAAAACATGAAAATTAAAAGGTAAGCCTGGATCCTTCTTAGTCATTCAAAAGTGAAGCTTTTGGGGGGTTCTTGAAATCTCAATGTTTGAAACCCAAAACCACTTCTCTTCATGGTTGACTTCATAAGACAGAGTGTTTAGGGTTAGGGGGTAGATCGATACATGATTTGTCGGGTTTGAATATGTCTAGACATGCTTGTTTATCAACTTGAATGCTTACTATATGACATAAGAAGACTATATGTGCGTTGTATTTTCATTTTTTTGTTTTTTTCTGAATTAATGTTTATGCCCATTTGAATCTTGTCAAATCCTAGGTTTGACCAAGATTTAAACAAGTTTAAAACATAAAATGAAAAGGTAAGCCTGGATCCTTCTTAGTCATTCTAGAATGAAGCTTTTGGGGGGTTCTTGAAATCTCAATGTTTGAAACCCAAAACCACTTCTCTTCATGGTTGACTTCATAAGACAGAGTTTAGGGTGTTAGGGGTAGATACATGATTTGTCGGGTTAATTTGAATATGTCTAGACATGCATGCTTATTTATCAACTTGAATGCTTACTATATGACATAAGAAGACTATATGTGTGTTGGTCAAATCCTATGTTTGACCAAGATTTAAACAAGAATAAATCCTGAAAATGAAAAGGTAATTAAGCTTGGATCCTTCTTATTCACTCTAAAATTAAGCTTTTGGTGGGAAGTTTTTGAAATTTCCATGTTTGAAACCCAAAACCACTTCTCTTCATGCTTGACTTCATAAGACATATATAGTTAAGGGCCAGGGGTAGATACATGCTTTTTCTGTTTTGAATATGTCTAGACCTTGTTCATATCGATCAACTTGAATGCTTACTATATATATATGACATAAGAAGGCTATGTGCTTTGGTTTTCAATTTTTGATTTTTTCTGAATGTTTATGCCCATTTGAATCTTGGTCAAGTCCTAGGTTTGACCAAGATTTTAGCAAGTTTAAAACACATGAAAATGAAAAGGCAAGCATGGATCCTTCTTAGTCATTCTAAAATGAAGCTTTTGGGTTTTTTTTTGAAATCTCAATGTTTGAAACCCAAAACCACTTCTCTTCATATGGTTGGCTTCATAAGAAAGAGTTTAGGGTTAGGGGTAGATACATGATTTGTCGGGTTTGAATATATGTCTAGAACTTGTTTATCAATTTGAATGCTTACTATATATATGACTTAAGAATACTATGTGCTTTGGTTTTTCTTTTCTATTTTTTGATTTTTTTCTAAATTTTTATGCTCATTTGAATCTTGTTGGTCAAATCCTAGGTTTGACCAAGATTTAAACAAACTTAAATCATGAAAATGAAAAGGTAAGCCGGTATCCTTCTTAGTCACTCTAAAATGAAGCTAGCTTTTGGGAGGTTTTTGAAATTTCCATGTTTGAAACCCAAAACCATTTCTCTTCATGCTTGACTTCATAAGATAAAGTTTAGGGTTAGGTGTAGATACATGATTTGGCTGGTTTGAATATGTCTAGACCTTGTTTATCAACTTCAATTCTTACTATATGACATAAGAAGACTATGTGCTTTGGTTTTTCATTTTTTTGATTTTTTCTGAATGTTTATGCCCATTTGAATCTAAAGGCCGGTGAGAGAACACGTTAAAGGTTATTCTAACAAAGGTCATGCTTGGAATCTTACCTATGTATTATTGTACATCACAAATGTGAAATGAAAATATGTGCATCGATCTCTATAAACCATAAACCCTAACCCTAACTATATAGAAAAAGGTGAATGTTTATCGGGTTTGAGTTTTTATGCCCATTTGAGTCTTGGTCAAATCCTAGGTTTGACCAAGACTTAAGCAAGTTTAAAACACATGAAAATGAAAAGGGTAAGCCTGGATCCTTCTTAGGGTTAGGGCCAGGGTAGATACATGATTTTTCTAGTTTGAATATGTCTAGACCATGTTTATCAACTTGAGTGCTCATGCATTATATGACATAAAAAGGCTATGTGCGTTTTTTTATTTTTTATACCCATTTGAATCTCGTTCAAATCCTAGTTTTGATCAGGATTTAAACAAGTTTAAGACATGAAAATGAAAAGGTAAGCATGGATCCTTCTTAGTCATTCTAAAAATGAAGCTTTTGGGGTGTTCTTGAAATCTCAATGTTTAAACCCAAAACCACTTCTCTTCACGGTTGACTTCATAAGACAGAGTTTAGGGTTAGGAGTAGATACATGATTTGTCGGGTTTGAATATGTCTAGACATGCTTGTTTATCAACTTGAATGCTTACTATATATATGACGTAAGAAGACTATGTGCTTTGGTTTTTTTTTGTTTTTTTCTGAATTATTATGCTCATTTGAATCTTGTTGGTCAAATCCTAGGTTTGACCAAGATTTAAACAAACTTGAAACATGAAAATTAAAAGTTAAGCCTGGATCCTTTCCTAGTCACTCTAAAAATAAGCTTTTGGGAAGTTTTTGAAATTTCCATGTTTGAAACCCAAAACCACTTCTCTTCATGCTTGACTTCATAAGACGAGTTAAGGGTTAGGGGTAGATACATGCTTTTTCTATTTTGAATATGTCTAGACCTTGTTTATCAACTTGAATGCTTATTTTATATGACATAAGAAGGCTATGTGCTTTGGTTTTTCATTTTTCTGGTTTTTTTAATTTTATGCCCATTTGAATCTTGGTCAAATACTAGCTAGGTTTGACCAAGATTTAAACAATTTAAAAACATGAAAATGAAAAGGCAAGCCTGGATCTTTTGTAGTAACTCTAAAATGAAGCTCGTGGGAGGTTCTTGAAATTTCCATGTTTGAAACCAATATATACGACTTCTCTTCATGCTAGACTTCATAAGATCGACCGAGAGTTTATGGTTAGGGGGTAGATACATGATTTGTCTGGTTTGAGCAAGATTTAAACAAGTTTAACACGTGTAAACGAATAAGTAAGCATGGCTCCTTCTTAGTCACTCCAAAATGTACCAATTGATAGATGTGTTAACTTTGCTTCATGGAAAAATTAATGTCATGTAAATGAGTTAACTTGGATTTCCTACCCTTTAGTCCATAGGTAACTTTGTTCTAATGCACTATAATAATCAACTGAGTTTTTACACAACAGGTCTGTCACTTAGGTGTGGTGCCCATGCGTGAGGTCCCACACTTCAGTGAGCACAAGTCACGTGCGTAGGTACGCAAACTCCCAGCCATCTTCTTTGTCAAGAGAAGACGCATGAGGATGCGTATTGGAAGTCTCTGGGTCCTTCAGGATCCTTCGGTTGTCCCTCTCACAAAAAAAAAATCTCTCTCATTCTCGGCCTCGCTCGACTCGCTCGCTCGCTCGCACCTCCTGCTCACTGACAAACCCTGCACAAAAGTCAACATCATCACCGAAAAAGGGGAGACACCATAATGCACTCCCTTCTTCACTCCTTCCGAGTGATCCCTCTTTTTCCTTCGAGTTTCACTCGACGGGCAAACACACATGTGCTGCATAGTAATAATAAAAAGTAGAAAAATCGACCTACGAATCTATGATTAAATCGGTTAATCTAGGGTTTTGCCCACTACTACAGATCAAGTTCAAAAATATCCAACTACTGGTTCGATTTTGGGCTACTAATGTGCGTTGGTTTTTTATTTTTTATTTTTTTCTGAATGTTTATGCCCATTTGAATCTTGGTCAAATCCTATGTTTGACCAAGATTTAAACACGCATAAACATGAAAATGAAAAGGTAAGCTTCGATCCTTTTTAGTCAATCTAAAATTAAGCTTTTGGGATGTTTTTGAAATTTCCATGTTTGAAACCCAAAACCACTTCTCTTCATGCCTGACTTCATAAGACAGAGTTAAGGGTTAGGGGGTAGATACATGCTTTTTCTATTTTGAATATGTCTACACCTTGTTCATCAACTTGAAGGCTTACTATATATATATGACATAAGAAGTCTATGTGCTTTAGTTTTTCATTTTTTATGTTTTTTTGAATTTTTATGCCCATTTGAATCTTGGTCAAATCCTAGGTTTGACCAAGATTTAAACAAGATTAAAACATGAAAATGAAAAGGTAAGCCTGAATCCTTCTTAATTAGTCACTCTAAAATGAAGCTTTTGGGAGGTTTTTGAAATTTCCATGTTTGAAACCCAAAACCATTTCTCTTCATGCTTGACTTCATAAGACAAATCTAGTTTAGGGTTAGGGGGTAGATACATGATTTGTCGGGTTTGAATATGTCTACACATGCTTGTTTATCAACTTGAATGCTTACTATATGACATAAGAAGACTATATGTGCGTTCGTTTCTTATTTTTAAATTTTTGCTGAATGTTTATGCCCATTTGAATCTTGGTCAATCCTATGTTTGACCAAGATTTAAACAAGTTAATTTAAAACATGAAAATGAAAAGGTAAGCATTGAACCTTCTTAGTCACTATAAGATGAAGTTTTTGGGAGGTTATTGAAATTTCCATGTTTGAAACCCAAAACCACTTCTCTTCATGTTTGACTTCATAAGACAGATCGAGTTTAGGGTTAGGGACATGGTAGATACACGATTTTTCTTGTTTTAATATGTCTAGACCATGTTTATCAACTTGAATGCTCATTATATGACATAAAAAAGCTATGTGCTTTGTACATTTTCTGGTTTTTTGAATTTTTATGCCCATTGAATCTTGGTTAAATCCTAGGTTTGACCAAGATTTAAACAAGTTTAAAACATGAAAATGAAAAGGTAAGTATGGATCCTTCTTAGTCATTCAAAAGTGAAGCTTTTGGGGGTTCTTGAAATCTCAATGTTTGAAACCCAAAACCCACTTCTCTTCATGGTTGACTTCATAAGACAGAGTGTTTAGGGTTAGGGGGTAGATCGATACATGATTTGTCGGGTTTGAATATGTCTAGACATGCTTGTTTATCAACTTGAATGCTTACTATATCACATAAGAAGACTATATGTGCGTTGTATTTTCATTTTTTTGTTTTTTTCTGAATTAATGTTTAAACCTAGGTTTGACCAAGATTTAAACAAGTTTAAAACATAAAATGAAAAGGTAAGCCTGGATCCTTCTTAGTCATTCTAGAATGAAGCTTTTGGGGGTTCTTGAAATCTCAATGTTTGAAACCCAAAACCACTTCTCTTCATGGTTGACTTCATAAGACAGAGTTTAGGGTGTTAGCTAGGGGTAGATACATGATTTGTCGGGTTAATTTGAATATGTCTAGACATGCATGCTTATTTATCAACTTGAATGCTTACTATATGACATAAGAAGACTATATGTGTGTTGGTCAAATTCTATGTTTGACCAAGATTTAAACAAGCATAAATCCTGAAAATGAAAAGGTAATTAAGCTTGGATCCTTCTTATTCACTCTAAAATTAAGCTTTTCGGGAAGTTTTTGAAATTTCCATGTTTGAAACCCAAAACCACTTCTCTTCATGCTTGACTTCATAAGACATATATAGTTAAGGGCCAGGGGTAGATACATGCTTTTTCTGTTTTGAATATGTCTAGACCTTGTTCATATCGATCAACTTGAATGCTTACTATATATATATGACATAAGAAGGCTATGTGCTTTGGTTTTCATTTTTTGATTTTTTCTGAATGTTTATGCCCATTTGAATCTTGGTCAAGTCCTAGGTTTGACCAGGATTTTAGCAAGTTTAAAACACATGAAAATGAAAAGGCAAGCCTGGATCCTTCTTAGTCATTCTAAAATGAAGCTTTTGGGGGCGGGTTCGATCTTGAAATCTCAATATAATGTTTGTAACCCAAAACCACTTCTCTTCATGCTTGACTTCATAAGACAAAGTTAAGGGTTAGGGGTAGATCGATACATGCTTTTTCTGTTTTGAATATGTCTAGACCTTGTTGATCTGATCAACTTGAATTCTTACTATATATGACATAAGAAGGCTATGTGCTTTGGTTTTCATTTTCTGTTTTTTTATTTTATGCCCATTTGAATCTTGGTTGAATACTAGCTAGGTTTGATCGACCAAGATTTAAACAATTTTATAACATGAAAATGAAAAGGCAAGCATGGATCTTTTTAGTCACTCTAAAATGAAGCTTTTGGGAGGTTCTTGAAATTTCCATGTTTGAAACCAATAGACTTCGTAAGATCGACCGACTTTATGGTTAGGGGGTAGATACATGCTTTCTCTGTTTTGAATATGCCTAGAACTTGTTCATCAATTTGAAATTTCCATGTTTGAAACCCAAAACCCCACTTCTCTTCATGCTTGACTCCATAATACAAAGTTTAAGGTTAGGGCCAGGGTAGATACATGATTTTTCTAGTTTGAATATGTCTAGACCATGTTTATCAACTTGAGTGCTCATGCATTATATGACATAAAAAGGCTATGTGCGTTTTTTTATTTTTTTATACCCATTTGAATCTCGTTCAAATCCTAGTTTTGACCAGGATTTAAACAAGTTTAAAACATGAAAATGAAAAGGTAAGCCTGTATCCTTCTTAGTCACTCTAAAATGAAGTTTTTGGGAGGTTTTTGAAATTTCCATGTTTGAAACCCAAAACCATTTCTCTTCATGCTTGACTTCATAAGATAAAGTTTAGGGTTAGGTGTTGATACATGATTTGACTGGTTTGAATATGTCTAGACCTTGTTTATCAACTTCAATTCTTACTATATGATCGACATAAGAAGACTATGTGGTTTGGTTTTTCATTTTTTTTATTTTTTTCTGAATATTTATGCCCATTTGAATCTAAAGGTGAGAGAACACGTTAAAGGTTATTCTAACAAAGGTCATGCTTGGAATCTTACCTATGTATTATTGTACATCACAAATGTGAAATGAAAATATGTGCATCTCTATAAACCATAAACCCTAACCCTAACTATATAGAAAAAGATGAACAATCCATGCTTTTCGATTGCCTTTTTTGATACACCTTTGGGGGTCTTCCATGTAAAAGTTAGGGATTTAGATGAAATTTCCTGTTTATTCTGTGTCTTGTTGTAAACTGTGCTCTGGTGCGTATTGGAAGCCTTCAGGATCCTTCGGTTGTCCCTCTCTCTCTCAAAAAAAGAAAAAACATCTCTCTCATTATCGGCCTCGCTCGCTCGCACCTCCTGCGCAGTGACAAACCCTGAAAAAGGTCAGACACCATAAATAAGAGGGCCCCACTCACTTCTCTCCCTTCGTCTCCTTCCGTGTGATCCCTCTTCCTCCGAGTTTCACTGGACGGGCAAACACATGTGCTGCCTAGAAATATTCGACCCCTTTGCATGGATAATCATGTCGACCATTTTTACCTGGTTTTGAAATAAATAAATGAAAATGAAGAAAACCTCAAAAAATGAAACCCTTCCGCATTGAGTGCTTATAGGTGTACTAGTTGACAGGGAAAATAAGAAACCTGTGATAGGGACATAGGGTAGTAAAAAACAAAATGTCTTCACAAGACGGACTATAGTGTGTATGAAGATTCATGTGCTTTGGTTTTCAATTTTTGATTTTTTTCTGAATGTTTATGCCCATTTGAATCTTGGTCAAATCCTAGGTTTGACCAAGATTTAAGCAAGTTTAAAACACATGAAAATGAAAAGGTAAGCCCGGATCCTTCTTAGTCATTCTAAAATGAAGCTTTTGGTTTTTTTTTTGAAATCTCAATGTTTGAAACCCAAAACCACTTCTCTTCATATGGTTGGTGTAACACCCCAACTTTTGCAACCTTGTTTAGTTGTCTAGAGTGCAAAAATCAGGGCCAACAAATTTTTTTTGTGTTAACCTGTAAAAAAATTGTTTCTTGCATGGTTGTCTTGTTTGTTGTGTGAAGCATGTCTGCTTGAGTGATTGTTGAACAAGTTTGTGAACCAACACATTCCTCGTGCCTAGTGATCATGTCATTCAGAATACTACTTTCTAATTGCAGAAAATGTTATCTTGGAAACCTCTCTTACTTAAAGTGATTTACCTTTTCTAAACAATGTGCCAAGATTTATTTCAACTCAAAGATTTTCCAAAACTAAGTATTTATAAAAAACTATAGGGATCTACAAGTTGGTAGGATCCTCCTCTCCTGAAAACTCCCATTTTACTTACTTTTACAAATGTATTTCAAAAAACCTTTGAAAAACTTTTTAAAAAGGGAGATGATCATATCTCCACTATTTTCTAGAAAATCTTTCTAACGCTTTGCTCCTTTCTCCAAAACTCACAACATCAAGTCTCATTAGAAACCATCATGCCATGGCCACTCTTGTGATACCTTAACCTCTTATTTCCAAAAGTATTTATTCCCTTTTGACCTCACACAAAACCACTTTTTTTTTGCCCTATTACACAAAACTATAATTCAAAATATTTGCCAAAACCTTTTCTATTTAAATGGCTATGATAACCTCATATCATAGTGGCTAGAATAGTGTTTTCAAAATTTGGGTCGGGACCTAATGGTTTCTCTCCTCAAGTTTAACCTAACCCTTGTTTATTTGTTACCTCCTTTTGGACTTTAGAAAATGAATTCCACAATCCTCTTTAGTTGCAAAAACTCGCTATCTCTTTTTCTCCATTTATTAAACCAATTTTTTTTTGATCAAAATATTTTCAAATTCTATTCTTACTTCAAAATCTAAAGTCACCTTTGACCCTATTTACCCAAACCCTTTTCCTCCAAATTATTCTTAAGTAAAATTATTTTTCCTAAGAATCCAAGCATGCATGTGCTATGGTGATGTTGCCATCTCTTGTATTTCTGTTGTTCCAAAACTCTGATATTCATTCTACAATACAGGTTACTGCTAGTAGAACCTTTTCCACTCCAAATTTATTCCTTTGCCTTTCCAAAAAAAATTAACTACTAGGTTTATTCGATTTCTTCCAAATTTAGTATTGAGCTTAGTAACTGATCTAAACAAATTTGTTTTTCTTTAAAAAAAAATTAAATAACAACATCCGGACAGAACTGTACTTTTTTTTTATCCATCTAACATCACCACCCCATCTATCAAATGATTATTCACCACTTCTTTCTCTATATCTCCAAATCATCCCAATGAATTCTCAATCCATTCCCTAGCCGTATCATCATTATCACTGATCTTGTCATCATCTGCTTCGTCCCCTTGCTAATCTGCATCACCCATTTGGAAAATGAGCTTGCCATCGTGGGTTGCTCAATAAAGAGGACCGGCCATGACATGCAACCCATGCACCATCCCTTTCCGTTCCTCTCTCTCATTCTTTTCTTGTAGAATCAACACCAAACCCTCACAAGGACCTCACCAGCATCCTCTCCCCTCCATGAACGACCATCAAACTAGCAGCAGTAGTACCCCCTCTTCTCAGTTTCTGTTTGGAGGAGATGCATGGCTGGGGCAAAGATCTTGGAAGGAATCCGGTGCAAACCCTCTTTTCTCTTCCCTT
This sequence comes from Lolium multiflorum, assembly GCA_030979885.1. NCBI lineage: Eukaryota > Viridiplantae > Streptophyta > Magnoliopsida > Poales > Poaceae > Lolium > Lolium multiflorum. The sequence continues at coordinate 52,694,450 of CM061751.1, read as the reverse complement.
CACATCGAGCCAACCTAGGGACAGCCTGCACCCTGCCCTCTCCTGCATCATCTGCAGCTCTGCCTTGCTCCCCTGTCCACCCTAGACATCCCTAGCCCCTCTCTTGTCTCCTCTCTCTTCTCTCTCACCGGGTGGGCACCCAAATTATGGTCAGCAGAGACACGACCTCTCCTTCTCGAGTGGTCGCGCCAGCAGCCTCCTCTGACTCCCCTATCAACTACTCGCACGCTCCCGAGGCCAGAATCGCACCAGAACTCTCCCCACGAGCATGCCAAGCCGCTGGTCACCGTGCCTAAATACGTACACGGCGTTCCCGACGATCCCCGCCTCTCCAGTCGCATCCAAAGCTATAATCCTACAAGGCACTCTACCCTAGCCCTCTGTTCTGACTTGTCTCTCCCGTTGGATGAGTAACTTGTCCTTTACTCTTGTCGAACACCAGCATCGTCTCACAGACATCGCCGCGTTCTGACCAGCACAGCGTGCGCCTCGCTTTTCCTTTGGTCGCACGACACCTTCCACTCCACGCCATGCAGGAGTACACCGCTCCCGTGCCCAATCGTTTCCGCGCACCTCAACACCACGAGCTCGTGCACAGCGTCCACACCGTCACCCTGATTTTCTTTTAACGCGAGCCCGAGCCTCCCCTCACCTCTCTAGGCCTCACTCCCTCTCATATCTCTCATATTTATCTCTCCAATGAGCAGAGGAGGAAGCCCTTCTCGTCGCCCTCCTCGCCACCAAAGAAGGCCGAGCCGAGCTAGCCGATGAACGCGTCGCTGCCATCGCCTCTTCCCTTCTCTTCTCTCTGTTTGTCCCTCTGGTTGTCTCTCTCGATCGGCCTAACCCCGGTACCATCCTTTCCCAGGTGCTGCAAGGAGGTCGCCACCATCGGATTCGTTTCGCTGTTCCACCCCGGTGTCTCTTCCGCCCGGCGCCCGCGTCCGCGATGACAGCCGGCAGCCTCGTTTACGCATCGGGGATGAGAAGCCAGGGCGCAGAACCACCTCGGTCCTCCGCGTCGGGCTTGCGTCGGCGCCCTTGCCCCCGAGCTCCACGTCTCACCTGCAGGCTGCAGCGTCGCCATCGCCCCGTTTCCGTCCCGGTAGCAGCCGTCGACGAGGACCTCGTCTCCAACCAATCCGCAGCCGAGCCGTTGCCGTGGCCATGGTGCACACGGTCTCGGTGCACCGCTGCTCCCGTCTCTTATTTGGATACCGATCCATCCTTGCTCCACACCACCCTCCTCACCCTCTTTACATCATTTTATCTCTCGCCAAAGCACTCCAGGAACGAAGCCATGTTCGTTTCCTCCCAGCCAGAGAAGGAGCCAAGCCGGAGCTGCAACCCATCGTTGCTGAGGCTACTGGTATTCCCATCTCCCCTCTATGTTTGTCCCTCTGACTATCTCTCTCAGCTCTATCTAAGCTCGTCCCTTCCTCGCATGGAGCACGCAGGGAGGCCACCGCTGACGGATCGAGCTCTGCCCGTCGTATGTATGTGCGCGCGTGGCGCTCGCACCCGTGTACGCGGTCGGCCGGTAAACCAGCCAGCGCGTCCGTGATGCGAAGATGAGCTTCTGCAGCCCCGCGACCTCTGCGTCGTCCTCGTTCCCTCCACCGCCGACCTATGCGTCGCCTCCATCGCCGTCGACGGTGATCCGTCCGCGCCGGCCACGGAGCTTCCCGTTGTACTCGCCGACGACATGCAGCTCTGCATGCACGTCCAGGGACGTCGCTGCATGTCCAAGCCGAGCGAGCAAGGCCTCCGTGCACCCCCGCACCACCCGCGACCTTGTTGGGATTCACCCACGAATCAATCACATCAAACTTGACGAACACACGCGAATACAAAATTTATCGCCAAGGGTACGTATCGCACCCTCTAGTTTCCCTCTCTTTATTTCTTTTTCTGTTTTCCCACAACTCACACTACAATCTGGTAAGACCTCACGTGTATATATACACGGATGGATAACCGACCTAACACCAGACCCTACACCTACACGTACTAGATAACCTAGTACTACTCTAAACCAGAACCCGACTCCAGTATATGACCGACTTGATCTCAGCCAAGCAAACACATACGGGAGATACTTCCTAATTAACTAGATGACTCTAAACCTAACACGTATATGACTATGACTTGGACAAGAGCACACGGACTGCATGTCCAAACCGGACCCGACCAAAACTAGCTAGACTGATTAGGTAAGATTATTCCAACAATCTCCTCCTAATCTTAACTTGTTGTATCCTCGTACTCCTCCCGATGTCAACTCTCGCAGCTTCACGTCACCTTCTTCATTGTCATGTCCGTACAGTCAGTATGACCCGCAGGAAACATGCAGCGCACCTCTGCTCTGCCATGCTTTGCCACCGCCATTGATCGGCCCCTGCCGCACTCGGTTCGCACCTATGTGCCACCGCTATTGCTAGCATCCTCACACTCGGTTCGCACCATACTCCTCTTGTACTTGTTTACAGTAGTCTCTCCTCCTACTGCGCACACACCTCCTCGCTTTACGGTAGCTTTCCCTACCACCGTCCGCCTTCGGCATCGCACCGAACCCTGCTGGCCGCAACCAGGACGCTCCACGAGGACATGGACATAACTCACGGAACACCGTGCACACCTCACACACTTGACGCACTTCAACTGCAACAGATTCTCACGGAGACGAGCACTTGGACACAACGACGACCGCACGTGTAGACGTGCACACACTTGACTCTTTGACTCATCGGACTTCTTCGAAGACACCTTGAGGAAACTCCCGGGTGACGATCTTGACGAGACTCCCGGTACCGCACCTCGGCACCACCTCTCCCATCAACGATCATCCACCACCACCTTGCGACGACAACTCTTCGCCGTCTCCTCCTTGTCGTTCCACCGAACGACGATCGCCCGCCCCGAGGCACTAGTACGGGTCGCCTCCCCGGGGCAAGCGTGGCTTCAAATCTTGGACCTCGCTCTGATACCAATTGTTGGGATTCACCCACGAATCAATCACATCAAACTTGACGAACACACGCGAATACAAAATTTATCGCCAAGGGTACGTATCGCACCCTCTAGTTTCCCTCTCTTTATTTCTTTTTCTGTTTTCCCACAACTCACACTACAATCTGGTAAGACCTCACGTGTATATATACACGGATGGATAACCGACCTAACACCAGACCCTACACCTACACGTACTAGATAACCTAGTACTACTCTAAACCAGAACCCGACTCCAGTATATGACCGACTTGATCTCAGCCAAGCAAACACATACGGGAGATACTTCCTAATTAACTAGATGACTCTAAACCTAACACGTATATGACTATGACTTGGACAAGCACACGGACTGCATGTCCAAACCGGACCCGACCAAAACTAGCTAGACTGATTAGGTAAGATTATTCCAACAGACCTCCCCTCCGTCGTCATCGAGCCCCATGGTGAGCCCTCGATCGTTTCCTCCGTGGTGCAGTCACGGCCAGCGCCGCCGTTCTCGCGTGGTCACCGACGGATCCCTTGGGCCGTCGGATGGTGATCCATTGGCCGCATGCACCCCTAGAACCCGCTGGTCTGGGGTCGGTCTAGCCCCCCCCATACTGGGCTCCTTTCCTCCTGCGTGTCGCGGCAGGATTTGGGCCGGATCTGGCCTGTCCAGGAATTCGGCCCGATTCGTTTCTTTTTCTTATTTCCTGAAAATTGTTGTCTGCAGCAGTACAGTAGCTTTTAATTCCTTAAAAATTCCTCAATCATCTAAATTACATGATTCGAATTCCCACGTGTTTATAAACAAAATCTTGACCACCTCCGCTTGCATGAATGCGCTTTACTTTCCTGTAAAATTACTAGTATTTGTGTTTCTAGAATGTTGCCTCAGTGATGTTTATTTAATTTCTGGAGTTCTGTAAACTTTTTTGGCATAAGGTAAATTTTTCTAGAGAGCCCATTCCAATAGCTTCATTTTGGAGAAGGTTTCCCTAGCAGGAGTTTCCTGGTTTAGGTTTAGCTTAGGATTTAGATTTTTTCCAGAGCTGACTTTGGAGATTTTTGTTTTGAAAAATAAGAGTGTTTTTGAGGTAAAACCAATTCCATTTGTTAGGGATCACATTAGTACCGCAGTGTTCCAGAGGAAATATTTTTGTGAACTTTATTTTATTTATGAGATTTTTGTAACCAAAACAGAGCCCTTTTTCAATAGAAAAATTCTAGAAATTATTTTATACATCTAAATTTAGTAAATCCAATTTTGTTTGAACCCCTGTCTAAATACCTATACAGGGGTATAGCTCTTGTTTGCTATACTGTATTGGTGTTATGTTAGATTTAAAAAGGAGCTAGATGATTTCTGGTTTTATAAAAATGTTTAAAAATATTTTGTTTATGTTTTTGAACCAAAACCAATTTGGTTGAACTCTCTAAGATCATACCTACTTATAGGTATAAGAATTACCCACTATTTTGGTAATGAGAAGTTGTGGCAAATTAATTAGGGTTCTATGTTTTTTTTTGTTTCACCACTAGGAATTTTAGGGTTGTTTTGGTTTAAATGTTTTATAATGAACTTTGGCACCAGATCCTACTGGTGGTTTCCAAAAGTCATTAGCCTCTGAGCTTATGTAGACTATGTTTTGATGAGAGGCAGAACCCCTTTTTAGCAATAGATGTTTGTTAAGGACTTTTCTAGTGACAATAGAAATAGCCCTTTTATAAATAATATAACCATTCTTGCCCTAGGTGTTGTTGGTTTGAAATGTTTAGTGTCCTTGATTTAGTGGTTTGATGTTGTGTGTTGTTTGTGTGGTTTGATGCTATGGCTAGGGATTGATTTTTTTTTGCGACGTTAGATTTCGGACACTATCGGAGAAGGAGGAGAGGATCGTGGTGAGGATTTCGAAGAGGAAGGAAGAGCAGATGGTTTGTGAAGACGAAGTCCAGGGACAAATAGCCAAACAAGGCAAGCCACCTCTTGATGCATCTCTGATCCTATATATATTCTTGCTCTTGCATTATTACAGGTTTTATAAAGTGCATGTCTTTTATTTTTTATGTCGGTGGTTAGTGCCACCTGGAGTTTTATCAATCCACCCTTAGGGTGCAGCCCTCATTGGTACCTACTGATCACACCTCTATTAGTGATATGGTGCTTATCACCTTATCACTCTTGTCGCCGCTTTTCAAAGAAAAGTTGGACTATAGGTTGGGAGCCCTCTACAAAAAAAAGGGTTTATGAAAATGTTTTCAAGAAAAGAAGTGTTTCGAAAACCTTGGAATGGGGTAGCCCTGCCCAAGTGTGAGCTTATGAAAAGGAAAAGGTTTTTGGGAAGAAAGTTGCTGGAGGCAAGTGGAGATAAAAATGTTTTCGAAAACCTTTGGTGACTGAGTACCTGAACCGGACCTAGCCAGTACAACCACATTACCCTTTAGTGGGACGGGGCGTAGCGTAGTAGTTTGTCTCGCCTTAGTTTGGGTCCTGCAAGTGTAAGGGGTAGTCCGAGCATGGACACCTATCGACCGGGCCTTCCCGACGTACTGGGACGCCTTTCCGTCTCTTCAGATGGCAGGGGTACAACCTATGAGCTCCCATTGAATAATGCCCCGCAGTTGGTCGCGGCATTCCGGAGGGTCGAGCTGGTCGGGGAATTTGCTACTCCTGGGTAAATGATACGTCTCCAACGTATCGATAATTTCTTGTGTTCCATGCCACATTATTGATGTTATCTACATGTTTTATGCACACTTTATGTCATATTCGTGCATTTTCTGGAACTAACCTATTAACAAGATGCCGAAGTGAGTTGCTTTTCTGCTGTTTTTGGTTTCAGAAATCCTAGTAAAGAAATATTCTCGGAATTGGACGAAATAAAAGCCCAGAGGCCTATTTTCTCACGAAGCTTCCAGAAGACCGAAGACGAGACGAAGAGGGGCCACGAGGGGCCACACCCTAGGGCGGCGCGGCCCCCCTGGCCGCGCGGCCTGTGGTGTGGGGCCCTCGTGCCGCCTCTTGACCTACCCTTCCGCCTACTTAAAGCCTCCGTGACGAAACCCCCGCACCGAGAGCCACGATCGGAAAACCTTGCGAGACGCCGTCACCGCCGATCCCATCTCGGGGGATCCTGGAGATCGCCTCCGGCCTGCGGAGAGGGGAATCATCTACCGGAGGACTCTACGCCGCCATGGTCGCCTCCGGAGTGATGAGTGAGTAGTCTACCCCTGGACTATGGGTCCATAGCAGTAGCTAGATGGTTGTCTTCTCCCCATTGTGCTATCATTGTCGGATCTTGTGAGCTGCCTATCATGATCAAGATCATCTATATGTAATTCTATATGTTGCGTTTGTTGGGATCCGATGAATAGAGAATACTTGTTATGTTGATTATCAAAGTTATGCTTATGTGTTGTTTATGATCTTGCATGCTCTCCGTTATTAGTAGATGCTCTGGCCAAGTAGATGCTTTTAACTCCAAGAGGGAGTACTTATGCTCGATAGTGGGTTCATGCCTGCATTGACACCTGGGACAGTGACAGAAAGTTCTAAGGTTGTGTTGTGCTGTTGCCACTAGGGATAAAACATTGATGCTATGTCTAAGGATGTAGTTGTTGATTACATTACGCACCATACTTAATGCAATTGTCTGTTGCTTTGCAACTTAATACTGGAGGGGTTCGGATGATAACCGAAGGTGGACTTTTTAGGCATAGATGCGGTTGGATGGCGGTCTATGTACTTTGTCGTAATGCCCAATTAAATCTCACTATATTCATCATAATATGTATGTGCATTGTCATGCTCTCTTTATTTGTCAATTGCCCAACTGTAATTTGTTCACCCAACATGCTGTTCGTCTTATGGGAGAGACACCTCTAGTGAACTGTGGACCCCGGTCCAATTCTCTTTACTGAAATACAATCTACTGCAATACTTGTTCTTACTGTTTTCTGCAAACAATCATCTTCTACACAATACGGTTAATCCTTTGTTACAGCAAGCCGGTGAGATTGACAACCTCACTGTTTCATTGGGGCAAAGTACTTTGGTTGTGTTGTGCAGGTTCCACGTTGGCGCCGGAATCTCTGGTGTTGCGCCGCACTACATCCCGCCGCCATCAACCTTCAACGTGCTTCTTGGCTCCTCCTGGTTCGATAAACCTTGGTTTCTTTCTGAGGGAAAACTTGCTGCTGTGCGCATCATACCTTCCTCTTGGGGTTGCCCAACGAACGTGTGAAATACACGCCATCAAGCTCTTTTTCTGGCGCCGTTGCCGGGGAGATCAAGACACGCAGGGGAGTCTCCACTTCTCAATCTCTTTACTTTGTTTTTGTCTTGCTTAGTTTTATTTACTACTTTGTTTGCTGCACTAAATCAAAATACAAAAAAATTAGTTGCTAGTTTTACTTTATTTGCTATCTTGTTTGCTATATCGAAAACACAAAAAAATTAGTTACTAGCATTTACTTTACTTATTTCATCATGTTTCCTTTTAATTTTACCACAAAGAACATACCGGTAGGACGTGGGTCTATAGTTGGGAGAAATAATATAGAAGAATTCTTCAACCATGTTAGTACCATTGAAAATTTTGAAGATAGACACTTGGTAGAACTTGCCCCCACTTATGAAATTGCTGTTGCTTCTTTAGTACACGCGTTAGAAGCTAGATTTGTTAATCTTAATCCTGTGATTCAGCATATGTTTCTTACACTCAGTAATATGGAAGAAGGAGAAAAGAAAGATTTTGTATTAGAAACCCTTCTTAAAGAATTTGGAGGAATAGCGAGAGAAGCTAGAAAAGTCTTCACTAAATATAATATGCTAGGCTCTTATACCAACTTTGCTAGTACCCTTGAGAAGATGGAAAAGGATAGACAAAAGTACACTAATGAAGTTAATTATGAGGGGGATATTAAAACATCAATACCTTGCAAGCTCTTGGGAATGTGTGAGGCACTAGAAAAGAATTTTGATTGGATTGTTCCTGAAGATTTGTTTGATGAGAGTAGCAAACCCAAGACTAATGAAAAGGGGGCCTCTGAAACTCACATAGAAAAGATAGTATGCATAGTTGAGAAAACTCCGCACTTTGCTGTAGAAGTACCACCATTCGATAATACTTGATACACACTTTCTGCGCCTAGCTGAAAGGCGTTAAAGAAAAGCGCTTATGGGAGACAACCCATGTTTTTACCTACAGTAATTTGTTTTTATTTTGTGTCTTGGAAGTTGTTTACTACTGTAGCAACCTCTCCTTATCTTAGTTTTGAGTTTTGTTGTGCCAAGTTAAGCCGTTGATAGAAAAGTAAGTACTAGATTTGGATTACTGCGCAGTTCCAGATTTCTTTGCTGTCACGAATCTGGGTCTATCTCCCTGTAGGTAGCTCAGAAAATTATGCCAATTTACGAGCATGATCCTCATATATGTACTCAACTTTCATTCAATTTGAGCATTTTCGTTTGAGCAAGTCTGGTGCCATTTTAAAATTCGTCAATACGAACTGTTCTGTTTGACAGATTCTGCCTTTTATTTCGCATTGCCTCTTTCGCTATGTTGGATGAATTTCTTTGATCCACTAATGTCCAGTAGCATTATGCAATGTCCAGAAGTGTTAAGAATGATTGTGTCACCTCTGAATATGTCAATTTATATTGTGCACTAACCCTCTAATGAGTTGTTTCGAGTTTGGTGTGGAGGAAGTTTTCAAGGGTCAAGAGAGGAGTATGATGCAACATGATCAAGGAGAGTGAAAGCTCTAAGCTTGGGGATGCACCCGTGGTTCACCCCTGCATATATCAAGAAGACTCAAGCGTCTAAGCTTGGGGATGCCCAAGGCATCCCCTTCTTCATCGACAAATTATCAGGTTCCTCCCCTGAAACTACATTTTTATTCGGCCACATCTTATGTGCTTTTTCTTGGAGCGTCGGTTTGTTTTTGTTTTTGTTTTGTTTGAATAAAATGGATCCTAGTATTCACTTTATGGGAGAGATACACACTCCGCTGTAGCATATGGACAAATATGTCCTTGGTTTCTACTCATAGTATTCATGGCGAAGTTTCTCCTTCGTTAAATTGTTATATGGTTGGAATTGGAAAATGATACATGTAGTAATTGCTAAAAATGTCTTGGGTAATGTGATACTTGGCAATTGTTGTGCTCATGTTTAAGCTCTTGCATCATATGCTTTGCACCCATTAATGAAGAAATACATAGAGCATGCTAAAATTTGGTTTGCATATTTGGTTTCTCAAAGGTCTAGATAATTTCTAGTATTGAGTTTGAACAACAAGGAAGACGGTGTAGAGTCTTATAATGTTTTCAATATGTCTTTTATGTGAGTTTTGCTGCACCGGTTCATCCTTGTGTTTGTTTCAAATAACCTTGCTAGCCTAAACCTTGTATCGAGAGGGAATACTTCTCATGCATCCAAAATACTTGAGCCAACCACTATGCCATTTGTGTCCACCATACCTACCTACTACATGGTATTTTCCCGCCATTCCAAAGTAAATTGCTTGAGTGCTACCTTTAAAATTCCATCATTCACCTTTGCAATATATAGCTCATGGGACAAATAGCTTAAAAACTATTGTGGTATTGAATATGTAATTATGCACTTTATCTCTTATTAAGTTGCTTGTTGTGCGATAACCATGTTTCTGGGAACGCCATCAACTCATTGTTGAATTTCATGTGAGTTGCTATGCATGTTCGTCTTGTCTGAAGTAAGGGCGATCTACACTGAGTTGAATGGTTTGAGCATGCATATTGTGAGAGAAGAGCATTGGGCCGCTAACTAAAGCCATGATCCATGGTGGAAGTTTCAGTTTTGGACAAACATCCTCAAATCTCTAATGAGAAAAGAATTAATTGTTGTCAAATGCTTAAAGCATTAAAAGAGGAGTCCATTATCTGTTGTCTATGTTGTCCCGGTATGGATGTCTAAGTTGAGAATAATCAAAAGCGAGAAATCCAAATGCGAGCTTTCTCCTTAGACCTTTGTACAGGCGGCATAGAGGTACCCCTTTGTGAAACTTGGTTAAAGCATATGTATTGCGGTGATAATCCAGGTAGTCCAAGCTAATTAGGACAAGGTGCGAGCACTATTAGTACACTATGCATGAGGCTTGCAACTTATAAGATATAATTTACATGATGCATATGCTTTATTACTACCGTTGACAAAATTGTTTCATGTTTTCAAAATCAAAGCTCTAGCACAAATATAGCAATCGATGCTTTTCCTCTATGAGGACCATTCTTTTACTTTCAATGTTGAGTCAGTTCACCTATTTCTATCCACCTCAAGAAGCAAACACTTGTGTGAACTGTGCATTGATTCCTACATACTTGCTTATTGCACTTATTATATTACTCTATGTTGACAATATCCATGAGATATACATGTTACAAGTTGAAAGCAACCGCTGAAACTTAATCTTCTTTTGTGTTGCTTCAATACCTTTACTTTGAATTATTGCTTTATGAGTTAACTCTTATGCAAGACTTATTGATGCTTGTCTTGAAGTGCTATTCATGAAAAGTCTTTGCTTTATGATTCACTTGTTTACTCATGTCATACACATTGTTTTGATCGCTGCATTCTTTACATATGCTTTACAAATAGTATGATCAAGATTATGATGGCATGTCACTCAGAAATTATCTTTGTTATCGTTTTACCTGCTCGGGACGAGCAGAACTAAGCTTGGGGATGCTGATACGTCTCCAACGTATCGATAATTTCTTGTGTTCCATGCCACATTATTGATGTTATCTACATGTTTTATGCACACTTTATGTCATATTCGTGCATTTTCTGGAACTAACCTATTAACAAGATGCCGAAGTGCGGCTGTTTTCTGTTTTTGGTTTCAGAAATCCTAGTAAAGAAATATTCTCGGAATTGGACGAAATAAAAGCCCAGAGGCCTATTTTCTCACGAAGCTTCCAGGACCGAAGACGAGACGAAGAGGGGCCACGAGGGCCTAGGGCGGCGCGGCCCCCCTTGGCCGCGCGGCCCGTGGTGTGGGGCCCTCGTGCCGCCTCTTGACCTACCCTTCCGCCTACTTAAAGCCTCCGTGACGAAACCCCGTCGAGAGCCACGATACGGAAAACCTTCGAGACACCGTCACCGCCGATCCCATCTCGGGGGATCCTGGAGATCGCCTCCGGCACCCCGAGAGGGGAATCATCTCCCGGAGGACTCTACGCCGCCATGGTCGCCTCCGGAGTGATGAGTGAGTAGTCTACCCCTGGACTATGGGTCCATAGCAGTAGCTAGATGGTTGTCTTCTCCCCATTGTGCTATCATTGTCGGATCTTGTGAGCTGCCTATCATGATCAAGATCATCTATATGTAATTATATATGTTGCGTTTGTTGGGATCCGATGAATAGAGAATACTTGTTATGTTGATTATCAAAGTTATGCTTATGTGTTGTTTATGATCTTGCATGCTCTCCGTTATTAGTAGATGCTCTGGCCAAGTAGATGCTTTTAACTCCAAGAGGGAGTACTTATGCTCGATAGTGGGTTCATGCCTGCATTGACACTGGGACAGTGGAGAAAGTTCTAAGGTTGTGTTGTCTGTTGCCACTAGGGATAAAACATTGATGCTATGTCTAAGGATGTAGTTGTTGATTACATTACGCACCATACTTAATGCAATTGTCTGTTGCTTTGCAACTTAATACGGAGGGGGATGATAACCTGAAGGTGGACTTTTAGGCATAGATGCAGTTGGATGGCGGTCTATGTACTTTGTCGTAATGCCCAATTAAATCTCACTATATTCATCATAATATGTATGTGCATTGTCATGCTCTCTTTATTTGTCAATTGCCCAACTGTAATTTGTTCACCCAACATGCTGTTCGTCTTATGGGAGAGACACCTCTAGTGAACTGTGGACCCCGGTCCAATTCTCTTTACTGAAATACAATCTACTGCCATACTTGTTCTTACTGTTTTCTCTGCAAACAATCATCTTCCACACAATACGGTTAATCCTTTGTTACGCAAGCCGGTGAGATTGACAACCTCACTGTTTCGTTGGGGCAAAGTACTTTGGTTGTGTTGTGCAGGTTCCACGTTGGCGCCGGAATCTCTGGTGTTGCGCCGCACTACATCCCGCCGCCATCAACCTTCAACGTGCTTCTTGGCTCCTCCTGGTTCGATAAACCTTGGTTTCTTTCGAGGGAAAACTTGCTGCGTGCGCATCATACCTTCCTCTTGGGGTTGCCCAACGAACGTGTGAAATACACGCCATCAGTAAACGACCCCTCGGACTCTGGTGTTGGGAGGTACAACTCTAGGCGGCATGTCTTAGGCTAAGGCGAGCAAGCGAAAAACTGCGATCGGGTGCTTGTCGTGGCATATGTTGGTATGCGGGGATGATGCCCACACGATAAGTATCCGGATCTTGTGGGGAAAGTGTACAACCTCTGCAGAGTGTAAAACTATTCGAATAGCCGTGTCCGCGGTTATGGACATGGGAATGGAAGCTGCTTGGCATTAAAGGAAGGTTTTGTTTTATAAGAATGTTTTCCAAAGATTTTGGAAAAAGGATACCAGTGGGACTGGTGGAAATGTACCTGAGAGGTACGGTGGAAAGTTGAAAAAGTGTTTTGGTCATTATGATGGCCGGAAAGGAAAATGGGTCATCCTTACCTATTGGTCTTAAAATAAATTTGTTTTCAAAAAGCTTTTCCACAAAGACATACAGATGTCATACTCTCGAGAGAAGCAAATCTCTCGCTCCTTGTAACCCTAGTTTAGTGCCTGCTCCTTGCTACTGCCAAATATGCATATCATTTACTTCTCTCTAAGGTGGTTTGCGAGTACAATTCATAATGTACTCATGGCTTTGTCCCTGGCTATTTACTTGGCCAGACTTGGTGAAATCTGACAGATGCAGAAGGAGTCGACGACGTCTATGCGAGCTAGGAACGTTCTCCCAGTCAGTTGCCTGTAGGGTTATGGCATGACTTGGGTCATGCGAACGCTTTCGTCTGAAGTATTTCCGCTGTGTGATTGTCGATCTCCTGCCATTGCGGCTCTTATGTAAGTATTGGTCATGTGACCTGCTGTAATCTTTTTATTCGGTAATGTAATGGATGATGTATTTGATACCAGTTCGGTTATGCTTTCACGACACACTGATCATGGGATCGTGAATGTGTATGCATAACGGGTGTTTCGGACAGCTAGTCCGGGGCCCCACAGAGCTGGTATCAGAGCCATCCTGACTGTAGGAGACCCTAGTTAGCATGGACGTTAGTTAGGAAACCACTACTTTGCTAAAACTTATTTATGAAACAAATTTTCTCTTTAGTAAATGGAAGAATAGCTTCTAATTTTCTCATCTCTTCAAAAACTTCTCATTCTTACCTGGCTCTCTGATTTCCAAAGACCTCGAAAGCTTTTTATTCTACTATCTCGTCCTCTTCCAAACAAACAGATTGGACGATATCCCCAACTAAGACTCGGAGACTCGAAGTCGAAGATGGATAAACCCTTCGGGGAGTCTCATGTATCTCTAACTGCAGCTATTGAAGATTGGATGCCGACTTAGCAGTATGCATAGGGATCACAAGATCATTTTGGTTGTTGCCAAAATCTCTGTCGAGATCTGACCTTGTTCCTCTTTGGACTTGCACTTTTGCAGTCGTCAGGGATTGAGTCCTCAGTTTTTGACTAGTAATTTTTAGGCCTGTCACCAGAAGCTGTCATCCATGGAGCTCTTCAGCAAATTACCCCTCTGAATTGAGACCAGAAGATCATATGCAGCTTTCGCCTCAACTCAACATCGACGGCTCAACATCAGGTCTACTTCACCACCAACTGCTACAAGAATCAATGTTGAAGACAATATCAGCAAAATGAAGACGTTTGCATCTCTGACCAACCCCAGCCTATAGGATGGATAGGACCAACTCAATTGTTTCGATTGAGCTACCCTCGCGTATTAGGTACCCTTAGGTACTTAAAGAACCTCATGTGGTTTTCCTGATTGCTTGCGATTTTCTAAATTTGTTGCTTGAGTGCTTGTGATTGCTTGTTGTGTGTATACTTGTTTAAACCTTTGGCCTGAAAAACACTTTTTGTGTGACAACCTCTAGGAAAACCCCCCTCAGATGTTTTTTTCTTTGCATTCGCTCGAATTTCTGGAAAAATACTAACTGTTAGTTTGAAAAGCTAACGGAGAACCCTAAATCTAACTTAGGTAACAACTAGATCGAACCCTTGTTCCTGGAGTCCCCAACTTAGTGCCATTCAACCGAAGACACCCTGCGACGCCAAGGAAGCAGAAGCCAGTGCCTTCAAGATCGAATGCAACTTCACAAGAAGATGAATCCATACAAATTTTGTCTAACAGTAGAGCATAATCGCGCTAACCTTGAGGATATCTTCTTAAAAGCTTAGCCTGACTCACCTTCTAACAAGCTAAGTGAGTTGTAGCACTGAAGCCAAGTTACTCTGCAAGGTCCATCTGGTCCTCAACATGTGAAGCCTTTTAAGACAATTCAAGACTCAAGATTTGGTGTACCTTAATAAAAACCAACCCTAAAGTTGAAGACTATTTTCGACGACTGTTGATGCTGCTTTATGTGAAGACCCACCAGGAGTTCTGCTGAATTACTAACTGAACGAGCGCCTTACGGAACAATAAACGCCGTCTGTGTCTCTTGAAGTTGAGGACTGCACTTCGCCCCTGAAGATTCTTCAACTCAATACAGGAGATCGATGACTTTTTCAAAAGCGCCCGATAGGACCCCAGGGCAGAAGCTCTGACGTTTCCTGAACCCTCGTTGAACAATCTTAAGGGTGGAAGACTTCGTCTTCCACTAAAATTTTAAAGCTAACTCAAAAACTTTCGACCTGTCTAAAAGCACCATTTCGATGCTCTAACCCTCCAAGAGTGATGGACCCCTCGAAGATTGTTAGGAAGCTACAGGTCTACACCGGCATAGAGAAGTCAACCTCTTCATGAAGCTTGTCCTCGGCGAAAATCAACCGTGTCTCTCATCAGCTGAAGCTATGACTTTCCGACAATGGCACGTCTACCGAAAGATGGGGTCTAACTTCAGTCAACCTATAAAACCTCTCTAGTCCTACGCTTAGTAATCTCGGGACGAGATTATTTTAAGGGTGGAAGGCTTGTAACACCCCAACTTTTGCAACCTTGTTTAGTTGTCTAGAGTGCAAAAATCAGGGCCAACAAATTTTTTTTGTGTTAACCTGTAAAAAAATTGTTTCTTGCATGGTTGTCTTGTTTGTTGTGTGAAGCATGTCTGCTTGAGTGATTGTTGAACAAGTTTGTGAACCAACACATTCCTCGTGCCTAGTGATCATGTCATTCAGAATACTACTTTCTAATTGCAGAAAATGTTATCTTGGAAACCTCTCTTACTTAAAGTGATTTACCTTTTCTAAACAATGTGCCAAGATTTATTTCAACTCAAAGATTTTCCAAAACTAAGTATTTATAAAAAACTATAGGGATCTACAAGTTGGTAGGATCCTCCTCTCCTGAAAACTCCCATTTTACTTACTTTTACAAATGTATTTCAAAAAACCTTTGAAAAACTTTTTAAAAAGGGAGATGATCATATCTCCACTATTTTCTAGAAAATCTTTCTAACGCTTTGCTCCTTTCTCCAAAACTCACAACATCAAGTCTCATTAGAAACCATCATGCCATGGCCACTCTTGTGATACCTTAACCTCTTATTTCCAAAAGTATTTATTCCCTTTTGACCTCACACAAAACCACTTTTTTTTGCCCTGTTACACAAAACTATAATTCAAAATATTTGCCAAAACCTTTTCTATTTAAATGGCTATGATAACCTCATATCATAGTGGCTAGAATAGTGTTTTCAAAATTTGGGTCGGGACCTAATGGTTTCTCTCCTCAAGTTTAACCTAACCCTTGTTTATTTGTTACCTCCTTTTGGACTTTAGAAAATGAATTCCACAATCCTCTTTAGTTGCAAAAACTCGCTATCTCTTTTTCTCCATTTATTAAACCAATTTTTTTTTGATCAAAATATTTTCAAATTCTATTCTTACTTCAAAATCTAAAGTCACCTTTGACCCTATTTACCCAAACCCTTTTCCTCCAAATTATTCTTAAGTAAAATTATTTTTCCTAAGAATCCAAGCATGCATGTGCTATGGTGATGTTGCCATCTCTTGTATTTCTGTTGTTCCAAAACTCTGATATTCATTCTACAATACAGGTTACTGCTAGTAGAACCTTTTCCACTCCAAATTTATTCCTTTGCCTTTCCAAAAAAAATTAACTACTAGGTTTATTCGATTTCTTCCAAATTTAGTATTGAGCTTAGTAACTGATCTAAACAAATTTGTTTTTCTTTAAAAAAAATTAAATAACAACATCCGGACAGAACTGTACTTTTTTTTTATCCATCTAACATCACCACCCCATCTATCAAATGATTATTCACCACTTCTTTCTCTATATCTCCAAATCATCCCAATGAATTCTCAATCCATTCCCTAGCCGTATCATCATTATCACTGATCTTGTCATCATCTGCTTCGTCCCCTTGCTAATCTGCATCACCCATTTGGAAAATGAGCTTGCCATCGTGGGTTGCTCAATAAAGAGGACCGGCCATGACATGCAACCCATGCACCATCCCTTTCCGTTCCTCTCTCTCATTCTTTTCTTGTAGAATCAACACCAAACCCTCACAAGGACCTCACCAGCATCCTCTCCCCTCCATGAACGACCATCAAACTAGCAGCAGTAGTACCCCCTCTTCTCAGTTTCTGTTTGGAGGAGATGCATGGCTGGGGCAAAGATCTTGGAAGGAATCCGGTGCAAACCCTCTTTTCTCTTCCCTTCACATCGAGCCAACCTAGGGACAGCCTGCACCCTGCCCTCTCCTGCATCATCTGCAGCTCTGCCTTGCTCCCCTGTCCACCCTAGACATCCCTAGCCCCTCTCTTGTCTCCTCTCTCTTCTCTCTCACCGGGTGGGCACCCAAATTATGGTCAGCAGAGACACGACCTCTCCTTCTCGAGTGGTCGCGCCAGCAGCCTCCTCTGACTCCCCTATCAACTACTCGCACGCTCCCGAGGCCAGAATCGCACCAGAACTCTCCCCACGAGCATGCCAAGCCGCTGGTCACCGTGCCTAAATACGTACACGGCGTTCCCGACGATCCCCGCCTCTCCAGTCGCATCCAAAGCTATAATCCTACAAGGCACTCTACCCTAGCCCTCTGTTCTGACTTGTCTCTCCCGTTGGATGAGTAACTTGTCCTTTACTCTTGTCGAACACCAGCATCGTCTCACAGACATCGCCGCGTTCTGACCAGCACAGCGTGCGCCTCGCTTTTCCTTTGGTCGCACGACACCTTCCACTCCACGCCATGCAGGAGTACACCGCTCCCGTGCCCAATCGTTTCCGCGCACCTCAACACCACGAGCTCGTGCACAGCGTCCACACCGTCACCCTGATTTTCTTTTAACGCGAGCCCGAGCCTCCCCTCACCTCTCTAGGCCTCACTCCCTCTCATATCTCTCATATTTATCTCTCCAATGAGCAGAGGAGGAAGCCCTTCTCGTCGCCCTCCTCGCCACCAAAGAAGGCCGAGCCGAGCTAGCCGATGAACGCGTCGCTGCCATCGCCTCTTCCCTTCTCTTCTCTCTGTTTGTCCCTCTGGTTGTCTCTCTCGATCGGCCTAACCCCGGTACCATCCTTTCCCAGGTGCTGCAAGGAGGTCGCCACCATCGGATTCGTTTCGCTGTTCCACCCCGGTGTCTCTTCCGCCCGGCGCCCGCGTCCGCGATGACAGCCGGCAGCCTCGTTTACGCATCGGGGATGAGAAGCCAGGGCGCAGAACCACCTCGGTCCTCCGCGTCGGGCTTGCGTCGGCGCCCTTGCCCCCGAGCTCCACGTCTCACCTGCAGGCTGCAGCGTCGCCATCGCCCCGTTTCCGTCCCGGTAGCAGCCGTCGACGAGGACCTCGTCTCCAACCAATCCGCAGCCGAGCCGTTGCCGTGGCCATGGTGCACACGGTCTCGGTGCACCGCTGCTCCCGTCTCTTATTTGGATACCGATCCATCCTTGCTCCACACCACCCTCCTCACCCTCTTTACATCATTTTATCTCTCGCCAAAGCACTCCAGGAACGAAGCCATGTTCGTTTCCTCCCAGCCAGAGAAGGAGCCAAGCCGGAGCTGCAACCCATCGTTGCTGAGGCTACTGGTATTCCCATCTCCCCTCTATGTTTGTCCCTCTGACTATCTCTCTCAGCTCTATCTAAGCTCGTCCCTTCCTCGCATGGAGCACGCAGGGAGGCCACCGCTGACGGATCGAGCTCTGCCCGTCGTATGTATGTGCGCGCGTGGCGCTCGCACCCGTGTACGCGGTCGGCCGGTAAACCAGCCAGCGCGTCCGTGATGCGAAGATGAGCTTCTGCAGCCCCGCGACCTCTGCGTCGTCCTCGTTCCCTCCACCGCCGACCTATGCGTCGCCTCCATCGCCGTCGACGGTGATCCGTCCGCGCCGGCCACGGAGCTTCCCGTTGTACTCGCCGACGACATGCAGCTCTGCATGCACGTCCAGGGACGTCGCTGCATGTCCAAGCCGAGCGAGCAAGGCCTCCGTGCACCCCCGCACCACCCGCGACCTCCCCTCCGTCGTCATCGAGCCCCATGGTGAGCCCTCGATCGTTTCCTCCGTGGTGCAGTCACGGCCAGCGCCGCCGTTCTCGCGTGGTCACCGACGGATCCCTTGGGCCGTCGGATGGTGATCCATTGGCCGCATGCACCCCTAGAACCCGCTGGTCTGGGGTCGGTCTAGCCCCCCCCATACTGGGCTCCTTTCCTCCTGCGTGTCGCGGCAGGATTTGGGCCGGATCTGGCCTGTCCAGGAATTCGGCCCGATTCGTTTCTTTTTCTTATTTCCTGAAAATTGTTGTCTGCAGCAGTACAGTAGCTTTTAATTCCTTAAAAATTCCTCAATCATCTAAATTACATGATTCGAATTCCCACGTGTTTATAAACAAAATCTTGACCACCTCCGCTTGCATGAATGCGCTTTACTTTCCTGTAAAATTACTAGTATTTGTGTTTCTAGAATGTTGCCTCAGTGATGTTTATTTAATTTCTGGAGTTCTGTAAACTTTTTTGGCATAAGGTAAATTTTTCTAGAGAGCCCATTCCAATAGCTTCATTTTGGAGAAGGTTTCCCTAGCAGGAGTTTCCTGGTTTAGGTTTAGCTTAGGATTTAGATTTTTTCCAGAGCTGACTTTGGAGATTTTTGTTTTGAAAAATAAGAGTGTTTTTGAGGTAAAACCAATTCCATTTGTTAGGGATCACATTAGTACCGCAGTGTTCCAGAGGAAATATTTTTGTGAACTTTATTTTATTTATGAGATTTTTGTAACCAAAACAGAGCCCTTTTTCAATAGAAAAATTCTAGAAATTATTTTATACATCTAAATTTAGTAAATCCAATTTTGTTTGAACCCCTGTCTAAATACCTATACAGGGGTATAGCTCTTGTTTGCTATACTGTATTGGTGTTATGTTAGATTTAAAAAGGAGCTAGATGATTTCTGGTTTTATAAAAATGTTTAAAAATATTTTGTTTATGTTTTTGAACCAAAACCAATTTGGTTGAACTCTCTAAGATCATACCTACTTATAGGTATAAGAATTACCCACTGTTTTGGTAATGAGAAGTTGTGGCAAATTAATTAGGGTTCTATGTTTTTTTTTTGTTTCACCACTAGGAATTTTAGGGTTGTTTTGGTTTAAATGTTTTATAATGAACTTTGGCACCAGATCCTACTGGTGGTTTCCAAAAGTCATTAGCCTCTGAGCTTATGTAGACTATGTTTTGATGAGAGGCAGAACCCCTTTTTAGCAATAGATGTTTGTTAAGGACTTTTCTAGTGACAATAGAAATAGCCCTTTTATAAATAATATAACCATTCTTGCCCTAGGTGTTGTTGGTTTGAAATGTTTAGTGTCCTTGATTTAGTGGTTTGATGTTGTGTGTTGTTTGTGTGGTTTGATGCTGTGGCTAGGGATTGATTTTTTTCTCTTTTATTTTCGGACACTATCGGAGAAGGAGAGGATCGTGGTGAGGATTTCGAAGAGGAAGGAAGAGCAGATGGTTTGTGAAGACGTCCAGGGACAAATAGCCAAACAAGGCAAGCCACCTCTTGATGCATCTCTGATCCTATATATATTCTTGCTCTTGCATTATTACAGGTTTTATAAAGTGCATGTCTTTTATTTTTTATGTCGGTGGTTAGTGCCACCCGGAGTTTTATTAATCCACCCTTAGGGTGCAGCCCTCATTGGTACCTACTGATCACACCTCTATTAGTGATATGGTGCTTATCACCTTATCACTCTTGTCGCCGCTTTTCAAAGAAAAGTTGGACTATAGGTTGGGAGCCCTCTAAAAAAAGGGTTTATGAAAATGTTTTCAAGAAAAGAAGTGTTTCGAAAACCTTGGAATGGGGTAGCCCTGCCCAAGTGTGAGCTTATGAAAAGGAAAAGGTTTTTGGGAAGAAAGTTGCTGGAGGCAAGTGGAGATAAAAATGTTTTCGAAAACCTTTGGTGACTGAGTACCTGAACCGGACCTAGCCAGTACAACCACATTACCCTTTAGTGGGACGGGGCGTAGCGTAGTAGTTTGTCTCGCCTTAGTTTGGGTCCTGCAAGTGTAAGGGGTAGTCCGAGCATGGACACCTATCGACCGGGCCTTCCCGACGTACTGGGACGCCTTTCCGTCTCTTCAGATGGCAGGGGTACAACCTATGAGCTCCCATTGAATAATGCCCCGCAGTTGGTCGCGGCATTCCGGAGGGTCGAGCTGGTCGGGGAATTTGCTACTCCTGGGTAAACGACCCCTCGGACTCTGGTGTTGGGAGGTACAACTCTAGGCGGCATGTCTTAGGCTAAGGCGAGCAAGCGAAAAACTGCGATCGGGTGCTTGTCGTGGCATATGTTGGTATGCGGGGATGATGCCCACACGATAAGTATCCGGATCTTGTGGGGAAAGTGTACAACCTCTGCAGAGTGTAAAACTATTCGAATAGCCGTGTCCGCGGTTATGGACGTGGGAATGGAAGCTGCTTGGCATTAAAGGAAGGTTTTGTTTTATAAAAATGTTTTCCAAAGATTTTGGAAAAAGGATACCAGTGGGACTGGTGGAAATGTACCTGAGAGGTACGGTGGAAAGTTGGAAAAGTGTTTTGGTCATTATGATGGCCGGAAAGGAAAATGGGTCATCCTTACCTATTGGTCTTAAAATAAATTTGTTTTCAAAAAGCTTTTCCACAAAGACATACAGATGTCATACTCTCGAGAGAAGCAAATCTCTCGCTCCTTGTAACCCTAGTTTAGTGCCTGCTCCTTGCTACTGCCAAATATGCATATCATTTACTTCTCTCTAAGGTGGTTTGCGAGTACAATTCATAATGTACTCATGGCTTTGTCCCTGGCTATTTACTTGGCCAGACTTGGTGGAATCCGACAGATGAAGAAGGAGTCGACGACGTCTATGCGAGCTAGGAACGTTCTCCCAGTCAGTTGCCTGTAGGGTTATGGCATGACTTGGGTCATGCGAACGCTTTCGTCTGAAGTATTTCCGCTGTGTGATTGTTGATCTCCTGCCATTGCGGCTCTTATGTAAGTATTGGTCATGTGACCTGTTGTAATCTTTTTATTCGGTACTGTAATGGATGATGTATTTGATACCAGTTCGGTTATGCTTTCACGACACACTGATCATGGGATCGTGAATGTGTATGCATAACGGGTGTTTCGGACAGCTAGTCCGGGGCCCCACATTGGCTTCATAAGAAAGAGTTTAGGGTTAGGGGTAGATACATGATTTGTCGGGTTTGAATATGTCTAGAACTTGTTTATCAATTTGAATGCGTACTATATATGTGACTTAAGAATACTATGTGCTTTGGTTTTTCTTTTCTATTTTTTTGATTTTTTTCTAAATTTTTATGCTCATTTGAATCTTGTTGGTCAAATCCTAGGTTTGACCAAGATTTAAACAAACTTAAAACATGAAAATGAAAAGGTAAGCCTGGATCCTTCTTAGTCATTCAAAAGTGAAGCTTTGGGGGTTCTTGAAATCTCAATGTTTGAAACCCAAAACCACTTCTCTTCATGGTTGACTTCATAAGACAGAGTGTGTTTAGGGTTAGGGGTAGATCGATACATGATTTGTCGGGTTTGAATATGTCTAGACATGCTTGTTTATCAACTTGAATGCTTACTATATGACATAAGAAGACTATATGTGCGTTGTATTTTCATTTTTTGTTTTTTCTGAATTAATGTTTATGCCCATTTGAATCTTGTCAAATCCTAGGTTTGACCAAGATTTAAACAAGTTTAAAACATAAAATGAAAAGGTAAGCCTGGATCCTTCTTAGTCATTCTAGAATGAAGCTTTTGGGGGTTCTTGAAATCTCAATGTTTGAAACCCAAAACCACTTCTCTTCATGGTTGACTTCATAAGACAGAGTTTAGGGTGTTAGGGGTAGATACATGATTTGTCGGGTTAATTTGAATATGTCTAGACATGCATGCTTATTTATCAACTTGAATGCTTACTATATGACATAAGAAGACTATATGTGTGTTGGTCAAATCCTATGTTTGACCAAGATTTAAACAAGAATAAATCCTGAAAATGAAAAGGTAATTAAGCTTGGATCCTTCTTATTCACTCTAAAATTAAGCTTTTGGGGAAGTTTTTGAAATTTCCATGTTTGAAACCCAAAACCACTTCTCTTCATGCTTGACTTCATAAGACATATATAGTTAAGGGCCAGGGGTAGATACATGCTTTTTCTGTTTTGAATATGTCTAGACCTTGTTCATATCGATCAACTTGAATGCTTACTATATATATATATGACATAAGAAGGCTATGTGCTTTGGTTTTCAATTTTTGATTTTTTTCTGAATGTTTATGCCCATTTGAATCTTGGTCAAGTCCTAGGTTTGACCAAGATTTTAGCAAGTTTAAAACACATGAAAATGAAAAGGCAAGCATGGATCCTTCTTAGTCATTCTAAAATGAAGCTTTTGGGTTTTTTTTTTGAAATCTCAATGTTTGAAACCCAAAACCACTTCTCTTCATATGGTTGGCTTCATAAGAAAGAGTTTAGGGTTAGGGGTAGATACATGATTTGTCGGGTTTGAATATGCATGTCTAGAACTTGTTTATCAATTTGAATGCTTACTATATATATGACTTAAGAATACTATGTGCTTTGGTTTTTCTTTTCTATTTTTTGATTTTTTTCTAAATTTTTATGCTCATTTGAATCTTGTTGGTCAAATCCTAGGTTTGACCAAGATTTAAACAAACTTAAATCATGAAAATGAAAAGGTAAGCCGGTATCCTTCTTAGTCACTCTAAAATGAAGCTAGCTTTTGGGAGGTTTTTGAAATTTCCATGTTTGAAACCCAAAACCATTTCTCTTCATGCTTGACTTCATAAGATAAAGTTTAGGGTTAGGTGTAGATACATGATTTGGCTGGTTTGAATATGTCTAGACCTTGTTTATCAACTTCAATTCTTACTATATGACATAAGAAGACTATGTGCTTTGGTTTTTCATTTTTTTGATTTTTTCTGAATGTTTATGCCCATTTGAATCTAAAGGCCGGTGAGAGAACACGTTAAAGGTTATTCTAACAAAGGTCATGCTTGGAATCTTACCTATGTATTATTGTACATCACAAATGTGAAATGAAAATATGTGCATCGATCTCTATAAACCATAAACCCTAACCCTAACTATATAGAAAAAGGTGAATGTTTATCGGGTTTGAGTTTTTATGCCCATTTGAGTCTTGGTCAAATCCTAGGTTTGACCAAGACTTAAGCAAGTTTAAAACACATGAAAATGAAAAGGGTAAGCCTGGATCCTTCTTAGGGTTAGGGCCAGCAGGGTAGATACATGATTTTTCTAGTTTGAATATGTCTAGACCATGTTTATCAACTTGAGTGCTCATGCATTATATGACATAAAAAGGCTATGTGCGTTTTTTTATTTTTTATACCCATTTGAATCTCGTTCAAATCCTAGTTTTGATCAGGATTTAAACAAGTTTAAGACATGAAAATGAAAAGGTAAGCATGGATCCTTCTTAGTCATTCTAAAAATGAAGCTTTTGGGGTGTTCTTGAAATCTCAATGTTTAAACCCAAAACCACTTCTCTTCACGGTTGACTTCATAAGACAGAGTTTAGGGTTAGGAGTAGATACATGATTTGTCGGGTTTGAATATGTCTAGACATGCTTGTTTATCAACTTGAATGCTTACTATATATATGACGTAAGAAGACTATGTGCTTTGGTTTTTTTTTTTTTCTGAATTATTATGCTCATTTGAATCTTGTTGGTCAAATCCTAGGTTTGACCAAGATTTAAACAAACTTGAAACATGAAAATTAAAAGTTAAGCCTGGATCCTTTCCTAGTCACTCTAAAATTAAGCTTTTGGGAAGTTTTTGAAATTTCCATGTTTGAAACCCAAAACCACTTCTCTTCATGCTTGACTTCATAAGACAGAGTTAAGGGTTAGGGGTAGATACATGCTTTTTCTATTTTGAATATGTCTAGACCTTGTTTATCAACTTGAATGCTTATTTTATATGACATAAGAAGGCTATGTGCTTTGGTTTTTCATTTTTCTGGTTTTTTTAATTTTATGCCCATTTGAATCTTGGTCAAATACTAGCTAGGTTTGACCAAGATTTAAACAATTTAAAAACATGAAAATGAAAAGGCAAGCCTGGATCTTTTGTAGTAACTCTAAAATGAAGCTCGTGGGAGGTTCTTGAAATTTCCATGTTTGAAACCAATATATACGACTTCTCTTCATGCTAGACTTCATAAGATCGACCGAGAGTTTATGGTTAGGGGGTAGATACATGATTTGTCTGGTTTGAGCAAGATTTAAACAAGTTTAACACGTGTAAACGAATAAGTAAGCATGGCTCCTTCTTAGTCACTCCAAAATGTACCAATTGATAGATGTGTTAACTTTGCTTCATGGAAAAATTAATGTCATGTAAATGAGTTAACTTGGATTTCCTACCCTTTAGTCCATAGGTAACTTTGTTCTAATGCACTATAATAATCAACTGAGTTTTTACACAACAGGTCTGTCACTTAGGTGTGGTGCCCATGCGTGAGGTCCCACACTTCAGTGAGCACAAGTCACGTGCGTAGGTACGCAAACTCCCAGCCATCTTCTTTGTCAAGAGAAGACGCATGAGGATGCGTATTGGAAGTCTGGGTCCTTCAGGATCCTTCGGTTGTCCCTCTCACAAAAAAAACAAATCTCTCATTCTCGGCCTCGCTCGACTCGCTCGCTCGCTCGCTCGCTCGCACCTCCTGCTCACTGACAAACCTTGCACAAAAGTCAACATCATCACCCGAAAAAGGGGAGACACCATAATGCACTCCCTTCTTGATGGCGTGTATTTCACACGTTCGTTGGGCAACCCCAAGAGGAAGGTATGATGCGCACAGCAGCAAGTTTTCCCTCAGAAAGAAACCAAGGTTTATCGAACCAGGAGGAGTCAAGAAGCACGTTGAAGGTTGATGGCGGCGAGATGTAGTGCGGCGCAACACCAGGATTCCGGCGCGTGGAACCTGCACAACACAACCAAAGTACTTTGCCCCAACGAAACAGTGAGGTTGTCAATCTCACCGGCTTGTAACAAAGGATTAACCGTATTGTGTGGAAGATGATTGTTTGCAGAAAACAGTAGAACAAGTATTGCAGTAGATTGTATTTCAGAACGAGAATTGGACGGGGTCCACAGTTCACTAGAGGTGTCTCTCCCATAAGACAAGCAGCATGTTGGGTGAACAAATTACAGTTGGGCAATTGACAAATAAAGAGAGCATGACCATGCACATACATATTATGATGAGTATAGTGAGATTTAATTGGGCATTACGACAAAGTACATAGACCGCCATCCAACCGCATCTATGCCTAAAAAGTCCACCTTCAGGTTATCATCCGAACCCCCTCCAGTATTAAGTTGCTAACAACAGACAATTGCATTAAGTATTGCGCGTAATGTAACTAGTGACTACATCCTTGAACATAGCACTAATGTTTTATCCCTAGTGGCAACAGCACATCCATAACCTTAGTGGTTCTTGTCACTCCTCCAGATTCACGGAGGCATGAACCCACTATCGAGCATAAATACTCCCTCTTGGAGTTACTAGCATCAACTTGGCCAAAGCATCTACTAATAACGGAGAGCATGCAAGATCATAAACAACACATAGACATAGTCTTGATAATCAACATAACAAGTATTCTCTATTCATCGGATCCCAACAAACGCAACATATAGAATTACAGATAGATGATCTTGATCATGTTAGGCAGCTCACAAGATCCGACAATGATAGCACAATGGGGAGAAGACAACCATGTAGCTACTGCTATGGACCCATAGTCCAGGGGTAGACTACTCACACATCACACCGGAGGCGACCATGGCGGCGTAGAGTCCTCCGGGAGATGATTCCCTCTCCGGCAGGGTGCCGAGGCGATCTCCTGGATCCCCCGAGATGGGATCGGCGGCGGCGGCGTCTCAAGGTTTTCCGTATCGTGGCTCTCCTGGGGTTTCGCACGGAGGCTTTAAGTAGGCGGAAGGGTAGGTCAAGAGGCGGCACGACACCACAGGGCGCGCGGCCAGGGGGCCGCGCCGCCCTAGGGGCCCCCTCGTGGCCCCTCTTCGTCTCGTCTTCGGTCTTGGAAGCTTCGTGAGAAAATAGGCCTCGGGCTTTTATTTCGTCCAATTCCGAGAATATTTCTTTACTAGGATTTCTGAAACCAAAAACAGCAGAAAACAACCGGCACTTCGGCATCTTGTTAATAGGTTAGTTCAGAAAATGCACGAATATGACATAAAGTGTGCATAAAACATGTAGATAACATCAATAATGTGGCATGGAACACAAGAAATTATCGATACGTTGGAGACGTATCAGCATCCCCAAGCTTAGTTCTGCTCGTCCCGAGCAGGTAAAACGATAACAAAGATAATTTCTGGAGTGACATGCCATCATAATCTTGATCATACTATTTGTAAAGCATATGTAGAGAATGCAGCGATCAAAACAATGTGTATGACATGAGTAAACAAGTGAATCATAAAGCAAAGACTTTTCATGAATAGCACTTCAAGACAAGCATCAATAAGTCTTGCATAAGAGTTAACTCATAAAGCAATAATTCAAAGTAAAGGCATTGAAGCAACACAAAAGAAGATTAAGTTTCAGCGGTTGCTTTCAACTTGTAACATGTATATCTCATGGATATTGTCAACATAGAGTAATATAATAAGTGCAATAAGCAAGTATGTAGGAATCAATGCACAGTTCACACAAGTGTTTGCTTCTTGAGGTGGATAGAAATAGGTGAACTGACTCAACATTGAAAGTAAAAGAATGGTCCTCATAGAGGAAAAGCATCGATTGCTATATTTGTGCTAGAGCTTTGATTTTGAAAACATGAAACAATTTTGTCAACGGTAGTAATAAAGCATATGCATCATGTAAATTATATCTTATAAGTTGCAAGCCTCATGCATAGTGTACCAATAGTGCCCGCACCTTGTCCTAATTAGCTTGGACTACCTGGATTATCACCGCAATACATATGCTTTAACCAAGTTTCACAAAGGGGTACCTCTATGCCGCCTGTACAAAGGTCTAAGGAGAAAGCTCGCATTTGGATTTCTCGCTTTTGATTATTCTCAACTTAGACATCCATACCGGGACAACATAGACAACAGATAATGGACTCCTCTTTTAATGCTTTAAGCATTCAACAACAATTAATTCTTTTCTCATTAGAGATTTGAGGATGTTTGTCCAAAACTGAAACTTCCACCATGGATCATGGCTTTAGTTAGCGGCCCAATGTGCTTCTCTCACAATATGCATGCTCAAACCATTCAACTCAGTGTAGATCGCCCTTACTTCAGACAAGACGAACATGCATAGCAACTCACATGAAATTCAACAACGAGTTGATGGCGTTCCCCAGTAACATGGTTATCGCACAACAAGCAACTTAATAAGAGATAAAGTGCATAATTACATATTCAATACCACAATAGTTTTTAAGCTATTTGTCCCATGAGCTATATATTGCAAAGGTGAATGATGGAATTTTAAAGGTAGCACTCAAGCAATTTACTTTGGAATGGCGGGAAAATACCATGTAGTATAGGTAGGTATGGTGGACACAAATGGCATAGTGGTTGGCTCAAGTATTTTGGATGCATGAGAAGTATTCCCTCTCGATACAAGGTTTAGGCTAGCAAGGCTTATTTGAAACAAACACAAGGATGAACCGGTGCAGCAAAACTCACATAAAAGACATATTGAAAACATTATAAGACTCTACACCGTCTTCCTTGTTGTTCAAACTCAATACTAGAAATTATCTAGACCTTAGAGAAACCAAATATGCAAACCAAATTTTAGCATGCTCTATGTATTTCTTCATTAATGGGTGCAAAGCATATGATGCAAGAGCTTAAACATGAGCACAACAATTGCCAAGTATCACATTACCCAAGACATTTATAGCAATTACTACATGTATCATTTTCCAATTCCAACCATATAACAATTTAACGAAGAAGAAACTTCGCCATGAATACTATGAGTAGAAACCAAGGACATATTTGTCCATATGCTACAGCGGAGCGTGTATCTCTCCCATAAAGTGAATGCTAGGATCCATTTTATTCAAACAAAACAAAAACAAAAACAAACCGACGCTCCAAGAAAAAGCACATAAGATGTGGCCGAATAAAAATGTAGTTTCAGGGGAGGAACCTGATAATTTGTTGATGAAGAAGGGGATGCCTTGGGCATCCCCAAGCTTAGACGCTTGAGTCTTCTTGATATATGCAGGGGTGAACCACCGGGTGCATCCCCAAGCTTAGAGCTTTCACTCTCCTTAATCATGTTGCATCATACTCCTCTCTTGACCCTTGAAAACTTCCTCCACACCAAACTCGAAACAACTCATTAGAGGGTTAGTGCACAATATAAATTGACATATTCAGAGGTGACACAATCATTCTTAACACTTCTGGACATTGCATAATGCTACTGGACATTAGTGGATCAAAGAAATTCATCCAACATAGCGAAAGAGGCAATGCGAAATAAAAGGCAGAATCTGTCAAAACAGAACAGTTCGTATTGACGAATTTTAAAATGGCACCAGACTTGCTCAAACGAAAATGCTCAAATTGAATGAAAGTTGCGTACATATCTGAGGATCATGCTCGTAAATTGGCGTAATTTTCTGAGCTACCTACAGGGAGATAGACCCAGATTCGTGACAGCAAAGAAATCTGGAACTGCGCAGTAATCCAAATCTAGTACTTACTTTTCTATCAACGGCTTAACTTGGCACAACAAAACTCAAAACTAAGATAAGGAGAGGTTGCTACAGTAGTAAACAACTTCCAAGACACAAAATAAAAACAAAGTACTGTAGGTAAAAACATGGGTTGTCTCCCATAAGCGCTTTTCTTTAACGCCTTTCAGCTAGGCGCAGAAAGTGTGTATCAAGTATTATCAAGAGATGGTGCATCGGCATTCTTACCAGGGGTGTTACTCTTACCTTTCTTACTCTTATTCCTACTCTTTGGTCTAGGAAATACATGACCGCATCCGGGTGTAGAGGTAAAATTTAGAGTGCCTTTCCCAACATCTATGATTGCTCCCATGAGTTTCATCAGGGATCTTCCAAGTGTGATTTGTCCTGTCCCTACACATTCAATAACGAGATAATCAATGGATACCGTCCTTCCAAGAAAGGTTGTGAAAACACCTTCAGCTATGCCCATAGGAATTACAACAGAGTTATCAGCAAGAGTTATTTCTTCTTCCCCTTCAGTAAGTCCCCAAAGTGTCAAAGATTTATAAATTTTTTCAGGCATGAGGCAAAACTCGGACATAATATCACAACGAGCAGGAAAAGTTTCACCACCAATAGTAACTTTAACAGTAGGCACCCACATTGAAGGTTCAAAGCTTAGTGGAACATAATCATAATATTCGCGAATTCGATTATACACTTCTTTTAAACAGGATATATTTGTTTCAATAGTGTCTAATCTATTATTCATACTAGCATGAGATGGATCAAAATTATTATCGGAGCTAAATGATGTAATCAATTTCCTTATAGCATTAAAAGCTTGATCCCCATCACAATGAAGGAAATCTCCTCCAACTACAGCATCTAAGGCATATCTATAGCGAAGAATAAGCCCGAAATAGAAATTACTAAGAAGCAAACTTAAGGTCATTTTAGGTTCAGTTTTACTATAAGCATCAAAAATTCTAGACCATGCTTCTTTAAAATTCTCTTCACCTCCTTGTTTAAAGGTGAAGATCAATTCCTCAGGTGATAGAGTAACAACTACGGGACTAGACATGATAATAAAGTAAATGCGAGTAAACTAATTTTTTTGTGTTTTCGATATAGCAAACAAGATAGCAAATAAAGTAAAACTAGCAACTAATTTTTTTGTATTTTGATTTAGTGCAGCAAACAAAATAGTAAATAAAACTAAGCAAGACAAAAACAAAGTAAAGAGATTGAGAAGTGGAGACTCCCCTTGCAGCGTGTCTTGATCTCCCCGGCAACGGCGCCAGAAATTTTATGCTTGATGGCGTGTATTTCACACGTTCGTTGGGCAACCCCAAGAGGAAGGTATGATGCGCACAGCAGCAAGTTTTCCCTCAGAAAGAAACCAAGGTTTATCGAACCAGGAGGAGTCAAGAAGCACGTTGAAGGTTGATGGCGGCGAGATGTAGTGCGGCGCAACACCAGGGATTCCGGCGCCAACGTGGAACCTGCACAACACAACCAAAGTACTTTGCCCCAACGAAACAGTGAGGTTGTCAATCTCACCGGCTTGCTGTAACAAAGGATTAACCGTATTGTGTGGAAGATGATTGTTTGCAGAAAACAGTAGAACAAGTATTGCAGATTGTATTTCAGATGTAAAGAATTGGACCGGGGTCCACAGTTCACTAGAGGTGTCTCTCCCATAAGACAAGCAGCATGTTGGGTGAACAAATTACAGTTGGGCAATTGACAAATAAAGAGAGCATGACCATGCACATACATATTATGATGAGTATAGTGAGATTTAATTGGGCATTACGACAAAGTACATAGACCGCCATCCAACCGCATCTATGCCTAAAAAGTCCACCTTCAGGTTATCATCCGAACCCCCTCCAGTATTAAGTTGCTAACAACAGACAATTGCATTAAGTATTGCGCGTAATGTAACTAGTGACTACATCCTTGAACATAGCACTAATGTTTTATCCCTAGTGGCAACAGCACATCCATAACCTTAGTGGTTCTTGTCACTCCTCCAGATTCACGGAGGCATGAACCCACTATCGAGCATAAATACTCCCTCTTGGAGTTACTAGCATCAACTTGGCCAAAGCATCTACTAATAACGGAGAGCATGCAAGATCATAAACAACACATAGACATAGTCTTGATAATCAACATAACAAGTATTCTCTATTCATCGGATCCCAACAAACGCAACATATAGAATTACAGATAGATGATCTTGATCATGTTAGGCAGCTCACAAGATCCGACAATGATAGCACAATGGGGAGAAGACAACCATCTAGCTACGCTATGGACCCATAGTCCGGGTAGACTACTCACACATCACACCGGAGGCGACCATGGCGGCGTAGAGTCCTCCGGAGAGATGATTCCCCTCTCCCGGCAGGGTGCCGGAGGCGATCTCCAGGATCCCCCGAGATGGGATCGGCGGCGGCGTCTCGCAAGGTTTTCCGTCGTGGCTCTCGGTACTGGGGGTTTCGTCACGGAGGCTTTAAGTAGGCGGAAGGGTAGGTCAAGAGGCGGCACGAGGGCCCCACAACACAGGCCGCGCGGCCAAGGGGGCCGCGCCGCCTAGGGTGTGGCCCCTCGTGGCCCCTCTTCGTCTCGTCTTCGGTCTTCTGGAAGCTTCGTGAGAAAATAGGCCTCTGGGCTTTTATTTCGTCCAATTCCGAGAATATTTCTTTACTAGGATTTCTGAAACCAAAAACAGCAGAAAACAGCAACTGGCACTTCGGCATCTTGTTAATAGGTTAGTTCAGAAAATGCACGAATATGACATAAAGTGTGCATAAAACATGTAGATAACATCAATAATGTGGCATGGAACACAAGAAATTATCGATACGGAGACGTATTCTTCACTCCTTCCGAGTGATCCCTCTTTTTCCTTCGAGTTTCACTCGACGGGCAAACACACATGTGCTGCATAGTAATAATAAAAAAGTAGAAAAATCGACCTACGAATCTATGATTAAATCGGTTAATCTAGGGTTTTGCCCACTACTACAGATCAAGTTCAAAAATATCCAACTACTGGTTCGATTTTGGGCTACTAATGTGCGTTGGTTTTTTATTTTTTATTTTTTCTGAATGTTTATGCCCATTTGAATCTTGGTCAAATCCTATGTTTGACCAAGATTTAAACACGCATAAACATGAAAATGAAAAGGTAAGCTTCGATCCTTTTTAGTCAATCTAAAATTAAGCTTTTGGGATGTTTTTGAAATTTCCATGTTTGAAACCCAAAACCACTTCTCTTCATGCCTGACTTCATAAGACAGAGTTAAGGGTTAGGGGGTAGATACATGCTTTTTCTATTTTGAATATGTCTACACCTTGTTCATCAACTTGAAGGCTTACTATATATATATGACATAAGAAGGCTATGTGCTTTAGTTTTTCATTTTTTATGTTTTTTGAATTTTTATGCCCATTTGAATCTTGGTCAAATCCTAGGTTTGACCAAGATTTAAACAAGATTAAAACATGAAAATGAAAAGGTACGTAAGCCTGAATCCTTCTTAATTAGTCACTCTAAAATGAAGCTTTTGGGAGGTTTTTGAAATTTCCATGTTTGAAACCCAAAACCATTTCTCTTCATGCTTGACTTCATAAGACAAATCTAGTTTAGGGTTAGGGGTAGATACATGATTTGTCGGGTTTGAATATGTCTACACATGCTTGTTTATCAACTTGAATGCTTACTATATGACATAAGAAGACTATATGTGTGTTGGTCAAATCCTATGTTTGATCAAGATTTAAACAAGCATAAATCCTGAAAATGAAAAGGTAATTAAGCTTGGATCCTTCTTATTCACTCTAAAATTAAGCTTTTGGTTGGAAGTTTTTGAAATTTCCATGTTTGAAACCCAAAACCACTTCTCTTCATGCTTGACTTCATAAGACATATATAGTTAAGGGCCAGGGGTAGATACATGCTTTTTCTGTTTTGAATATGTCTAGACCTTGTTCATATCGATCAACTTGAATGCTTACTATATATATATGACATAAGAAGGCTATGTGCTTTGGTTTTAATTTTTTGTTTTTTCTGAATGTTTATGCCCATTTGAATCTTGGTCAAGTCCTAGGTTTGACCAAGATTTTAGCAAGTTTAAAACACATGAAAATGAAAAGGCAAGCATGGATCCTTCTTAGTCATTCTAAAATGAAGCTTTTGGGGGTCGATCTTGAAATCTCAATATAATGTTTGTAACCCAAAACCACTTCTCTTCATGCTTGACTTCATAAGACAAAGTTAAGGGTTAGGGGTAGATCGATACATGCTTTTTTCTGTTTTGAATATGTCTAGACCTTGTTGATCAACTTGAATTCTTACTATATATGACATAAGAAGGCTATGTGCTTTGGTTTTCATTTTCTGTTTTTTTTTATTTTATGCCCATTTGAATCTTGGTTGAATAATAGCTAGGTTTGATCGACCAAGATTTAAACAATTTTAAAACATGAAAATGAAAAGGCAAGCATGGATCTTTTTAGTCACTCTAAAATGAAGCTTTTGGGAGGTTCTTGAAATTTCCATGTTTGAAACCAATAGACTTCGTAAGATCGACCGACTTTATGGTTAGGGGGTAGATACATGCTTTTTCTATTTTGAATATGCCTAGAACTTGTTCATCAATTTGAAATTTCCATTTTGAAACCCAAAACCCCAAATCTGTGTCCGCCGTTGTGGGGGTTTATATCTCAACAAAAAAGTAATGCGGACTATCTTGACGGAAATGGAACTTCGTGATATAGTTTATCATTTTACCGTGAAAAGTAATGCCTACAATAAATGGTAATTCGTGATAGCTTATCATTTTCGAGTGGGGTACATAAGATACGGGTCAAAAATGGCGCCTCTACATTTTTAAGATAAACTAGGCCATATTTTAGTGCCAATTCCCAACTCTTTACGATTTTTAGTGTTTTTAGCCAGTTTCACACATTTAAATGACTATATGCTGATTTATTGGAAGTAATTCAAATTTGAAATGTAGGTGTGTTATAACTTGGTCATAGAAATCCCCCAAAATCATTTTTAGATTCATATTACTTACACTATATACATAAACCAATGATAGTACTGAAATATTCAACCCCTTTGAATGGATAATCATGTCGACCATTTTGATCTGGTTTTGAAATAAAAAAATGAAACCCTTCCGCATTGAGTGCTCATATGTAGGTGTACTAGTGGACAGGGAAAATAAGAAACCCGTGATAGGGTAATAAAAAACATTTTTTCTTCACAAAATGGACTATCATGTATGAAGATTCATGGGTTTCAAGCCGAATAATATATATAGTTATATATGGCCATATTTGTGACATATTTTATTATAATGTGCCCAAATTGGGCATGGTGGTGCATCTAGCCAGTCCCAACAATGATTTAAAAGTTTGCCTTGGTTCTTGTAGTAACATGTGCACGTGGGAAATTGAAGAAGCAAGGCAAACTCCAACATATATGAATGGTGATAGAACATGTTAAATGTTATTCTAACAAAGGTCATGCTTGTTTAATTAATTTCTTACTTATGTAGTATTGTACATCACAAGCGTGAAATCAAAATATGTGCATCATCTCTATAAACCCTAACCCCCTAACCCTAAACACTTATAAATCTATATATCACTACAACAAAAAATCAGTCATGGGATTCAAAGGTTTGCCATTGTTTTCTTGTAGTACTTAATACAATGCTCACACACTTTTGGGAAGTGAGTGGAACTTGTACTCAAACACACATGTGGTGCCGAAAACTGTGCAGGGTTCTTCTAAAAGAGGATATACAAGTGTGTATATATATGCCACACGTTCATTTGGTATTGTCATATATATATAGAGGTAGTATGTAAACCACAAATGATATGACTCAATATTCATGCTTTGTTTCGAGCTTTTTTATATCGAGCCCCACAATAACTTTGGCATGTTCTGAAATTGATGTCGATCAATCTCATGACGCTCACCCTTGTTTTGTGCTAGCTAGTTGGACGAAGGGGCTCGTGTGGTTAGCCATTATATCTCTTGTACCATGGCTCCAGACATTCGGGTCACACACCTCTGTATTTTTTTCAGTTATTTGTTTGATATGTACTTCATCTATGCACTGTTCAAATTTGCATTTAAGCAATTTAGCCCCCAAAAATGGTACATATATGGATTCACATTGAGATAATTCATGAAACTTTGGAAATGGCCATCTAGTTTCATGTTTCCCCACAAATGAGAATTGGATTAATTGGTGGCAGACAAGTAAAAGCACATTTATGCGCGACAACCCAAAATGCACAAGTAAAAGCTCTCTTTTCTAAAACATTGGTATGGCATGTCTGCTATTTTCCCTAGCTATATAGAAAAAAGACGCACAATCCATGCTTTCCGATTGCCGGTTTTGAACCACCTTTGGCTTGATTTCAAATTTAGGTCAAAATCATGGGGTGGTGGTGGTGGTAGGGGACACGAGTGTGTTTCTTTTGGATGAAGCGCTCGTATTTGCAAGTTTTTTGGGGTCCCACAAATTTAGCTCGTATTTGCAAGTTTTTTGGGGTCCCACCATCCCTTCACACGCGGAAAAGTGTTAGGCGAGTAGTAAAATGGCATGACCAACAAGTTTCAATTAAAATTTCGAATATATAACCAAAATGTACCAAGTGTTAAATGAGTTAACTTGGGTTCATGGAAAAAATAATCTCATGTAAATGAGTTAACTTGGCTTTCCTACCCTTGAATCCATACGAAACTTTGTACGGAGTTCTAATACAGTATAATGATCACCCGAATTATTACACCAACAGGTCTGTCACTTACGTGTGGTTCCCATGCGTGAGGTCCCACACTTCAGTGAGCACAAGTCACGGACAATTTTTTGCAAATGTTGCAAAGGATAAAAGGTGGAAGAGGGTCACACGGAAGGAGAAGAGGAAGGGAGAGCAGTCACGGCCTCGAAATGCTTCAACCTTTCCGGGAAGTTATGTTGACTGGCACGCAAGGTTTTTCAGTGCTGCAAACCTGCATTGCGGCGATTTTGACAGAAATAACCCTTTTGGCAAAGAAAAACACGGACTGAGCCTCTGAGCAATCTATTTCACTGGACTAACCTTTTTGTGTGGCTCATTCTGTGTTTTTCTTCGCCAAAAGGGTTACTTTGTCAAAATCGCCCCTGCAGTGCAGGCTACGCGCCCGTCTAATATTCTTTTTTTTTCAATGACAAAGGGGGGAGAGAGAGAGAGAGAGTCTTGACGACGTGTTTTCACTTGAGTACTTGACAAAGAAGATTGTTGGAAGTTTGCCTACCTACCGCACATGACTTGTGCTCACTAAAGTGTGGGACCTGCATGTATGGGACCCTGCAGCCCTCTTAGGGCAGACGTGTGAGACGCAAAATATGTTTTTTAGTTTAGTAAGGCAAAAAAATAAGCCTTGGAGGGCCGAGGCGGGGCGGCCGTCCGCCATTTTTATACCTTACGCCCCTCACACCTCGTTTCATTTGTCATGTCTACCAAGGAAGAGCTCGGAGGAGAAGATGCAGTCCTAGCTTCTCGGCCCCCTGGCGCCCCACGCATAAATACTTACCAGAAGTACACTGTCTCTAACAATCCTGCCTCCGAAGGGAGATCTCGGAGGAGACGATGCGGGCTCAGCGTCCCCGCCGTTGATGAGCCAGGACACAAGGGTTACTACGCCTCTTTTAATTACCTTCGTTTTGCTGCTAATACTCGGACTTATATCTGTTATCTTCCGCAGGAGAGTGTCGATATCGCCGGAGAAGATGATGTGAGGCAGATGATCAAGCTCGCAGAGAAGATGATGTAAAGGAGATGGTCAAGCTCGGAGCAGAAGATGATGTAAAGGAGATAGTCAATGTCGGAGAAGATGATGTAAAGGAGTTAGTCAATCTCGGAGAAGATGTGGTGGCATTGGACCAACCGCGGTCGTTGGGCGAGATCCCGGAGATTCACTTACCTCGTTTGCACTGGTAATGATATGCCTGATCTGTAACATTTTGAACGTTTTTCGTCGGCTTACACAGGAGCTATCTCGGCTTAGGGTCAACAAGGCCCCGGGAGCGGAACTTCCGCATCTCGGCGCCGAGAACTCCGAGTTACGCCAGAAGCGCCCTGGTGAATCGCACGCGCAGGCGCAGCACATCCGTTCGCAGGATCTCTCATCCTTCGACGTCAGGTTCCAGCGAGAGGTCGTAGAAGAAGATAAGTTGCCAGCTTCCCCGCCGTTCAAGAGGATGAAGGAGCTGAAGACGGAGGTTAATATTAGCTGACTTTGGGTTGCTGGTTTTTGGGTACTTCGAGTCACTGACATGTAGACACCACTTAAGTCTGTCCTACATGTTTGTGACCACATTCGTTAATCAGCCAATTTGTGCCCTTCGTTTGCCGGTAACGCTCGATATGTTTGTTGTTACCTTTGGCAGGATCACTCCCCTTGCTTATCCTGTCGAAGGATGAAGTTGGATCTTGCCAGCATGCGGGAGGAGAACAGAGAGTTAGGGATCAAGATATTTCGGTACAGGCAGGCGGTGTCTTTCCTAGAAGTGGATGAGATCACGGCCTGTGCTCGTAGGAGTTGTGACGAGGCCATTCATCTGGGAGAACGGATCAAAGCTCAGCTTGTCTCTTTGATGGAAGTCGCAGAACGCGTGATTTTCAATGCTAGAGAGGCGCGGGAACGACTTCTGGTGGCTGAAGATCTCGCATAGCAGTTTAATCATGTGCGCTTATTAGTTGCCTACTATTTTTGTAATTATTCACAATTAAGTATGTATCAATGGCTTGCCTTTTGTGTGACGGAGGAAATTGCACATACCACCACTTGTTGGTGCAGTTTTTGCACATAACACAATTTGAGATTCTTTTTACACAAATAACCAGATTTTGACGTTAACTTTTGCACAAAAAACAACCTTACTCCATGTTTTCTTTTGTCTTCTAAAGACATGTAGGTGCTTCGAAAAATACCTCCGTTCCAATGCTTAAAGCTTAGTATATTTATCTTGAAAAGTCAAACCAAGTAAAGTTCGACAAAACTCTTAAAAGAATCTATCAGCACATATAATATTTTGTAGACACCATATGAAACTATAATTTATTTTCTATCTAATAATATTGATTTTGTATCTTGCATATTAATGCTTTTGGTAAAAACTTAGTCAAACTTAACTTAGTTTGACTTTGACTTTCGAAAAATCAATTTAATCCTTAAGCTTTGGGACGGTGGTTCTAGACGTGGTCTAGACGTGTTTCAACATATTACCTTCGCATTTTCTAAACGCATGGAGTTTCTTACAAAGTTTATTTTTCGAAATATTTTCGACTTTGTATTATTTTTATTCATTTCCCCCTGGTTGTCATGTTTTCTGTCCGGCTTCCCCAGCTCATCCATCCGTAATCCACATGCGCGCGTGACACGAGTAGTGGGAGACATGGTGCCCAAAGGGATAGCTTTTATTAATGGTGGCGACGGTTCCCTAGGCCAATGCTGGCGATACGTCTCATCGTCGCTAGCTGTGCCTTCCCCATGCGGCCGTATTAATGCACACCACTGCTCCTTTAGTCCTTTGCGCCTCCGCGGCTGATCAAGTAAGTTTGATCATAAAAGATGATCACATAAGCTCGATGATTACCTATAACCTAAAAATTATCTTAATTTGTAAACGAAGACATAAAATAACTAGTTGTTTGATTAGGAAAGACAAAGGAAATTTCTATTGAGATTGAGTTCATTTCATAGTTGTTATAGACACATAGCAATATTACCAAGAGATAGGATTGTAGAGAAAGCAATCCATAGGTATTTTGGAGGGTTACTCCGTACAAGATACCTTTAGAAATCCTTTGAACCAAACAAACTCCGATTCATATTAGTAGACTATAATATGGATATATCTAGACACATTTTAGTTCAAGATTCATCCATATCATTTGACAAGTAATATGAATCGGAGTGAGTATATTAAATGGATTAGTATATATTGTTCGAAAAAATTAAGTTATACTGTACTAATAAAGAAACCATTTCTGTGGTCAAACTGATTTGACGGGACAGTAACTGCACCAGGACGTAGTGGCGTGCTATCCTAGCCGAAGTTTTACTCGGCGCATCGATGCAGCTGCTGAAGAATAAAAAAAGTCATATCCACTCCTACTCTTCACCTCCATCGTTTCCATCCTTGGCTCTCCACTTCCATCATCGTTCTCCACTCGCCAAGCGCTGCTAGCAAATTTTTTCATCCTCTAGATCTCCCATTTGCATAGCTTTCTCTCCTCACCTCTCCGCAGAACCGCAGCACTCCTCCTTCCCGCTCGACTCTCCTACAAATCTCCAATCACACATACTTGCTTCCGCCCTCTTAAATCCATCTCGTCTCCATGGCGGCATCGAACGACGACCAGCTGTATGGCGACTGGGGGAAGCTCCCCGCCGAGCTGTTCAATCTCATTGCCCAGAGTCTGGACGTTACAGTCGACGTCCGGCTGGCCGCATGCTCCAAAACGCTGTGCCGCCATGTCGCCGACAACATGAATCTACACCATTGGGATGGACCCTGCTTGCTGATGCCCGATTCTGCCCATTGGCACTATGATGATAGTAGTGCGCACCACACGGTGTACCACGTTGTGCCCCTCGACCATCCTCGGTGCACAGCCATCCTGCCGTTCATGGACAATAGATTCTGGGTTGGCATGAACGGCGACTGGATCGCCGGCGTGGACAGTGGTGGGAACTGGTTCCTCGCGAACATCTACACGCACCAAGAAATCTCCCTACCATCGTCGGAAACTTGCAACATTTTTCGGGAGGAATGGATTGGCTTCCCCGACTTGCCTCCTGAAAGGTACATGACGTATGGGCGTGCCATGTTTTTGTTGAAGATTGTAATTTGCGAAGTGCCCACAAAAGCTGGACATTACTCAGATTACAAGCTCATCGCTCTATTCAATTCTGGACTCGCTTACCTGGCTAATGGTAGCCAGGAGTGGAGGTTATTCTCTCTTGCTAGTTGGGGTGTAGATTACAGTGACGCCATCGAGCACAACGGCTTCATTGTTGCGGTGGATGGGTGGACCGGCACCACATATTGCTGGGATCAATCACAGGCCGGTAATTCTTCAATCCATATGATATACTTCGCAATAAATTTTAATATCAAGCGCATTCATGATATATTGTAACTGAATTAACTAATTGCTCAATAAGATTTTTTTCACCTTTCAAATGACTGTGCACCATTTAATTATCCAAACCTGACTGAACCATTGCTACAAACGAATTACAGTACTATATGCAGTGCACTAATCTCTCAACCCAAACCAGATTATTGCAGTATATGAATGCATTCCTGAATTAGTTACTGCATGCTCTTGTCAGAATATGAATAAGGAGCTTAGCCCTGGCCTCTTCATCAATTGATGCATGCAAACTTTCAATTTATTTGAATATTCGATGTACTCAAAGCTTTACAATCATGGATCAGATAAGGTTGAGACATGTATCTACCATCAATGAATATGAGTGTAATTAACATACATCTCAAATGGGAACAACTTTATTTCTTCGAGTTTTTATACAAGTATAATGACTGCATCTTCCATTTGATCCTACAAATGTGAAGTTGCAGCTATTGGTATTATTGTCTTCCTGAGCCATTCAAACACTAATTTTTTTTGGTCTCCGTTTACAATGCAGATGCACACCTTGCCCTGCCATTCGTGATCCCATCACCGATGGAGGATCCATTTGGCAGATGGTTTTTAGCTCGATCAGCCGATGGCAAGCGCTTGATGATCATCCATGAAGATCGGTATATACGTAGCAATGATCACCTTGAGCCTGCAGAAGTTCTGCATGATGGTAATGGCCTTATCCTGCGGGAGTGTCCTGCCCCTGTCATACATATTTTTGAGAAAGATCTATCCCTGATTGGACCCAATTGGAGTCGAGTTGACAGCCTTGGCACACACTCTCTGTTCATTGGACTGAATTATCCAATGAACCTGAAGATAAATGATGGCAATGCTCCTGATGGAAAATTGACTCCATTCATGAGGTCAAATTGTGTGTACATCGCGTACTATGCATTTCGGGAACCAGCATTTAGTTGTATTTGTCGTTGTAACCTGCAGCAAGGGGAAAATGAGCTCATGGGAGTTATCACCCTTCCAAAAGAAGGTTGGGGATTTCCCCGACAGGCGACAATGTGGTTTAAGCCTAGTCTGAAAAATATCCGCATGTTGATGCAACCCTAAACTGAGCCATGAATCTTTCTGGAGAAAATAATCTTTTTTGTACGATATATTTGAACAATTCAGTAACCTGTTCCGTATCTTAATATGCTCTTCCTTTTTTCTGAATCTTATATACCTTGACCCATTTCAGTGTGTCTGTTTACTCATTTTAGTGTGTATGTAGCCCACATTGAAGTAATCTAATCTTATTTAAACGGATGGTGATGAACTCTGTATTTCCATCCTTCGTAAACCGTGCATGTCTGTTTATTTTTAGTTTCATTTCAGCAACTATTATTAGTATATGCACACCTTTTTTTAATGTTGAGAGGAGTATAAGGGCATTACAATGCTATATACTATATGGCGCTAATAGAGAACAAATGAATGTGAAAAGATTGTAAAATCCTCCAGGTACTCTCCTTACAGCGCTAATTGCTGATGGCAGACTGACTTCCTGTTGGTTCCGGTGCTGTAGCTAGGACTGGTGAAAAGAGTTTCACGCCCCTTGCAGTAGCGCCTGTGTTGGACGTGCCCTAATGTTTTCCTGCTAAAAATTGCAATCTTTTAAGCACTTGGGTACGGTATTTCCCCACCAGCCTGGATGCAGGCCGCCAAACGCGTCTTAACCAATGTTTAAAATAGCGTGTTAAATGAATTAGCGGCAGCCTCCTTCAAACGATATGAACGCTATATCGTGGTAATAGTGTGGTATATTTTAAATAGCATTTTCAAAATAATACTAAATATAGCCTAAAAATAAATAATTTTACTAGAGCGAATAGATATATATAGTCCAAAAGTGACTGAATCATACATACATAACCACATATAGAAATAGATCTCAAGTATTTTAGAAGGCTAACATCAACATTTCACAAGGCAACAACATAGTATAAATTATTTATTAAAACATATTAGCATTAGCGATATTATCTTCTGACTTAGAAGTGGAACCAACAGATTGTAGTTCATCACCACGAAAAAGTGAAAGCAACTTGCCTGAAAAAAATAGCGCGCTAACACTATGAAGTAGGACGATATAGCATGCTGTTTCGCAAATAGCGCCACAGCGTGCAAAATTACTAAGCGTGGACCCTCTAGATATGCTATAGTGCGCTTTTAGCGGAGAAATAGTTAACTGGGCTTCATTGAGGCCCTGGTTTGACAAAGCAGCCTGAGTACGCATCTAAAAAAAATCTGCCTGAGGACGCATGCTTGTAAAAATGAGAGAGCAGACTACAATTACTTCAGTCCCGAACCCTCTATCTCTCCCACCTACTTCACCTCTTTTACACTAATGACTGCCATGAACGGCTCGCCTCCTCCCTCCACCGGCAGCTGCCTGGCGGTAACGGCCGCCGACACAGATGAACATCGCCGATATTTCCTGAACTCAGCCGATTTGATCCACCGCATCCTCCAGCAGCTTGATGGACGTCCAGTCTCTTCTATCCAGATCGTGACTAGAGAAGGATCTACGAGTACATCCGTTTCTTACCCTTTGGCAGCGTCGGTTCCATCTCTCGCGGTACTTTCTTCTCCGCTGGAAGCACCATCTGGCTCGGCACTGATTTCCCTGGCGGCGGCACCAGCTTCTCCGGCTGCGCCGACCCCAACCCCCGCGGCACGGTCTTCTCCGGTGGCGGCACCACCAAAAGTGGTTGTAAGTTGTCCTGAACTCACTAGGATGCAGGTGTAAGTAGTCAATGATAGTTGGGGTTTTAAACAAGTTCTGTTTTCTTTAATGATGGGAAACTAGTATTCTTCTGCAAATGTTTTTTTAATGACGGGAAACAGTAGATGTTAAGTACTAGTTCTGGCAAAAAAAGATGTTAAGTAATAGTATCCATCACAGAGCAGGGTTTGGCAGTCTGAACATACAAATATATGCTCCATGTTACCTGTTTCAGAAAGTCTGAAAGCTTGCTCAGTACCTGTAAAATCAAATTGTCTTGCTGCTGCTAGATTTTGTGCAAACTAATTAAAGAGATAGCTAGATGCATTTTCTCCATGTATGTTACGTTCTGATTTATATGTTGTTGATTGATATATACCGTGCTTAACTAGATGCAGAAGCAAACTCGCTCCAACGTCAATGAGCAACTACGTCTTAGGACTGTCGATTGTACATGTCCTCTGCACCCCCCGAGTTCAGAATTCAAAGAAACTCACTAGCCAAAAAGCCGAAGGTGACGGGCAGGCGTGATGCAGCAATTCAACGTTTTATATTAAAAGGGCGAGGGAAAGGCCGCCCTAAACGGGTTGGTCACTCGGCGGACCCTCCTCAGCCCTCGCGCTTCTATGTGCAACTGGATGGCAACGATGACATGTATATGTTGGTCATCCCCAGAGAATTCAAGCAATGTCTGAAAGGGATTCTTCCCAGGCCTATCAAGCTCAAGACGAGCGTAGGCTGCGCCTGGTATGTGCA
This sequence comes from Lolium multiflorum, assembly GCA_030979885.1. Taxonomy (NCBI): domain Eukaryota; kingdom Viridiplantae; phylum Streptophyta; class Magnoliopsida; order Poales; family Poaceae; genus Lolium; species Lolium multiflorum. The sequence continues at coordinate 52,650,269 of CM061751.1, read as the reverse complement.
CATCGATGAGTACCAGGGTGAACTGGTCTTGAAGGATGGTTGGTTCGGGTTTGCAGAGGCGCATGAACTGCAGCTCGATGACATTCTCGTCTTCGAGGTGAAAGACACTTCCTTGATGAATGTGTTGATCTACGACTGTAACACCTCCACCCAGAGGGTAATATTTTGTGCTGATCACCCTTAGTTGCATGCATGATCTGCAGTGCTTTTAGGAAGAGGGGATCAGAAACACCTCAATATTTTATTGAATTAACTAGATGCTGCTTTTGGACCTGGGGTAGTGCCCTGCTGATGTTCATGCTGAACTTGGTTTTTGTATTAAGCTGAACTGGGGATCAGATACACTGTGATGAGACTTTGTTAATTAGCTAATATAGTATATGTTAGACATGTTTTATTTTACTTTAATTTACTGTGATATGCTGCGGTAGTTTCAATGTGCGGTCTGATGATTTGTATTATACCTAGCTACATGGAGCTCAACATTTTGAAATATTCATAGATTTGTAAGTGTAAATGTGATATATCCCATATGTAGTCAATGCTTTCTTGTACGAGCTTGTAAAATCTCAGGGAAAAATACATTTTATTTTAGGAAGTGTAAAAGTGACCAATTTTTTTGATCTGATTGTAGCGAACACAAGTGCAGATGGTCAAACCCCCAAAACTTCTCATATTCATTGTTACATGGTCGAGATATAAAGGTATTTTACGCACTGGTTTAATACTCAACTGCTTACATCCATGTTTGTTTGCAGTTTTTTTGACACCTCTTAATGCTCCCTCCGATCCATATTTTTTGAGATACACAGTACAAACACAGACGCTCTCATATAGATGTATCTAGACACATATTAGTTGTAGAGACATCCATTTTATCATCAAGTAATGAGGATCAGATGGAGTATCGTTTTCTTTTTACCAAAAGAAACGGATATACTGTATAGTACAACGTAGTCTGAGGCCCTTAGCTCTGAATGCAATTTCTGTGTGCACACTGATCGGATCATAACCCACACGACCTGTCTCACTGGTATGTAGGTCCGGGCCCCACCAGATACTGATAAAGCCCAGTGACCCGCCGGGTGAAGTTTTCTGTGGATTCCTGCGTACCTGACTTCGTTCCTCCAAGAAACGCGCATTTTTTTTGACCGGGGGACACGCGCATTTATTCCCTTGCTGATGTATAATTCTCAGTTTCTCACAGTCCCCTCATGTTCAGATCTCCCCAGATCCCTCGTCCATCTCCCCTGAGTCCTCTCCCTACACCACCGGCGTCCACCACCGCTCGGACTACGCGGCTTGGACTCCGTCCTCTACGGATGCGGCGACATCGCACCTAAAAACTCCACTAAGGCGGCGCGGCATCCCCGATTCTCTCGGTCCATGGCTGCAATGGCGGTATGTTTCCCCCGAATCACTAGGGTTGCCGGTCACATCTTTATTATATCTAAGCTGTATTGCCGGTTGCTTAGCATTGTTTGATATAGACTATTTCTCTCATCCAGTGTATATATTAATCCTCTGGTAAAGACTCGGGCTACACATGCACGCATGCTAGCTAGGTTGGGACTGGATCTAATGTGTGCAATAATAATCGTTCAAATATGATATTGGTCAATCCACGGCCGATAATCACATATGAGGACACCGAGCATGCATGTCTGGCTTATGGACTCTTTAGGCCGACGCTGATTTTTTTTTTGTTTGCTTGGTCGATCTGTACTGGCGGATGATGAACTGCAGATGCATTACTCTGATGCTAGACCTAGCCAGCAAGCATGCATGGCTCATGCTAGCTTGATTTCTATTCTCATAGCTACTATTTATATCGATTTGGCTTCTGCGATACAATGATACACTATGCTGAATAATTTGATGATACAAGGTTGTACATATCAGCCTAGCTAGATTCAGAAGCTTATTGTTCAGACTGTGTGTTCGATAAGAACAATGATCCGCTGACTTTGCTAGGTGCCTTTGATTATGCATTTGCTTGGAATTACGGTCAGAAGCTAGAGGCATTATCTAATTGAGGCCTCTTTTTTGCAGTGTTCAAACAAGAAGCTCAAGCTTGGAGAGAGCTTATCATGGAAGGAGACATCTGTAGAGCCAGCCCCAGTGTGCAAGGTGTTTAGGCGCATCGATGAGGAGAATACCGCTGACAGCTTCTGCAAGGTACTATGTACATCGGAGTTAGAGGTGATTACCATCCCCAGTCGTGTTCTACCCTGGTTTTACGGTGGGTGTCCAGAGTCCATCAACCTGAAGATGTCCACTGCATGCACCTGGATTGTGGACCTGAAGCAACAAGATGGCAATGTTTTAATGGACGCAGGATGGCCAGAGTTTGTCAAAGCACATGACTTGAAGGTAGGATACCTCCTGACCTTCAAGAAGATTGACACCAAATCATTGCAGGTGCTCATATTTGGTTACAATTGCTGTGAGAAGGTTATATGGTGTTCAGGTTATCACCCATCGCTGGGGCAACAAAATGAATCACAGCTGCATTAAGTTGTCTTACAAATGTTCTGTAGTATAATGATGATGTATTGTGGTGAACATGATGGTACCATTACTGCATTGTGGTCACATGTGAGGGGGGGGTATAAGTGGATTGCCTAGCCCTTTCCATTAGTTCGGACTTTTGGTTGCGTTGGCTTGTGTATGAAGCTTGGCATGGTATCAGAGCCCAGGGTCTCGAGTTCGAGACCTGGCTTTCGTAATTTATCCTAAAAATTGGTGCTGCCCTCCGTTGCCCTCCTCGGAGTCCACGTATATACCTCTTGAGAGTCTCCTTGTGTTGACCTCTTCCGGTCACACGTGAGGAGGGGTGTTCAGATGTATAAGTGGATTGCCTAGCCCTTTCCATCAGTTCGGACTTTTGGTTGCGTTGGCTAGTGCATGAAGCTTGACAAACCTTATTTATATGTACAACTCTCTAGTTGTACTATTAATTATTATGTGCTTATGTTGGCTGGATTGTGATGAACATGAGATGTTCTGTTGTTTCCGTAAAGAAAAAAACGTGTTGTTTTTTCGAATCCTGCGCTGGATATGTTTTGCACAAACTAGTGAAGTGCCGCTGACAAAACATATTATGCGCAAATAGGCAACCCTCAGCAACGATCATGGGTTCAAGCATCCAGGATCCACTGCCTTGACATCAGCAAGCACAGATGAACAGTTGGTTGACTTGTAGATTTGGACGTTGGATCGAAAATAGATAGCTAAGAACTAAGTACTGTAGCATGTAGCATATGTACTGTTCATGGTCTCATTCCGGGTTCAAGTGCTACCCCATGTAGCACCACTTTTTTTTTGGTTAGCCAGACAACCTTCCCAATAAAAAAAAGTACTACCTTCCCTGCATGGGCCAATTGTTTGTACTTTTGGGCTGCCGCCGGCCATGTACATGGTGATTGCTGTCAGCCTGCTTACTTCGCTGATAACAATCCAAAAACATTTAATGGGCCTCCGACTCATGCCATTGGGGCCCTTCCTAATTTAAACACGGAGATCCTATGATTGGCCCTCAAGAAACCGAGATTCTAAATATAAAGTTATTTTTATTTCGTATCAATTATGATTATGATTCTTTTTAAATGCGCATAGCCAGTATGCGCATCTACATGGGCTCTATATTTTGATATATTCATATAGTTGATTTCAAAATTTTCATAAATTATTTAAAGTTCCAAGATTTATTCTATCAGTTTGCAAGATCTTAGAGTGTATTTGTAGTTTAAAAAAATGACAAACCTCTTCATCAGATTGTTGTTAACAAGTGTAGTGTTGTGAACCCAAAATATATTACATACTTCCTCGTAGATCAAATTTGAACTAATTAAGTTGAACTAAAACCCGGATCAACAGTTAGTATGGATTATGTGCATGGAGTACGAAGAACAAATGAATAGGCAATATTTCAGTTTTTCCTTCAGTTGAGAATGCTAGAGCAGGACCCATTTGCCAGTAGCGTCCCTCAACATTTGAAGGTAAAGACAAACAAAAGGGATCGAAAAAAGCAAGTATCCTACATATCTCGGGTTAAAACATATCGAGAAATCACATATTTCTTGTACATAGAGGCTGACATCGTGGACCCATCGGCCAGCCGTGGAAAAAAATCCAAGAAATGAAACAATTATCGTACAGAGAAGCTGACATGTGGGACGCATTTTGCAGCAGCGTCCTCAACTTTAACAAAGGCGGCAGGGGATCGAAAGAAAAAGCAAAGTTCCCAGAAATCAGCGGTCAAAAATAAATCCAAGAAATGAAATGTTTATTGTTCATAGAGGCTGACATGTGGGACCCACGAGCCAGCAGCGTCCTCAACGTTTCAAAGGCGGCAGGGGATCGAAAAGGCAAGTGACCATATATCAGGTGCCAAAAATAATCCAAGGAAAGAAACTTTTATTGTACATAGAGGATGACATATGGGTCCCGTTTTGCAGGAGCGGTCTCACATTTTCCAAGGCGGCACGGGATCGAAAAAAAGAAAGGAAAGGTTTATCGTTCAGAGAGGCTGAGATGTGGGACCCATGGGCCAGCAGCGTCCTCTTAGTTTCAAAGGCGGCAGGGGATAAAAAAAGGCAAATAGCCGTAATTAGGGTCAAAAATAAATCAAACAAAGGAAACTTTTACTGTTCATAGAGGCTGACAGGGACCCATGAGCCACCAGCGTCTCAACGTTTCAGAGCGGCATGAGATCGAAAGAAAAAGGCAAATACCAAGAAATTATGGGTCAATAATAAATCAAACAAAAGGTTTATTGTTCATAGAGGCTGACATGTGGGACCCCCGGCAGCGTCCCCAACGTGTAGGCGGCAGGAGATAGAAAGACAAAGGCCAAAAATCAGTTGGTAAAAAATCCAAGAAAAGAAACATTTACCGTTCGAGAGGTGACATGCGGGACCCATGAGGCAGCAGCATCCTCAACGATTCCAAGGCGGCAGGGATCAAAAGGGGTCGAAAATAAATCCATCATAGGAAACTTTTATTGTTCATAGAGGATGTGGGACCGACCTGCCAAGCGTCCTCATCGTTTCAAAGGGGGTAGGGGATCAAAAGAAAACGGTAAATAGCCAGAAATTAGGGGTAAAAATAAATCCAATGAAGGACACTTTATTGTTCATAGAGTATGACATGCGGGACCCATGAGCCAGCAGCTTCCTCAACGTTTCAAAGGCGGCATGAGATCGAAAGGAAAAGGAAAGTGACCAAATATCAGAGCCAAAAATAATCTAAGAAAAGAATCTTTATAGTACATAGAGGATAACATGCGGGTCCCATTTTGCAGCAGCGGTCTCAATGTTTCCAAGGCGGCACATGACCAAAAGAAAAAGGAAGTAGCCAGAAATAAGGGTGTCAAAAAATCCAAGAAATGGAATATTTCAATTGGGCTGCTTCTGGCCATCTGGGCCTTCAAACTATCCCGCTGGACGCCTTTTGATTCGTACAATTTCAGCCCATTCCAAAACAGGAAAGTCTTATGCCTCGCAAAGAAAAAAAACAAGGAGATTCAGCATATAAGTTTGTTTATGTAAAAATAAAGATTTAATTTATCCCTTTGCAATAGCTCAGAGCAAAATAAACTGTTTATTGTCGCAAAATAATCAAGATATCACATGTTTCTTATACGGGGAGGCTGACATCGGGGACCCATGCGCCAGCAGCGTCGTCAACATTTTAAAGGCGGCAGGGATGGAAAGAAAAATAAACCAAAAATCTGTTGGTACAAAATCCAAGAAAAGAAACATTTTCGTTCGAGAGGATAACATGCGGGACCCATGAGGCGCAGCATCCTCAGCGTTTAATGTTAGAGGCTGACATGTGGGACCCGTGAGCCAGCAGCGTCCTCAACGTTTTAAAGGCGGCAGGAGATCGAAAGAAAAAATAAGCCAAAAATCATTTGGTATTCAAAATCCAAGAAAATAAACATTTACCGTTCGAGAGGATGACATGCGGGACCCATGAGGCAGCAGCATCCTCAACGATTCCAAGGCGGGGATCAAAAGAAAAAAAGGAAATATCCAGAAATTAATTAGGGGTTCAAAATAAATCCAGCAAAGGAAAGTTTTATTGTTCATAGAGGATGACATGTGGGACCGACCTGCCAATAGCGTCCTCATCGTTTCAAAGGGGCAGGAGATCAAAAGAAAAAGGCAAATAGCCAGAAATTAGGGTAAAAAATAACTCCAAGAAAGGAAACTTTTATTGTTCGTAGAGGATGACATGCGGGACCCATGAGCCAGCTTACTTAACGTTTCAAAGGCGGCATGAGATCGAAAGAAAAAGGCAAGTGACAAAATATCAGGAGCCCAAGATAATCCAAGAAAAGAAACTTTATTTACATAGAGGATGACATGCGGGTCCCATTTTGCAGCAGCGGTCCCAACGTTTCAAATGCGGCTTGAGATCAAAAGAAAAAGAAAGTAGCCAGAAATTAGGGGGTCAAAAAAATCCAAGAAAATAAAGTTGATGGACATAGAGGATGACATGCGAGTCCCATGAGCTAGCACTTACTCAACGTTTCCAAGGCGGCGGGATCAAAAGAAAAAGGAAATAGCCAAAAATCAGAGGGTGAAAAAAAACAAAGAAAATGAACTTTTATAGCACATAGAGGATGACATGCGGGTCCCATGAGCAGCGGTTCCTCAACATTTCAAACGTGGCATGAGATCGAAAGAAAAAGGCAAGTGACCAAATATCGAGCCAAAAATAATTCAAGAAAAGAAACTTGATTGTACATAGAGGATGACATGCGGGTCCCAATTAGCAGCAGCGGTATCAACGTTTGAGAGGCTGCACGGGATCGAAAGAAAAAGGCAAGTGACCAAATATCAGAGCCAAAAATAATCCAAGAAAAGAAATTTTATTGTACGTAGAGGATGACATGCGGGTCCCATTTTGCAGCAGCGGTCTCAACGTTTCCAAGGCGGCACAGAACCAAAAGAAAAATGAAGTAGCCAGAAATCAGGGGGTGAAAAAATCCAAGAAGAAAGATTCCAATTGGGCTGCATCTGGACATCTAGGCCTTCGAACTATCCTGCTTGGCCTTTTGACTCGTACAATTTCAGCCCACTCCAAAACAGGAAAGTTCCGAATGTTCTAAAAACAGGAAAGTCCTATGCTTCGCAAAGACAAAAAAACAAGGAGATTCAACATATAAGTTTGTTTATGTAAAAATAAAGATTTAATTATCCGTTTGAAATAGCTCGGAGCGCAATACATTGTTTATTGTCCGCAAAATAATCAAGATATCATATGTTTCTTGTACGGGAGGCTGACATCGGGGACCCATGAGCCAACAGTCGTCAACGTTTTAAAGGCGGCGGGGATGGAAAGAAAAAATAAACCAAAAATCTGTTGGTAAAAAATCCAAAAAAGAAACATTTTTTCGAGAGGATGACATGCGGGACCCATGAGGCAGCATCCTCAGCGTTTATTGTTCATAGAGGTTGACATGTGGGACCCGTGAGCCAGCAGCGTCCTCAATGTTTTAAAGGCTGCAGGTGATCGAAAGAAAAATAAGCCAAAAATCGTTGGTCAACAAAATCCAAGAAAATAAACATTTACCGTTCCGAGAGGATGAGATGCGGGACCCATGAGGCACAGATCCTCAACGATTCCAAGGCGGCAGGGGAAATATCCAGAAATTAATTAGGGGTTCAAAATAAATCCATCAAAGGAAACTTTTATTGTTCATAGAGGATGACATGTGGGACCGACCTGCCAACAGCGTCCTCATCGTTTCGAGGGGGCAGGAGATCAAAAGAAAAAGGCAAATAACCAGAAATTAGGGTAAAAAATAACTCCAAGAAAGTAAACTTTTATTGTTCGTAGAGGATGACATGCGGGACCCATGAGCCAGCAGCTTACTCAACGTTTCAAAGGCGGCATGAGATCGAAAGAAAAAGGCAAGTGACAAAATATCAGGAGCCAAAGATAATCCAAGAAAGGAAACTTTATTGTACGTAGAGGATGACATGCGGGTCCCATTTAGCAGCAGCGGTCTCAACGTTTCAAATGCGGCTTGAGATCAAAAGAAAAAAGAAAGTTGATTGTACATAGAGGATGACATGCGGGTCCCATGAGTCAGCAGCTTACCAACGTTTCCAAGGCGGCAGGGGATCAAAAGAAAAAGGAAATAGCCAAAAATCAGAGGGTGAATTTTTTTAAAGAAAATAAACTTTTATAGCACATAGAGGATGACATGCGGGTCCCATGAGCCAGCAGGTTCCTCAACGTTTCAAACGTGGCATGAGATCGAAAGAAAAAGGCAAGTGACCAAATATGAGGAGCCAAAAATAATTCAAGAAAAGAAAGTTTTATAGTACATAGAGGATGACATGTGGGTCCCATTTAGCAGCAGCGGTATCACCGTTTGAGAGGCGGCAGGGGATCAAAAGAAAAAAGAAATTGCCAAAAATCAGAGGGTGAAAAAAAACCAAGAAAATGAACTTTTATAGTACATAGAGGATGACATGCGGTCCCATGAGCCTGCAGGTTCCTCAACGTTTCAAACGTGGCATGAGATCGAAAGAAAAAGGTAAGTGACCAAATATGAGGTGCCAAAAATAATTCAAGAAAAGAAAGTTTTATAGTACATAGAGGATGACATGCGGGTCCCATTTAGCAGCAGCGGTATCACCGTTTGAGAGGCGGGGATCAAAAGAAAAAGAAATTGCCAAAAATCAGAGGGTGAAAAAAACCAAGAAAATGAACTTTTATAGTACATAGAGGATGACATGCGGGTCCCATGAGCCTGCAGGTTCCTCAACGTTTCAAACGTGGCATGAGATCGAAAGAAAAAGGCAAGTGAAAAAATATCAGAGCCAAAAATAATTCAAGAAAAGAAAGTTTTATAGTACATAGAGGATGACATGCGGGTCCCATTTAGCGCAGCGGTATCACCGTTTGAGCGGCGGGGATCGAAAGAAAAAGGCAAGTGACCAAATATGAGGTGCCAAAAATAATTCAAGAAAAGAGAGTTTTATAGTGCATAGAGGATGACATGCGGGTCCCATTTAGCAGCAGCGGTATCACCGTTTGAGAGGCGGCAGGGATCGAAAAAAAGGCAAGTGACCAAATATGAGGTGCCAAAAATAATTCAAGAAAATAAAGTTTTATAGTGCATAGAGGATGACATGCGGGTCCCATTTAGCAGCACCGTTTGAGAGGCGGCAGGGATCGAAAGAAAAAGGCAAGTGACCAAATTTGAGGTGCCAAAAAAACTCCAAGAAAAGAAAGTTTTATAGTACATAGAGGATGACATGCGGGTCCCATTTAGCAGCGGTATCACCGTTTGAGAGGCGGCAGGATCGAAAGAAAAAGGCAAGTGACCAAATTTGAGGTGCCAAAAAACTCCAAGAAAAGAAAGTTGATTGCACATAGAGGATGACATGCGGGTCCCATTTAGCAGCAGCGGTCTCAACGTTTCCAAGGCGGCAAGGGATCAAAAGAAAAAGGAAGTAGCCAGAAATCAGGGGGTCAAAAATCCAAGAATAGAAAGAATTTTGGTTCATAGAGGATGACATGCGGGACCCATGATCCTGCATCGTAAACGGCTCGATCGGAGAACGTTGAACGAGATGGCGCGATCGAGAAAAAACAATGCCAGAGAGGCTGCCATCTGGGCCCTACATCCCTCGGCGGTGCGGATTTGCGTTGACTCGGCCGGCGAACCCGAGAATTCGCGATGCACCACGTCCGGGCCACCATACGCGACGTTTGGCCGCTTCGTCGGGCTAGGTGGCCTCAAAAACGAGAAAAAAGTTTTGACATGCACCACGGAGGGACCCAAAATCGTCGGCCATGGTACACCAGCAACCACGGCGCGACTTCAACTTCGTCGGCCATGGCAACTTTTCTTGTAGTGTGGGGAACGCCATCAACTCATTGTTGAATTTCATGTGAGTTGCTATGCATGTTCGTCTTGTCTGAAGTAAGGGCGGTTTTCACAATCAAATGGTTTGAGTATGCATATTGTTAGAGAAGAACATTGGGCCGCTAACTAAAGCCATGAATCATGGTGGAAGTTTCAGTTTGGACATAAAACCTCAATCTCTTATGAGAATATTAATCGTTGTTGAATGCTTAAGCATTAAAAGAGGAGTCCATTATCTGTTGTCTATGTTGTCCCGGTATGGGTGTCTAAGTTGAAGAATGATCAAAAGCGAGAAATCCAATGCGAACTTTCTCCTTAGACCCTTGTACAGGCGGCATAGAGGTACCCCTTTGTGACACTTGGTTGAAACATATGTTATGCAATGATGATCAGTGTTAACCCAAGCTAATTAGGACAGGTGCGGGCACTATTGGTACACTATGCATGAGGCTTGCAACTTATAAGATATAATTTACATGATGCATATGCTTTATTACTACCGTTGACAAAATTGTTTCATGTTTTCAAAATCAAAGCTCTAGCACAAATATAGCAATCGATGCTTTTCCTCTATGAGGACCATTCTTTTACTTTCAATGTTGAGTCAGTTCACCTATTTCTCTCCACCTCAAGAAGCAAACACTTGTGTGAACTGTGCATTGATTCCTACATACTTGCTTATTGCACTTATTATATTACTCTATGTTGACAATATCCATGAGATATACATGTTACAAGTTGAAAGCAACCGCTGAAACTTAATCTTCTTTTGTGTTGCTTCAATACCTTTACTTTGAATTATTGCTTTATGAGTTAACTCTTATGCAAGACTTATTGATGCTTGTCTTGAAGTGCTATTCATGAAAAGTCTTTGCTTTATGATTCACTTGTTTACTCATGTCATACACATTGTTTTGATCGCTGCATTCACTACATATGCTTTACAAATAGTATGATCAAGGTTATGATGGCATGTCACTCCAGAAATTATCTTTGTTATCGTTTTACCTGCTCGGGACGAGCAGAACTAAGCTTGGGGATGCTGATACGTCTCCAACGTATCGATAATTTCTTGTGTTCCATGCCACATTATTGATGTTATCTACATGTTTTATGCACACTTTATGTCATATTCGTGCATTTTCTGGAACTAACCTATTAACAAGATGTGAAGTGCTGTTTTTTCTTGTTTTTGGTTTCAGAAATCCTAGTAAAGAAATATTCTGAATTGACGAAACAAAAGCCCAGGGCCTATTTTCTCACGAAGCTTTCCGAAGACGAAACGAAGGGCCACGGGGTGGCCAAACCCTAGGCGGCGCGGCCCCACCCCGGCCGCGCCGGCCTATGGTGTGGCCCCCGTGCCGCCTCTCGACTTGCCCTTCCGCCTACTTAAAGCCTCCGTGACGAAACCTCAGCAGAGCCACGATACGGAAAACCTTCCGAGACGCCGTCACCGCCGATCCCATCTCGGGGATCCAGGAGATCGCCTCCGCACCCTGCCGGGAGGGGAATCATCTCGGAGGACTCTACACCGCCATGGTCGCCTCCGGAGTGATGAGTGAGTAGTCTACCCCTGGACTATGGGTCCATAGCAGTAGCTAGATGGTTGTCTTCTCCCCATTGTGCTATCATTGTCGGATCTTGTGAGCTGCCTATCATGATCAAGATCATCTATATGTAATTCTATATGTTGCGTTTGTTGGGATCCGATGAATAGAGAATACTTGTTATGTTGATTATCAAAGTTATGCTTATGTGTTGTTTAAGATCTTGCATGCTCTCCGTTATTAGTAGATGCTCTGGCCAAGTAGATGCTTTTAACTCCAAGAGGGAGTACTTATGCTCGATAGTGGGTTCATGCCTGCATTGACACTGGGACAGTGAGAAAGTTCTAAGGTTGTGTTGTGCTGTTGCCACTAGGGATAAAACATTGATGCTATGTCTAAGGATGTAGTTGTTGATTACATTACGCACCATACTTAATGCAATTGTCTGTTGCTTTGCAACTTAATACTGGAGGGGTTCGGATGATAACCTGAAGGTGGACTTTTTAGGCATAGATGCAGTTGGATGGCGGTCTATGTACTTTGTCGTAATGCCCAATTAAATCTCACTATACTCATCATGATATGTATGTGCATTGTCATGCTCTCTTTATTTGTCAATTGCCCAACTGTAATTTGTTCACCCAACATGCTGTTCGTCTTATGGGAGAGACACCTCTAGTGAACTGTGGACCCCGGTCCAATTCTCTTTACGAAATACAATCTACTGCAATACTTGTTTTTACCGTTTTCTCTGCAAACAATCATCTTCCACACAATACGGTTAATCCTTTGTTACAGCAAGCCGGTGAGATTGACAACCTCACTTTCGTTGGGGCAAAGTACTTTGGTTGTGTTGTGCAGATTCCACGTTGGCGCCGGAATCCCTGGTGTTGCGCCGCACTACATCCCGCCGCCATCAACCTTCAACGTGCTTCTTGGATCCTCCTGGTTCGATAAACCTTGGTTTCTTTCTGAGGGAAAACTTGCTGCTGTGCTCATCATACCTTCCTCTTGGGGTTGCCCAACGAACGTGTGAAATACACGCCATCAAGGGAGTGCACTGAACAGTCCCTACACCTTTGATGGGTTGTGATCTTCCATCAGCAGTTTGTATGGTTTCGATCTGATAGGTTGTTATCTTCCATCAGCAGTTTGTATGGTTTCGATCTGAGAGATAGGATATTTATCATATGATTCAAATTCTCTAGTGTTGTTGGTCACATGTTTAGATGCCCTGAGTCAAGGATCCGCTCTGGATCAATTTTATGGGTAGCTATAGATGCTTTTTCAATATTACCTCCATTTGTGTATGCGAAATGTGCAAAGCTTCCAAAGGTGGCATCCTCCTGTCCACCCTTCTTGATCTCTTCATGGGTGGCTGCACTTACTTGACCGTCATGCGCTCTCGGTGGCCCTGAGTTGTTGTGGCCACCTCGACCTCTACCTCCTCGGTAGAACCCCCTGTTGTAACCTCTTCCTCTACCCCGCCTTGGAGCTGTGCAATCATAGCTCAGGTGGCCTGGTTTTTCCACAATTGTAGCAGTCCCTTGTCTCCTACCTCTCTGTCACAAAGAAGACATGATTAGAGGCATGTTCACCTCCTTTTCCAAGTTTTAGCCTCATCTCCTCTTGTGACGTAGCTGCAATAACCTCTCCAATAGACGACAGTTTAGTTTGGTGAAAGAGATTTGCCCTTCCTCCTTCAAAACAGGGGTTCAGTCCCTTCAGGAGCTGGATTACACGCCTACACTCTATCCACTGTTTTGCAGCAACAATGCACTCAGGATGTGCAAGCTCAAGTGGATCACAGTCATCCAGATCAGACCACAAACGCTGCAGTTCTGCCACATACTCCATGAATGATTTTTCACCTTGCTTTAAATCATGCACCTTATCCTCAATTTGGGCCATCAGCATGACATTGCCCTTCCCTGAGTACAAATTTGACAGTGTACTCCATACCTCTTCTGCAGTAGAGAGCTTCCACTGATGCAGCAATCAAAGGAACTAACGAGTTTAACAGCCAAGCCATCACCACAGAATTGGTACCACTCCATTTCTTCCACTCTGAACTTTCCTTGTCCACTGGCTCACCGCCCTGACCAAATACATACCCCTCCAAATTCTTGGTGTTCAGGATTAGAAGTGCCCTTCTTGAACAGCTCAAGTAGTTTCCCACACCTTCTAGTTTGATCTCATTTGGCATGAGATCGATCTTCTGAACTAGCTCTACCTGTTGAGGAACTGCACTGGAGTAGCTAGCACCATCCTCCTTCTTGGCGATGAGGAACTCCGTTAGTTTCTCCAAGGCCTGGGCCAGCTGTTGGTTGTTGCCGTTCTCCCCCATCTCCTCCTTCCAGCACTACCACCAACTCCTCCAAATCCACCCCCCTGCAAAAGATCTGAACTTTCCCTTCCCTTCTTCATTCCACCAGAGAAACGCAGCTCCCAGCAGCAACAGTCTTGGCCACCATCACCATCGATCCTTGCTCTGATACTATGTAGATTACAAGAGAGGTGAATGTGGCTAACCTGTTTGGGAAGCCGCCACTGGCTGTCTATTCTGTCTTAGGGTTTCTCCAGGAGAGAACCCTTCTATATATACACATAACTACATGGGCCACATGGGGCAAAGAGATACACACTAGACCAGCCTAGTACTGGTTTAACATAATTCATACACAGTTCCAACTCCAGAGGCATCCAATTCCAAACAACAAATTCACTATACTCCCACTGTCTTTGCATACAAGGCCACTGTTTCTTCCAAGATGTGTTTGTTTGGTTTCTCCCTAGTACAATGGTAATGCGAGTGTTGCATGTTGCATGTAGTAATGAGAAAGAAGCACATCATGTAGATGTAACAGGTTTCACAGCCAAGGATTAGATGGACTTTCCAGATGATTAATCATGACTTTGCTTTCTTGATGTAGTGGCCTTGTATACAAAGACAGGGGGTAGCAAACATACATTCTCAGATTTTGGGCTTAGTTATGAGAACCATGTATTATCAAGACAAAAATGCCAATAGAATTATTACAATTTTGTTTTCTTTTGTTGCCCGATTGGGATGTAAAGGCTTAGAGCATCTCCAACAATAGCCCCCAAAAAAGGACCTTACATTTTTTTTAGGAAAATCCATAATGTCAGATTTTGTTACTTAGGCATCAAAGATGGTCATCTGCTAAAACACCAGTAAAAACTCAGGGGCTCCTTTTGCCAAACAATCTACATAGGGCCGTCCAAAGGGCTAGCTAGAACATGAGTGGCCATATTGGCTTTCATAGGACAATGAGAGAGAACAATCTCTGAAAAATTACGACAAAATAAAGTGCACTCCTCATAAAGAGCATCAGTCGATCCGAAGAATCCCTGCCGCTCTTCATCACGTGGATCATGTCCATGCAATCCGAGTTTACCTCAATCCTATTGCACCCACACCTGGCCCGCGAGAAATAGACCGTCGCGGGAGCTTGAGCCTTAGCTACTGATGGATTTTTTTTGCGAAAATTTCACCAATATATTAATAATCATCAACAACAATACAACGATTTCTAAAAGTAATAAAAATTAAAAATAGGTCACTGGACCACCTAGTGACGACTACAGACACTAGCGCGAGTCAAAGGGCAAATGCGTGCTGTCGTCCTCGCACCTCCATCACCGGAGCCAGACAAAGTTTGCCTTGTAGTAGAGATTGTTTTAGTAGACAGACGGGAATAGTGCTTGAGCCTTGGCCATGTATTAGAGATGAAGGGTATACCACAACAGCTCGCTGCCACAAACAACCCCAGGTCGTCTCAGATAATTGCTCCCGTCCTCTCAACACCTTCATCGATGCTAAACCCTGCATCAACCTTCAACTTTACAAAGTTCTCTTGTGGCTTGACCCATCAGTGCCTATCTATACCATGCTTCTTCTTCCTAGCTAAAATAGGACCCATACTTGACATGTAAGGGCCCCATACTTCGCATACCCTAAATTTTGTGAGTTGCTCCCACAATCTCCCTATGTCACAACCCCATTTTACGACACATGGGACCCAATTGACAGTGGCACAATTTTTTCTTTTTCTCCCATATTCTCTACCCTCGTAGCTTCACTTGTGTGTGGTCGGGGAGGAGGTGGGCCAAAATGGTGACAATTGGATTTAGAGGAGGAGGTGCGACACAAGGTGGATATGGCGGCGAGCAGTGAGGCATGGCGAAGAAGGCCTGGCGATGTGGTGGCGGTGGGGTTAATAACGAAGGAGGATGACAACACACATGAGAAGAAACACACACACACACACACACACACACAAATTTTCTTTCTACCATGTGTCAATGAGAACAGGGGCAGTGCAGCGAGTCCTCGAGCCTAGGCTCTTAGGGGATAATTTTGGACTAGAGTAAAGGGAAAGATGAACCACTTTTGTACTCTCTTGTTCCAAGAATATCTACAGTCCGAGTAGTACTCATGCTGGACATTCTCGCTAAGAAAAACCATTCTCATGTCAGCACTTGCTAGGCCTTGTTGGGCTTATGGCAACCCATTGGGCCATCCTAAAAGCCCAAATCACTTCTCTTTATTGAGCCTAGGTTAGTCACATTCTTGTCCTTCCCTTTAGTTTGGACCAACTCTGTTGAGTATCTTCCTTCCTCGTCTTCTCTCTCTCTTGGCGGATGAAGTAACAATTTTTTGCTTGTAGCCTAGACTAGGTGTAAGCAGCGACAATGTCAAACAACTTCCTCACTTTTTTCCTCTTTGACGTAACAATTTTCTTTTCTCGTTACAAAATAATGTAAATAGAAATACGGAGTAGCATATATATTTTGGTTTGTTACACCACGATATCCGTGATGTGTGAGACAATTCCCTGCAGCCCAGTTCGGCCCGGCCCAAGTCTGCGGGCCATTTTGAACGCACGGCTTCCAAGGCGAACTGCTCCCGGCAACCCGTCCGCCGCCCCACTCCACTCCACTTGCCCTGCTTCTAGGCTCTAGCACTCTCCACTTCTCCGTGTCCACCGGCAATGGGGAAGAAGGGGAAGAAGCCGACGGCTGCGAAGGCGGAGACGATCCTCGACGTCGGCGCCGAGGAGGGGAGGGTGCTCACATTGCTCGAGGTTGACCCCGCCACCGAGGACCCCGCCCTCCTGGACGCCATCAGGTACATACTTAGCCACAATCCCCAAGTAGTAACCCACTCGCGCGCGCACTCTTGCGTTGCTACTACGCCGACGGGGATGGCGAGCGCCCGAGGCTTGTATTTGGCTGGCTTGCCTTTTGGTGATGCAATGTGGGGTTTGCGCTTGGTGTTAGGTTTTATTATTGGCTTCTTTGTGAGGAGAGATTCCAGGAATTTGGTTCGTGGTTCTTGTTGGGTTGGATGGAGTTCAGATCTAATCGTTTAAATCTGCTAGTGCAAAGGGCTGGATTCGTAAATGGGTAGAGAAACGGGCGATCTATTCTAGCACTGAATCCGGTGACAAAAATTGAAATTGGGAAATTTGTAGATGGTGTATTAGGCGCTCAACTGAAATTTCAGGAAGTAATGTTGTGAATATTTGTACAATTGATAAATCTCCCTTGGAATTTAGGTTCTTGTTGGGTTGGCAGAATTGTTCAAACGTTTGTTTTAGGCTGAATCACCTTGTGCAGAAAAAAGAACATAAAAATCACCACGGTAAGGCCTGACTTGCACAAGCACTGAATACCGTGACAAATATGAATTAATGTCAAAGGCTCAAAGCTGTAGAGATTTTTTTCTGTGATGTATTCAACAGACAATTCAAAATAAATGTCGTGTATTTTTTTCAGTTGTGAAATTGCACTTCTATTAGCAAAAAATTTAGGCATTTTGTTTGGTTGGGGGCCTTGGAGCATTGGCATTTTATGTGTAACCAATACACTCAATTTTTTGTTATCTAAGGCCCCCGACCAAAGAAAATGCAATTTCATATGCCGCGGTTTTTATAGAGCAACAAGCCTACACCCAGTTCCATTTCACAGTGAACCGCATTTTTCAGGAGTGGATCCCCTAAAGAAGGTCCCACCGCCGGGTTAAAAGTGATCAGCATAAATGATGCTACAGTTCTTACAATTCACATGGCACAATTACGTGCTACTTATTATTCGAACCTGCCCTGTGCATCGTTTGGCATTCTATAATAGTGGCCTCAGAGATGCTGATATTCGGGTTTTATGTGACTGCATTTGCATCTTTATAGATCACGGACCCTGTCCGCTAGTTATTTCCCAATAGCCTATTAAAATGCTCGTTACAGTGATTATAGGTGTGATATTTTCATCGTAAGGACTTTCAAGATATTCCTTACGCTTTGGTTCACTTTCAGTGTATGCAATTTTAATTTTATTTTTGCTGTTGTTTTGACTTGTATTTTTCAGGAATAAGAACAGTGCTGCCCTGAGCTCCATGCTTGATCCCCGGGATGAGCTCTCTGCCAAAGACATTGCAAATGCAGCTGATGCTGTTTGGTGTCTCGTCGTAAATGGCCATCACATAACTGGCAATCTGAATCTGCTCATGAACCTCATGCCTGTCTATGACCGTTGGGTCCGCACCCCTGGTGGGACAGGGCCGCCCATGCAAGTCTGTGCTCGGGGATCTGTGAATTGCAACGGGATCAAGCTCGATGACGTATGGTATGTTCCTGGGGCCACAGGGAATATGGTGGCGACTGCCCAACTGACCCAGATGGACCTTACAGTCCTTATGAGTTTAGGATGTTCTATTGCACGCCTTGATGGCACAATAGTTGGCAAAGGACGCCTTGGAAGCTATGAGTATGAGCTCGATTTTCTTGATGCCATTAGGTACCAATAACTACTTACCTGAATGCTCTATGTTTTCTTATTATGCTAAGAAGTTATCATGGTAGTTAGTTGATTTAGATGTTCTAAGGTGTGCTTAAATGCGCAATTTGCATGCATCGAAGTATGGCTCAGAGGACAGTACATTGTTAGTTTATTTAGACTTTTTATTGCGCTCTTCCTTGTCTCATAGGGTTAAGGTGAGTCCAAATCACAGCTGTTCATCTTGCGAGCAGGGAAGTTTCAGTAAAATGGTTTATGTCAAATGTGTCATTCCTTATGAGCTATGTTGATTTAAGGAAGTGATGCCTGCCTACCATGCACAAATAGAATGACAATAGTTTTGCATATATGTCTGATGAACTTATTCTTCATGCTCCTTTTATCAATTGATATCCAACACACTAGAAGTTGAGAGTCTAACCGTGGTAGCTTCGTACAAATTTACAGATGCTGGCACAACCGGACAAGTCTGACAAAATGAAAATACATGGAATTCTATATATGACTAGTAGCTGA
This sequence comes from Lolium multiflorum, assembly GCA_030979885.1. Taxonomy (NCBI): domain Eukaryota; kingdom Viridiplantae; phylum Streptophyta; class Magnoliopsida; order Poales; family Poaceae; genus Lolium; species Lolium multiflorum. The sequence continues at coordinate 52,631,492 of CM061751.1, read as the reverse complement.
CTACCTGCATACAAATTTACCAGTAAAAACTGCATAAAAATCTACAAATTATGGGACACGTAACGGGGTGTTACAGGAAGTTATAGAAATGACTCATTTTTGTAGAGTGATCTGTAGAAGAGACAATATGCTTTGTGACTTATACCTGATGCAACCATTTGTGATGTGATGCCAGCACATATCATGGACATCATGTCAAGAACTAATACCTGGAACATAAAACAAAACAAAAATGGTAGTATTTTGTGTAGGCATATGTAGCTGTAAATCTATATTAGTTAACCTTGGTCCTGTAATAAAATAATGGCAGTATGATCCACTGGACCACTCAAAATCAGCAGGTGATACTAAAATGGCCATGCCCTAAAATTTCGCTAAGTCGTTTCCTAGTTAATCGTTCATAGCTTTGCTAGATTAGAGCTCAACTTCCACATTGTTGACAGTATGGTTTAGCAAGGATAGAATCAGATTAGGCATATTTTCATTGATTCTAGTGATTGTGTATATCTCCGTTTATTAGCTATGATCGGATGTGATCCTCCAAATCAATGGCTGATCATTTGTGATCATTGCCTTCCTTGTTGTACATGTAATCCTATATAAATAGAGAGCCCCATGATGGGATGATTCACGACAAACTTTAGTTACTCTACTAGTCTACTAACATGATACTTAAAATTTTACTCTACTAGTCTACTGACATGATACTTAAAATTTTAAAAGTAGTCATGCTACTCTGATGGTTATATATGAACTGTTACTTCTTACTCAGCAAGATATTTATACTGCAAGGAGTGCTAATATTTTCTTCTGTATCTGATCAGTGAAACTACCTGGTACATCGTCTCAAATGCTGCTGAACACATGACCGGCAACCTGCACCTCCTGACAAACTTCACCCCCACACGGCCAGGCCGCCCAGTCCGGACGCACACGGGGGAGATGCTGCAGGTGTGTGGCAAGGGGTCCCTGAGCTCTACCCAGCTCACGGTCCCTGGCGTCAGCTATGTCCCGGGGCTCACCGAGAACATCATCTCAGTGACCCAGCTCGTCGACAGCGGCTTCAGTGTCGCATTTGGACCCGGTGGCTGCATTGTCACAAGGAACCGCAATGGGGATAGGGTTGGCTATGCGTTCCATGCGGGCGGCCAGCTGTACCAACTCAGCGACCTCAAGGTCGCTGCTAGCAAGTAATCTGAAGTTGTGAGGGCAACCAGCCATGTGAGTTGCTAAGATGAACAAGTTCTCAGCTGGTTTTCTGCATGAAGAAGCCTAGGTATTTCAGTTAATTTTCAGTAGGATCCTGAAGCTGTTATGTCTGTATGGTCTATGGGAGACAATGAGATATTACCACGCATCAGTGACACATGATTGGATTGTTGCTACATTTAGCATTGATGTGGTTAATGTGTAGTTGGGTGCATGATGTGGTTAAATTTCCTTTTTGAGCTGATAATTCTCACACTGAAATGACTTCACATAGACATCTGTCCGACACATCCTTCTCATCGTGCTAATTTTGGCAACCCATGTCTCATGCCCAAGATCCAGCCCAAAGGCCCAAACCCAAATTCGTATTACTGTTCTCTGACCCCTCCACGACTCCACTTTCCCTCTCGAGACCTCCACAAATCCTAATTATGATTCACAGTTTCTTCCTTGCCTTTGCCTGACAAATATAATCAATTGTAATTATCTTCCTGGCATATGAGATCTAAACAATTGTAGTTCTTCTTGAATACTTCGATCTTTTCAGGACTGTTCACAAGCTACTGAATTCTCATGGAACAAATCAAAAGACACTTTCAAGGTATGTCAAACCAATATGTCACAAGCACAGTACATAATCAACCCCTTCATACATTAATTTGCAAGTCAAATTTCCTGTCCCATCGGGTGATCACGGCAAGAGGACAAGTGACCGTCTTACATAATACTGGCTTATGCGCGCAGTCTCCAGGATGGCAGGGTTGTGGCGGCAACGCCGGCGACCAAGACAAGAACGAACGGGATGGTTGTGGGCTTGTGGCAGCAGTGGCAGCGGCCAATAACGAGGGCGGTGGAGGGCGGTGGAGAGAAAAGAGGTGCTCATGGATGTTGGGGAGAACAACAAGTACAAAGCGCACGGGATTGGTGAGATGCAACTGATGGTGGCAACAAGCTGCTTGGAAGTAACTGGAGGTGTAGCGGAAATGCTTCGGTGCATGCGAAATGGGGCCAATATGATATCACAGCCGTTGCATGCCATATGGATGGCCACCTGTCCGCACATGTGCCTACCCATATGAGAAGATTCCCTTCTCTAAATACACTACTAATTGAAAAACAAGCACAACTTTTACGTAACAAATGCAAACGTGTAGCTCCAAATTTTGTTTCTACGACCAAGATAAAGACTCCTTTAATTGTGCAAAATAACACCAAAAACATCAAACACACTAATTTGCCAGCATGAATACAAATATGTTAATGGCCGAATATGTGGATGGGCCTGGACCTCGTGCCTATGGACCATGAGTCCATCAGTGAAAAAAGAGAGGATACTGATAATATTACAATTCCAAATAAATGATTCAGTGACCTTTAATATCAAGACTACAACTAGTGATACAGAAAAAACAACAGCAACAATAAACTCGACAATTATTCTTAACAGCGAAAAGGGTCAATTATGTCTAGGATTTTTATGTCTTCACCAGGGACAAACAATGAAGCACAGGCACTTCTAGCAAACTGAGAGACACTTGGTTCTTTGAATAGAGAGAAAAATATAGTAGAGAAGAAAGAAACAGTACATTATGTACTTATTGTGTGCCGAGTTGCTGCCGCAATGGAGTCTGCCTGCTGAAACTTCCACCATAAACTTGCTTATTTTCTTAATCTCTTCCAGTCAACCATAAGGAACCTACAGGGAAAAGAGTAATGCTTATTCTCAATCTATAAGATAAACTTTATCACTAGTTAGTATTAGTAAACAGGATTTGATGTGTTTACTTTGTGAGAAAGAGATTTCTTCATTGCAAATTCGATACCACTGCTACAACCAAATATGTGACTAGATTTATCTGCTACGTCCAGATGTAGGAATGGCATGACTACTGGATTTTGTTTTATAAAAATACTGAAATTTGCTAGCTGACCAGACTATTGCACCGACGAAGCACACCCTGCTCTATAGGAAGGCAGGAAGGACAACAAGGTAATCGACATAACCCTGCCCAAACATCAACAAGTACATTATAACAAAATTGGAACTGAGAAACTTTTTTAGTTTCATAAATATTAACTTTATCAATATGATTAGTCCAGTTACCATAAGGTACTGGTATGACATAATGCTTTTTAACTCTAGAAATATGGTTGATGTTTTTTCCTTGGTGTGGTTGAATTCAGACTGTTGTGGGTATACTTCATGGGTGTACCATCGACAGTGCCTAGATCCGGCAAGCCCGGGTGGCCCACAGACGGTGATGAGGCATGTGGCCCATCGGGCGGCCCAGTTGCTGTTGATCATGAAAGAAGAAGTCCAGCCCAGGATCAGTAAGCCGGATCCGTACTGATGTTAGGAGTAACCCGGATCCATGGAGGCCCATGAGGAACCCGGATCCAGTACGACGTATGTGGAGGGCGGATCCGTGACGTGCACGGCAAGATATTGTACCGTAGCTAGTCTGTCTGTAATCCGGCTAGGACTCTCCATGTAAACCCTAGATCCGTGCGCCTTTATAAGCCGGATCCCGGGAGCCCTAGAGGCACAACCACAACTCATTGTAACAACGCGAAAGCGCCCAGATAATTCCTGCAGCAGTAGGCCCCGTCATCGTGCAGGTGTTCCGAAGCTGGGTAACTCGCGTACCACCGTCCCGTGTGCACTCCGCCCTATGGCCCCTACTTCTTCTCCCCTCGTGAGGATCCCTCCTCCGGGTACCGTCGAATAGGCAACGACGTTGGCGCCCACCGTGGGGCCTGCGGCGTCTGGAGGCCGGAACCGGGAGGGTTCCGCCATGGGAAGCTACGACGACACCATCGCTGTGGGCGTGTCCTTTACGCCGGAAATATGACGATCGTCCCCGGATGAGTGTTGGATTCCGGCTAAAACCGACCCCAAGCTCTCCATCGTCCCACGGCGGCATACACATCTTCATCGGAAACCGTCGACTCGACGGAAACCCACGGTAGTAGCTGCGCGACCGCGGCGAGCAGGACGCCGCGAAGATCCGATCTGAGACGAACTTCCTAGCAAAGATTCCGCCTTAGATCTGAAAAATCAAAACCCACCCAATCCGCCCCGAGCAGGAAATAACGGTGGAAGACCAATGCAGATCCGCCTGGGTCTCCCAGGTGTTAGAAAAGCAAAGGTGTCACTTTGTGCACTTCTTGGCCCATACCGCCGGAACCGCCCCTCATGAAGCCGGAGCTGGTCCCGAGCAGGTCGAGGCCCCGGAAAATAACGCTGCTCCGGATCAGCAAGAGGCTGTCGGAGAAAGCGGAACTCCGGCTGAAGAGTCAATTTTGGGGAACTTAAGCCCAATTTCCGGCGACACCCAATCCATGGACACTGAAGAGTTCGATCGCAAGGTGAAGGAACTCGGATACGGTGAACAACCTGAAGTTGATTCCGTCCAGCCAAAGCAAGTACTTGCAACTGTTGCGGCACTGGGAGAAAACGGATCAGAAGAGGCAGGCACCCAATCCGACCCCCAGCCATCCCATCACGGATCTCCAATGTCGCGGGAGCGGCCCCGTAAGGACTCCTCCTCGGAGAGCCTCCTGTCGCCTGAAGAGATGGTCGCGCAAGCGGGCATGGATGCAGTTTATCGCTCGGATATCCTTAACAAACCCATCACTCCTGAAGACATAGAAGCTTTGGAAGCTAAGAGAGTGGAGCTGCTAGCTACAGCCAAGAAGTTCAAGAACACCGCAGCCGCCATGCTGGAGGAAAGGAAGCACGCCGCAGTTTTTGTGGAAGACTTCAACCAGCGTGAGCAGGAGGTGGACGCAGGATTGGCACAAGTCAAGGAACTCCGAAAGCATTGGGAAGACAAGATCGTTGAAGCTCACCAGGAGGTCGAAAAGGTCCGGCGTGAGATGATAGCTCCCCGCAAGATCACTTTCGCAACTCCAACGGAGCAACAGCAGCTCGCAACCCCAAAGGACAATATGACGAAGGCTGCAGAGATCTTGAAGAAAAACAACGAGGAGATTGACATCGACTACGTTCGCACGCTCGTCGCTTCAGCGGTAAAACAGCAGAGCAAGGCGGACACTTCGCGCAAGTTGGAATCTAACCCGGAGCATTGCGTCTCCACTGCGCAGAAGGACGCCCACGACAATCGCCATCGAGATGACGAATCGCGAACCGGATCCTCGGAACGCAGAAGGAAAACCAGGGAACACCCAAATCCGATCCCCGTACCATCAAAGACGCCACCGTCAGATCCGAGAAAGGGAAAGGATGCAATGTACTCTGGCCGAGACAAGTACCGCAACCCCTCTCCTCCGCCTAATGGTTACCCGCGTCCCCCTCGCCGCCGTAGTCCAGTCGGAAACACCAGGCCTCAAGGGCATGGTGGAATTGTTATCCGCGACAACGTGCTGCCCTCCAGAAACCGGAACAGGGAGCGCACGCCGGAACCTCGCCGGAATCAGAACAACGATCGCGAGCCCGAGCTTAGGAGGAGCCAGAATGAGGAGCGCGACCGGAGCCTCCGGGCCGGAACGACCAGGGCAGCCAGCGTCACGGCGAAGGCAGCCACAGGAGCCGGAGCCGGCGGGAGGGCCGGGGAGAATCTGAAGGCGGAAGCAAGAAGTCGGATCGGCCCCCTCGCAGATCTCCCTCACCACCACCTAGCGGTGGCGGCGGAGGTGGAGGCGGAGGCGGTGGCCGGAGATCTCGCTCTCGTTCTCAGTCCCCCCGTCATGGCTCGCGCGACGCACGGGAACGCCTCAATGAATACAGAACCGACTACATCGGACCGAAGTGCTTTGGCAGGATGATTCGAGAGGAACCAAAGCCAAGGAGCTCCCTCAAGCTACCCGGAAACCTGAAGCATTATGATGGCACCGAGAGGCCGGATACCTGGATTGAGGATTACTATAATGCAGTAACCTTTGCCGGAGGAACCCCTAATATCGCCTGCCGCATGCTCCAGTTGTACCTTGTAGGTCCAGCACGGATCTGGCTCAGCGACCTCGAGAAGAACTCCATCTTTTGCTGGTTTGACTTGAAGACCGCTTTCGAGAAACACTTCAGGGGCACCTACAAAAGACCTGCCACGGCAAGCGACCTACAAGCTTGTATCCAGAAGAAGGGAGAATCCTCAAGAAACTTCCTCACACGATGGTTGGCATGCAGGAACGAGTGCGAAAACGTCGACCACACCACTGCCATGTACGCCTTCATTGGTGGACTGCAGAGAGGAGGATTGCTGAGGCATAAGCTCACATGTTTGGCTAACGCCAATAAACTGACTTTGGATGAGATGATCTCCATTGCCGGTGACCACTGCCGCCGATGACGATGCAGGCGGTGATATCGCAGCTACAGCAATCCCCCGCACCAACAAAAGAAGAACCGTGATAACGGTAACAAGCGGCCACAAACGCAAAAACCCGATGACCAGAAGAGTGGCGGATCCGACATGGTCGCCATGGCGTTCCAACGCGGAGGTTCGGGAGGCGGAAGAGGACGCGGCCGCGGAGCGGAGGGGTCAGCAGCATGGCACCGAGGTCACCGGCGGATCCCGCGCCCCGCAAACCTACGAGGAATACAGAGACATGCCCTGCCTGGCCCACTTGGATCCGGCAACGGGAAGTCCACTCACACCACCAACCGCAAGTGGGTCAACGACCTAAAGAACGACCCGGAGGCAGGCGAGCCCGGAAGCACCGCCCACGCGGCAAAGGAGGCAAGGGCAAGAACAAGGACAAGGAGGAGGACAGTTCCGAGGCGATGGACGAGGATGATAACTCGCCGGATCCCAAAGCCGGATCCGCAGGTAAATCCAACCCCTTCGAGAAAAAGAGCGTGGGGGCTTACCACACCTTCCTCGGAACCCCAACAGTCCGCGCAAAGTCAGCTACCCGGATCCTGAACGCCACCGTTCCGGCTGTGCCGCGTATGTCAGGTGGTCGGAAGTTCCGTGCACATTTGACAGGGAGGATCATCCCGCCATTGTGCCAAAAGAATACTACGCCTTGGTTGTAAGTCCCCGCATAGACGGGTATGACTTCTCCAAGTGCCTCATGGATGGCGGAGCCAGCTTGAACATCATGTACGTGGAGACTCTAGAGCGGATGAACCTCACCAAGGAACAGCTCAAACACAGCAACACTGAGTTTCACGGCGTGGTTCCGGGTAAGAAGGCGAACTCCCTCGGCAGCATCACACTTCCCGTGGCTTTCGGCGATGTTCACAATTTCCGCGAAGAAAAGATCACGTTTGAAGTTGTGCCCTTCAAGAGCTCCTACCACGTCATCTTCGGCAGGCCCACCTACCACAAGTTCCACGCAAGAGCGTGCTATATCTACAACAAGCTCAAGATTCCGGGTCCTAATGGTATGATCACCATAACCGGAGACTACAAAAAGGCTCACGAGTGCGAGTTGGGCGAAGCCGCCTTCGCGAGTCTGTCATATCCGGAGAAGAGCTGAAAGGCTACAGAGCCGCGGTGGATCCGACGAGATGCAAACCACCAAGAAGCAGATCTCCGAACAGAAAAACTCCTTCAGGGCCGCGATAGAGACCAAGAAAGTCAACTTCAAGGAAGATGACCCTAGCAAGCAAGTCTCGATCGGAGCTAACATGGACCCCAAATAGGAAAGCGCGCTCGTCGAGTTCCTCCGCGCTAACATGGATATCTTCGCATGGCAACCTTCTGACATGTCCGGAGTACCTAGGGAACTCGCCGAGCACTACCTCAACATAAATCCGGGGGCTAAACCGGTGAAGCAAGCTATGCGACGCTTTGGAGATAAGAAGCGCCGCGCCATAGGAATGGAACTAGCAAAGTTACTAGAAGCAGGTTTTGTAATAGAAGTTATCCACACCGATTGGGTCGCGAATCCCGTCCTTGTACCCAAAAAGAACACTACTAAGAATGTGCATCGATTACTCGGCTTGAACAAGCACTGCCCGAAGGATCCGTTCCCCTTGCCGCACATTGACCAAGTCATTGATTCGACGGCGGGCGGAACTTCTGTGTTTTCTTGATGCGTATTCCGGGTATCATCGATCCGGATGAAGGAATCCGACCAAAACGCGACTTCATTCATTACCCCGTTTGGTACTTACTGCTATGTTACTATGCCCTTTGGTTTGAAAAGCAGTGCCACCTACCAACGTACGATGCAGCGATGCTGAAGGACCAAATTGGCCGGAACGTGCACGCCTACGTCGACGACATCGCGGTCATGACCCGGAAAGGATCCGACCTGATCAGCGACCTCACGAAACCTTCGACAACCTCCGCAGGTACAAGATGATGTTGAATCCGCTGAAGTGCGTCTTTGGCGTGCCAGCCGGAAAACTCCTTGGCTTCATAGTCTCTCACAGAGGCATTGAGGTTAACCCAGAAAAGATCAAGGCAATCCTGTGTATCAAACGACCAACTTGTCTCAAAGATGTGCAACGACTAAGTGGTTGTGTCGCAGCAATCAGTAGGTTTGTTAGCCGTCTTGGCGAGAAGGCGCTACCTCTGTACAAGTTGCTGAAGAAAACAGACAAATTTGTCTGGGACGACGCAGCGACGCAGCTCTTCGAGGGTTGAAGGAAATACTTACCTCCCCACCTATCTTGGCAGCCGCAGAGTCAGAGCCAATGCTCCTTTATCTGACAGCTACCAACAAAGTCATCAGCCTCGTCATCGTGGTGGAGCGAAAGGAAGAAGGTCATGAATATGACGTCCAAAGACCTGTCTACTACATAAGCGAGGTGCTGACGGAGTCAAAGCAAAGGTACCCTCACTTTCAGAAGCTAGCTTATGGAGTTTTCCTAGGCAGCCGGAAGCTGAGACACTACTTCCAAGAGCACCCAGTAACAGTTGTGAGCAAGGCTCCGCTGTCAACAATTCTCAACAACGCTGACGCAACAGGACGGACGGCTAAATGGGGCATCGAATTATCCGCCTTCGACATCGCTTACAAGCCAAGGATTGCGGTAAAATCCCAAGTCTTGGCAGATTTCGTTGCAGATTGGACAGAAGCTCCGGATGCAAGTCTGGAGCCGGAAACATGGGTCATGCACTTGATGGATCCAAGCAGCATCAAGGCTCAGGAGCCGGAGTCACCCTGAAGTCCCCTAGGAGAAGAACTGTATTGCAGATCCACTTCGAAGCTACAAATAACATGGCGGAATATGAGGCTCTACTACACGGTCTGCGCATCGCTAAGGAGATTGGGATCAAGCACATCATATGCTGTGGAGATTCCGACCTGGTGGCACAACAAGTAGCCGGAACCGGAACGCGAGAAATTCCGTCATGGCGGCCTACAGAGACGAAGTTGATGAGATCGCCAAGTGCTTCCTCGGATACGAAGTCAAGTACGTCGGGAGAGACGATAACACAGCGCGGACATGCTATCCAAGCTCGGATCCGGCGGAAAACCAATTCCGCTGGAATCTTCCGGAGCATCTCCGGATACCCTCGGTGAAGGGCGCTAACCCGGAAAACCCAGAGGTGGCAGTGTCTCCGGCCAGAGAGGTGTTGGCTACCATTCCGGCTTGGACACGCCTTTCTGGACTACCTCATCGATCGAAGTTGCCGGAGGACGAGGTCCTCGCGCGCCAGATCATCGACGAGCAAGATCCTACACAATTGTTGATGGACAGCTCTACAAACGAAGCGCAACGGGGTGTTTCTCAAATGCGTCTCCAATCAAGATGGCATTGAAATCCTCAGAGAGATCCACGCAGGGGATTGCGGGCACCATGCCGCCCCCAGGTCACTCGTTGCAAAAGCTTTTCGGCTAGGTTTTTACTGGCTCACAGCTAAAGAAGATGCTGATGAAATAGTCAAGACCTGCCGAGGTTGTCGATACTATGCTACTCAACCAAACGCTCAGCCCAAGAGCTGAAGACCATACCTATCACCTGGCCATTTGCGGTCCGGGGGCTCGATATGGTTGGTAAGCTAAAAAGATCATCTCCTGGCGGTTTTGAATACCTCCTGGTCGCTGTTGACAAGTTCAGCAAATGGATCGAGGCTAAGCCAGTGAGAAAAGCCGATGGTGCTACGGCACTAAAATTCGTCTGCAGCCTCGTAATGAGATTCGGCATCCCACACAGCATAATCACAGATAATGGCACAAACTTCGCTCAAGGAGAGTTGAGGGATTATTGTGAAACAATGGGAATTCGATTGGACCTCGCATCTGTGGCTCACCCACAATCCAATGGTCAAGTTGAAAGGGCAAACGGTCTAATATTATCAGGAATCAAGCCACGCCTCGAGGAACCGCTGCGACGAGCAGCAGGAGCCTGGGCTGATGAGTTGGACGCTGTCTTGTGGAGTTTACGAACTACCCCTAATAGGTCAACAGGGTTTACCCCATTTTTTCTGGTATACGGATCCGAAGCCGTGCTTCCCTCCGACATCATCCACGATTCACCGCGAGTTTCCGCCTACAACGAAGAAACAGCTGATGAGGCCAGACAGCTATCTGTGGACCTGATCGAGGAAGCTCGGAACCTAGCTGATCAGCGCTCCGCCATCTACCGGAAGCTCCGACGCTATCACAGTCGTCGAGTTCGGAAACGCTCCTTCATGGCAGGAGACCTGGTCCTCCGCCTTCGACAGTGAAAGACCATAAGCTGCAATCTCCATGGGAAGGACCCTTCGTCGTTAGCAAAGTGCTTCACAACGGATCGTACTACCTTGTCGATTTCCGCGAGCTGAGGGATAGACCTGCTAATTGGCACCGGAAACGCAAGCGTGAGGATCCGGATGACATCTACGATGAAACAGATCGCCCTTGGAATATCGCACAGCTACGTCCTTTCTACACTTAGCATATTTTCTCCGAGTTACAAACTCTGTAATAGTTATACATGATCAATGAAATAAAGCTTATGGTTCACTCTTTGAGTCTTTTACCTCCTTTACTTGTTCATTTTTAGATCGTGTATGTTTTCCGACTAAAACCGCAGAGCTGGATTTTTCCGCCTAGGCGTGTATAAAAGTTGTGATTTTCAAAAATCGTCCTTTAGGACGTAAGCTTAAGTTTTCTGATCAAGTTGTTGTCTGTTGCGAACTCGTGGATTCCTATTAACGATTTCCGGCACCTATGCTTGGGGCTTGTTTCCGCGGTTATTGACGGATTGCCATTGGGCTTCGTCGCCGCTGGCGAGCGTTTCCGACTAAGGTCTTCCGGCTCGCCGGAAGGTCAAGCGGGCAAGCCGGGAAATAACGAAGTCAGCACTTGCTTTCCGACATAAAACGAAACATGCACATAACATTAACGGATAGCAGGATAAGTGTTTCCGCCCCATGCATAATCGTTTTGTTCCTAGCTACTTAAGAATTTAAGTCTTATTACAAACCCACTGGGCCAAAATGATGCAATTTGTTTCATTGTTTAAAACAGGAACTCTATTCGGAGTCCTCCTCTTCAGATTGCTGGTAGGTGGAGCCGTCGTCGCTGTCACCAGATCCGGCTTCGGAGTCGTCACCAGAGTTTCCTCCGGAATGCTCGCCGCTTGACCCAGATCCTTCCCCGTAATACTCCGGCTCACCCGCTTCTTCCTCTGCATCGGAAAATCCTTCGGGCAGATCGTGCTTGTTATACCAGAACGAGTGATCCACTCGCCTGACAAACAGCTGCTCATAGCCTTCGGTTTCCGCGAGGAGGGCGCCCATGTCGGAATCCTGGGGGCTCCACGTGCAACATCCGCCAGGTTGAGCGAGGGGAAGTGAGCCTTGCAGGTGGCCAAGACTAGGGAGGCGGCTCCGCGTGCTGAAGACTTTTGCCAGTCCTTGATGAAGTCCGGCACCTGCCGCATAAGTTTGGTCATCGTATCGATGACTGTGGTTTTGGCCTTCTTCAGAGACAAAGCCGTGGCGATTCCGCGACAGGCTTCAAATAGCGCGTCAATTGAACTCCGCGCTTCATCATATGCCTCCGTCCTCTTAAGGTTTGACTCTTTTGACCATTCAAAGCCAAGGCTTGCTGTGGAGAGGTTCAGTTCCGTTAGAGAGAAAAACATACAAGATGGTCGGAGCAACGACACGGAAAAATGCTTACGGAAGATAAGTTTGTCAATGGCCTCCGCCTCCTCCTCCAGAACTCTGTTCTTGGATATCATGGAGAGCACGCGGCCCTGGCTTTTCTCCAGTTTGTCAATCAGCTCCGCTCGGTCGCGGGCATGCTTCTCGGAGAGCTCTTTCCTCGCCTCAGTCTCCTTACTAGAGGATTCTTGAATGAAGGTTTTGAGGGATTCGTTCTCCGCCTCAAGCACCTTGACTTTAGCGGAAAGCTCATCGAACGAGGAGTGCTTTGCAGTTTCTTCTGAAGGCAGAAAGTTGCACATATTATGCATCCTGAACAACTATGTCAGCACAAAAAGTGAAGACCCGGATCTCGTACCTTGAAGGCGGGTCTCAAGCAGCTGGATATCTTTTTTGCTATTTTCCGCGTGCTGGCCCAGCCCCTCAATTTCCGCGATTTGTTCCAGCACATGCACGCGAAGATCTTCGTGCAGTTTCCGCGTGGTCTGCGAAGCAGCAGAGAGTTAGTCGGATATTAAAATCTGGGGGGCTGGAGAAGAGTTCAAAGTCTTGGGATACAAATTTCCAATTTCCGCCTAAACAGTACATTTTGGGAAAGCATCGGCTAATACATGTCACACGGAACTATATCACCCAATGCTTGGGGGCTAGTATTACCTTCCGCACTTCCTTGTGCTTGGCGAAAAAATCCTTCAGGCTGTCCTCCAGGTCGGCAAGATAGTGCACCTCCTCGTCCGGTTTTCCCCATACCTTGTTCAGCAGGGCGGAAACTTCCGCGTGACGTTGTGCAAGGGTAAGCTTTTGGAGGGACGGAGTTGGTTGGAGGTTGACTCGGGTCGCGTTGGTAACTTGGAGGAGCTTAGCCTTTTGCTCCTGTTCTTCTCCAGTGGGCCCCGCGAAAGCGGAGCTTGGCTGATCTGGCGGAGGAACGGGTGAGGAGGTCCCCTTGGAGGAGTCGCCATGGTGAGTGGGATCTTCAGGAAGGTCATCAAGGTTGATGACGTCTTTCGGATCCGGCTTAGAGGCGGATGAAGCCTTGGGCGGAACTTCAACCTCAGGAGTAATAGGAAAAGAAGCCGGAGATGGCCTGGCTCTCTTCTTGAGGACCCTTGGGGCCTTGGGGGGCTGGCTTCCGGAGCTTCAGGAAAAACATAAAAGTATAAGAGCGAGCGTTAAACCAGAACTTGGGTCTCGGAAGTAGACGCTTACCCGGAAGGCTTGAAGAAATGCTGGATGGCAGGTTGCCCTTTGTTGCTGGTATTAATCAGCGAGAGGCGCTTCTTTTCCGCCTCCGCTTTCCGGGTAGCCGCAATGCTGAGCACTTCGCGGGCGCGTTTCGCATGAGGGCTGGAAGGAGCAGGTTTCTTCCTCTTAGCGGGGCGGGAAGCCTCGGGAGCTTCCGTCTCCGATGCGGCTTCCGGATCCGCATTACCGGTGGATGGGACTCGGAGGAGAGTTCCGAGTTCATTTTCCTCAAGCGCCTCGAGCTAATGCAAAATTAAACACTTAGATAAAAAAGTTTGAAGAAAAACAATAAACCAAAGTCAAGACGACGTACCGCGGTTCCGGAGCCATCCGTGTGGACGTCTTTGTTGCATACGTGAACATGGAGTTCACGCGGGATCTTGATGAGGACCCGGATCCTCTTGTCGATGGCGTCGGCGGAGAGATTGTCTTTGGTGGCGCGCATTGGATCATCGCGCCTGTGTATTCAAACATCAGGCGGTCCCTGTGTTGCGCGCTGGATCCGCTTGGTGAACCAGGAAAGGGTTAAATCCTTCCCCGTCAGCCCTCCTCCGTGAGCTTGCAGATCGCCTGACAGCGCGGGTCGGTTGAGGCGAGTCGGAGAAGTGGGGGCAGTGCTTCCAAGACGGAAGCTCGGTGGCGGGGCAGTTCTTAAAAGGCGGAAGTTTCTTTTCGCTCGCGGGGTCGGAGACGTCCTTCAGATAGAAGAAACCCCCGGACTAGTACCTCGCGGATTCGTGGCGGTCGGTGGGGGGGTAGACGCAGCCCGGGCGGATTATAAAGGTGATGGATCCGCATGTAGCGAGTTCGGCGGATTGCCGGATCCTCTCCTTCTTGACAGAAAAAAAGTATTGGAACAGAGAGATCTCGGGGGTTACCCGGAGATGGCCTTCGCAGAGGGTGACGTGGTTGCTGATGACAAGCATGCTGTTTGGAGATATGTTGTGGGGTTGGAGTCCATACGTCTTCAGAATCTGGAAGAAGTCCGAAGGCGGAAATGAAAATCCGCGCTCCACCGGTTCGTCAGCACCATCTCGTCGTCCCTCGGAGCCGGAGCTAGTTCATTTGGAACTGACCTCCAGCTTCCGGGTTGCAGGAAGCCCTCCGCCTCGAGGTTCTTCAGCTCCATCTCGGTGGTGGTACAGGGCCACCATTTTCCTTTAGCTTCAGAATCTCGCTTGCGAGCTTTCGACTTCTTTGTGACCTCTTCCGCCTGGTGCTCCGTTTGACCCGCCCCGGAGGCTTTCTCCGGGTGAGCAGAGGTCCCCTCAGCCTCCTTGCCGGAATCCTTTGAAGGATCCAGCACTGGAACGAAGGGAGGAGGGCGGAGGAGATTGGGGTCGCCATGATTGGTTCCGAGGTCGGAGGCGGAGTCATTGAAGACATCTGAAGAAAAAGGGTTTGGCAGAAACTTTCTTTAGTCGGACCCCACATCGTCTTCCCCGGGTTCACCCCCAACTACGGCGCGAAAGTGAAGCTCGAAGACTTACCGTAATGGCGTATGCGGTGGTCGGAGCTGCCGGCGACGAGTTTTCCGCGCGGTGGCTCGCCGGAGTTAAGAACACGAAGAACACTGCGGTGGTGGACTCGCTCCGGTGATGCTCCGGCGACTATTCTGGCAGGTTCCGGCGGCGGAGGAAGAGCTCACGGGCGGCGCTCGGCAGAGAGGTGAGAAGGGGGGTGAATGAGGGTAAGGGCATCGACGGCGGATATTTATAGGCTGGCGGGACGAGATTCGTGCACCGCATCCTGTGGTCGGAACGCAAGCGTCGCACCGTTGGATGCGTGACACGTGTCCCAAACCCTAAACGGTAAAAATGGCTAGAGATAAGTTACCACAGAAATCGCGCGAAAATGGCGCCAGAATTGGCGGAACCGTTTGAGTCTTTTAAAGATTCCGGGTAATCGCGTGAAGATAAAAGGCTCTCATTCGCAAGCAGGGAACTAACCCGGAAACGTGTCCAGTACCGTCGATGGATGAAGTCCCGCGGGATGGGAGCATTTTCCGACTAAAAGTTGGGAAAAGAAGAAAATGCGAAGTTGGAGCTCTTCAAGTTTCTCCGCGTTACTAACGTTTGCCGGAGATCATGTTGGACCAGCAAGGCGGAAACTGCAGGTGAAACTCGGAGAACTCGGGGCTACTGTTGTGGGTATACTTCATGGGTGTACCATCGACGGTGCCTAGATCCGGCAAGCCCGGGTGGCCCACAGACGGTGATGAGGCATGTGGCCCATCGGGCGGCCCAGTTGCTGTTGATCATGAAGGAAGAAGTCCAGCCCAGGATCAGTAAGCCGGATCCGTACTGATGTTAGGAGTAACCCGGATCCATGGAGGCCCATGAGGAACCCGGATCCAGTACGACGTATGTGGAGGTGGATCCGTGACGTGCACGGCAAGATATTGTACCGTAGCGTAAATCGGCTGGACTCTCCATGTAAACCCTAGATCCGTGCGCCTTTATAAGCCGGATCCGGGAGCCCTAGAGGCACAACCACAACTCATTGTAACAACGCGAAAGCGCCCGGATAATTTCAGACAAGCAGCAGTAGGCCATCGTGCAGGTGTTCCGAAGCTGGGTAACTCGCGTACCACCGTCCCGTGTGCACTCCGCCCTATGGCCCTACTTCTTCTCCCCCTCGTGAGGATCCCTCCTCCGGGGTACCGTCGAATAGGCAACGACACAGACCGTAAAAACACCACAGAATCAAAATTTCCACTGAGTTATGACAGTAATGTTAGTTTGTTTACAGAAAACAATGAACCTGATCTCATATAGTTATGCAGGACATGAGAAAATTAGCACTAGAGGGCTGAAAAATAGATAATAGTGGCAAAGTGTGTCAAATCAATCAACTATGAACTATTTGCCTTACTACAAACTAATGCCAGAGAATGGAAATTGTTGAAATGCTCAGTGAATTTCTACCATAAAAGGTCGGAGCCATCTTTTATTCATCCTTAGAAGATCATGTTCGGTTTACTTTCCATGCATCATATAAAAGAAGAAAGTATAATTGTAAATTGAGAGACTTGTTTCTCCACAAAAAAAACAGATTTCAGCATGGTTAACTTCATTTAACAACAGGCTGATCAAAGGATATACTAATAATTTAAAATACAATTTCCTAAATTTATTGTAATTAAAGAGGATATACAGAGGCAGCGCTGAAGTCGCTGGAGATGACGGGGAAATATATTCAGGTGTGAGGAGGCGGGTTGCTTTGTCTCCTGTGGGGTGGATAGGGTGGACCGGGAAATTCTTTCCATGCTCATCGGAACATTGGTCGGATTTGTAGACTACGCACATGCCTTAGTGGCACCAATAAGCGTGCCATGCCATCAGTCATACTCTCGTATGCTAGGATAGACCGCTGGTGACCTAGACTCCTAGAGTGACCCACTTGGAGTATAGCGACCAAGATATGTAAGTTCGGAGTTCAGAGACATACTTGAGCCATCAGTGCTAGTTCAGTGATGCATAATATAATTTGGTCCAAGGAAAATTACAAAAAAATATGCAACCTATGGGAGGAAAAAAAAACTTGAAAAAGTGTCCAATGAATTGTGTGTTGTGTACACTTACATATACTGCTGACTAATTTTCATCCACTTCTCTGGATCTCCTCTCAACCTTTCCTTGGTCCTCCTTCACCATATTTCCTCACCCCAGCTTCGGATTTCCAGTGTGGGGTGGTTCGGAAGGAGAGTGGCTGTATTCCTGATGGCATCCTCCGATGCCTCCACCTCCTGAACCGTGGCACCAGTGCAAATGATCTTGACGATAACATGCGTAAGGGAAGAGAGGTGTTGGATGCCAAAATCAAGATTCCTTCCTGCGTCTAAGGGAACCTCCAACTTCTCAAGGCTGGGCATGGCCCCAGCTTCAAACATCAGGCCTTCCCCATTGTTCCAGCAGGTGAAGCGGAGCTCCTTCAAGCACGTGAACATGTTGCTGCTTATGACGAGTCTTTGTTTGGGAGCAGCTGATTCTGATGACAACCAGAGAAACAGCAAAGCAGGTAGCGCTCCAAGGATCTCTAATGTTTCCTCTTTTACTGGGTTAATATTGATATCTAGGCATGTCAGGTTCTCAAGTGACGGAATCCAAGCTGGAACCCTGGGAAAGAAATAGTAGGCGTCCATCTGGAACTTCTGGAGGAGATTAGGGGACGGGAACCAAGAGTCCAACAAGAAATCTATGGAATAACCATACATTTCTTTTAAAGGAATGGAATAACCATAATCACTCCGAATGCATAGAGACCGAAGGTTGAGCCTGCCAAGTTTACAGAGCGACGAGACCAAGTTCTCCACAAAAGCTTCTTTGTTACTGTGTGTATTAATGATGCACCAGCGCAGCCCAAGAATCCTCAATTTTGTCAGTCTGCCCAGCTCCAGCAAAGAAGATGCCGAACTGTCCCACCTGACTTTGATCTCTCTAAGCTCCTGCAAAGCATGCAGATTCCCAACTCCTTCAGGTAATTCCAGACTGTGAACACGCAAACATGTCAAATTTTGTAGCTGAACAATGTTTTTGGGCAGTTTTCTTATCTTTGTCCATCTTATATCCAGAGTCTGCAAATTCTGTAGTTCGCCTAATTGTTCAGGGAATGCAGAAATGGTTCTAACATCGAGTCGCAGATATTTCAACTGCCAAAGCTTCCATACATGTTCAATATAACTGCTTTCCATCTCCTCGCCATTTTCTATGTCAAGTACTCGGAGAACTGGAAACTTTGA
Source organism: Lolium multiflorum (assembly GCA_030979885.1). NCBI lineage: Eukaryota > Viridiplantae > Streptophyta > Magnoliopsida > Poales > Poaceae > Lolium > Lolium multiflorum. Next base: position 52,613,282 of record CM061751.1, on the reverse strand, counting down.
AAGAGAGGGCATCTGTTCAGCATACCCAAAAATACTGAGCGACCGACAATGGGATATGATCGCTGTTGGTGGAACTATGACATGCTCTTGGGAATAACAGTTAAGAGATAATCTACGAATCTTATGTTGCAGCAGTAATTTCTGATTTTGGCCACCAACGAAGGTGGCAAAGTTTTCTTCAACTGACTTGGATATAAGGAGATCAAGAATCATATCATGGACTCGGCATGAATCAACTCGACCATCAAACTGAATTTTCACTGGCTGAATCATACTTCTATTGATAAGGTCATTAAAATAACGCTCTGCTATTTCCTCCAAATCTTGTCCACCCTCTGTATTAATAAATCCTTCAGCAATCCACCTCCTTATCAATCGATCCCTCTGAATTTCATAGTCTTCTGGAAATATACTCAGGTACAGTAAGCATGTCTTCAAATGGTGGGGAAGATCATCATAGCTGAGGGATAATATCCTTCTCATCTCTTCTACACTGGCATCCTTTTCCAGTGTCAAACCAATTGAATTATATACTCTGTCCCATTCTTCATTTGTACTAGCTTTATTAGCCAATAAGCTAGCTACTGTAATAATCGCCAATGGTGAACCACCACATTTTTTTAATATTTGAGAGGATACTTCTTCCAATTGAGGAGGGCACATATCTCCCGAGCCAAATATACGTCTCACAAATAAACTCATGGAGTTAGATGCATTAAGAGGCGCTATTTCATAGACATGATCATGGTGAGGAGAGCAACATGACTTGGCTATAGTAATATTGCGAGTTGTCGTCATTATTTTGCTTCCAACATTATTCGGAAACAAAGCACATTTGATAATCTTCCATGCTTGACTACTCCAAATATCATCAATGATGACAAAGTACCCACAATATGAAAATTCAAATGAATGCTCCATGACAGATATTATAATTAGTAAGTACTAACAAATAAAAACGGCACAACTCCTTAGTGTCAAATGTTAAATCTTGTAAGGATAGCTCCCGTGTTTCATTATTTCTGTCCTTAGTACCACGGTACCACCATGCGAACAGACATAGGAAGCACTAAAATCTAAGAAGGATTTAACTCAAAGATAAACCTTAAATAGCATGCTAGAACTAATAAACAACCACCAAAGCAACAAACAGGGGTACAAAGTGGAACTTTGCAATAATTGCACTCCTGATTTCCTGAATAGACAAATACTGAAAGGAGTTTCACTAGACTGGGCATCGATAGTGATATGGAGGGAGTATGAACTAATAAACTAATTACTAACAACAACATCAAAGCCTTTTTCCCAAGCAAGTTGGGGTAGGCTAATAAACTAGTAACTAAGTAAATGCTTTACAAAGAACATGTGCTTCAGGAATCAGGATTTGTGCAATTATCTGCTAATGGAATACTGGATCGCTTCTCCTTTGTGTGTCACTAATGAATAGTGATCATTATCCCCTAAAGTCTGATCACAGAAACAAGTGAAAATGTGATTTATTTAGTCCTCCTGAAAACAAAACTGCAACAATCATATAGAGAATATGACTCTATAGACATATGTTCAATTTGTGCCTTTATCTAGGAGCAGAAAAACTTTTTTTTTCTATTCTATATTTAATTGAATTGAACAACAGTACAACAATAGAAAGTAATATAATGGCTTATATACTTTAATCCAGTAAATCAAACCGATGTTAAACGTACTGACTAGATGTGGATAAAGTATAATGCACAACCAAATACCCACAGCCAAGGAAGAATCTAAAATTCGTGTGGACCTTTTGTTCTTCAGAAATTCTCGGATTGCATTGATTAGCTTTTCCTCGTCCCAGATATCTATGTTAGCATACTCTTGCTGGCTGACTTGAGAGAGTATACTTCTCAGGATCTTCTTCACATCAGGCTGTTGTGACAAAGAAACAAAAGCTCGACACTGGAACTTGCCCTCCAGTTTACGGTACACCTCATTCGCAAGTGTAGTTTTACCGAGACCCCCAGGACCCACAATGGATATCACCTTTAGCTGCTGCACCGATGGATCAACTCCCTCCATTAGCCACTTGATTAGCTGATCTCGTGGCTTGTCAATACCAACAAGCCCATCTGACTCAGCGTAGAGCGAAGGCAAACGAGGGTCAATGGCCCTGGAAATGCTAGGCTCGAAGGTGCGCTCATCGAGCTTATACCTCATACGTCGCTTGCTTGCATCTTCAACACGTGCCTTGAGCCCCTGGATTTGGCTGGAGATTTGATGGCGCGCCCTTAGTGCCTTGAGCTGCTGGACCAAACTTTGTACCAACCCTCCAGCCTTAGCCATGTCAGTTTGACCAAGGTTTTTCATAAAGTCATCGATGCAATCCTCAATGTCATAAGACATCTCCCGAACTTGGTTCCTCCATTCCTTCTTCTGCACATCAAGATCGCAGTCTACCTCTGCCAGCCTATGAAGGAGCGCGTTCATGCTGCTCAGCTCATCTTTCATGAACTCCACCTCTCTGCGTACACCCTTCAGTTTTGTGTACTCCTCCCCAAGCAGGGCAGTGAGTTTGCTGATGACAGATGCCATCACCCCTGCTAAGACGCTCACCATCTGTTGAAAGTTTGATGGGTTTATTTGGAAAAATACCCAATCTCGTAGCAAATCTAACCCCAAGCTTCAGCAAAACAAAGAAAATACCTGGTGATACAGGTATGCATCATTAAGAGAGGTAGGTACAATGCTGAATAACAACCACAAAAATCATCTACCAACCAAAATGTACAAGAATGCTAGAAAAGCACATAGGCCCAATCTAATAAATAGCAAAAGAAGAAGAAAAAAATGTGCACATGTGAACCTGCCATGCCTATCCAAATCAATTTCTCTCCAAGTGGCGCAAACAGAACAGACAATGAACTCATGGTACGTAGACATGTATGTATAGCATGCGAGGACATTTTAATTATGTAATGAGGACCATGCTATTTTATGGAACGATTTGAGTAGTAGTATAGGTTAAAATCTTTGGATAATAATGGTGTTCGGGCCTGGAGTTTACCTATACACAAATTAGGCATAAAGTCATTCAGTTTTATTATGCCATTAAAAGGAAGGGGGAGAGAACACCTATTTAGGAGTCGTTCATTACCGCTCTCTTAAAAAAGAGAATTTTAGTTAATGGTTCCAATTTTTTCTGAATTTTGCAGCCTGTGACTATAAATCCACTTTTTATCCTTTCCATGTCAACAGAAAGAAATAGGAAGTTTTCGTAGTAACTCTAGATTATATCATCAAGAACTCTTTATGCATTGAAAACAGAGATACATCTATGTTTTTTTGTGCTTTGAAAACGCGCTCAAACTTATACACAATCGGTTGGAACTTTCCTTGCGAGTTTCCTTAGCCCACTTTTGTTCTTCTTTATCCTAGGCATATAATTTACTAGTTTGAAACGTGTCATAAATAAGGTTTTCTACTCCAAAATAAGGTTATTCCCATCTACCTTAACTTTATTTTGAATCTTTTGTTCTGAATTCAGTTAACGACAAGATTTAGTATCCCTTCTTGCATTTTCATTACTTGTGAAATGCTGAGTAGGCACGAATTCCCTAAATTTGCGACCTACCATAGAATTTGTTATGAAAATAAGTATATGTTCCTTCTCATTATGAATTCCGATCATTGCTAGACTAAAAGAATTGCAAATATGGGTTCAAATACCTTTGCGTTGCTAGATTAAATATAAAAGAAATAGAATTATGAATCTAATTACATAAATCAAGAAAATTACTGCATGAATAGATGTTTTCTAACCACCACCAGTTCATGCACAATAAACAACAAATAATACTTTGTCCATTTTTATATGTAAGACCACTTCGTATTTCGAGCCAAAACTTTGACCAATAATTATTTTTGTGAAAATTCCGCCGATCTATTAATAATCATCAGTAAAAGTACAAATATCCCCAAAAGTAATAGTAAAAATTACAAATAGGTACTTGGACCACCTAGCGAAAACTAGCGCGAGCAAAAGTCGTGCCACTGTCCTCACCCCTCCATCAATGAAGCTGGGCAAAGCTTGTCATAGTAGACAGACGGGAAGTCGTCGTGCTATGGCTCCAAAGGACGAGCGCACTAAGCAACAACCATTGCCAATGATGACAACCGTAGATCAGAAGACCACACCAACGAACACGAAAACCGACTGAATCCCAAGAGATCCGCTTGGCGCACGACTCCACGCGCCCTCTGCCGGCGCTAGATGCACTACCGAAGCAAGGATAGGACAGGGATGACTTTATTCTGACTTCTGGATGAAGCCGCCGCCTCACCATTCCGAAGAAGACACCGAAAAACAAGCTAAACAAAGAACATGAACCCTCCCACCAGCGAGAGGTCATGGTCCGCCACACCTCCAAAGCCCCGAGGCCACCGAAGATTTGGTGACTTATAACTCGTTGTTTAAATTGTTAGTCAAAGTTCTACCTCAAAATAGGTGCTGGCCTCATATTTTGGGACGGAGTGAGTATTACTGTAATTATAAACATAAGGCTCGAAAAGCCCTGCTTTGAATTAACAAAGCCATCAACCGGCCAGGAGTTACAACATTACACCACACCACGCACACCACGGCAAGAAAGATACAAGGGTACACACAGAACGAATTACAACACTGCACTAAGAGCGAGACAAGCTTGCAGAAGTGCAGACCGCCGCTGTTCGGCACCAAGGACACCAGCCGGAGGCACGGCGAGGCACTGCCCGAAGCAGAGTTGTAGTCTTGAATCCGAGGAGAACAACCAGGACTACAGCACCCGAGGCACCAACCTGTTCTCATGCCGAAGAGGGCCCCTGCCCTCTCGCCTGGCTCGAAGGCGTCGAACCATCGGACATGAGAGAAGCTCACCCGAGAGCTGCAGAGGTGTTGGGCACCGGACCCGGCGCCGCCCTGGAGAAAGACTACCTTGACGAAGATCACACCAAACCGGCCACACTGCCGAGCACTTGGACACCCCCCAGCGACGAGAAATCCGCCGGGAGCACCTGCAGAGGACGGGGCAGACTGCCGTCGACACACGCATACGGGCCAAAGATCACCGCAGCTGCTCATGAACCAGCATTGCCCAAAAGCTTCAACCTTCAGCTCCGCCACCCTACCCAAACCTCCCCAGGCGGCGCCTCCAAGAAGGTCACGGCGCAGCCGCGCGTCGCCGCCGCCCAATCAGCAAGATTTTGGACTTTCGTCCGGGAGGTGGGGAAAAGGTGAGCAGGAGTCAAGGGCATCCGCTACTACCTCCGGGGCCGACGTGAACCGTAGATCCACGCCGCAGACGCCGCCCGCCGCCGCCTCACAACCCGAGGAGTCGAGGACGCCGGACCGAGGCACCCACCACGATGCCCGCCGCAGGACATCGGGGGGACGAACCAGCGCCCTCGCCGCTCGTCGACCAGACGCATCGGAGCTGCCCACCCGAGGCAGCCCAGATGAGGCCCAGACCTAGGCCCGCAGGCCCAGATCTGGGCCCGCCGCCGCCACCCCTGGCCACGGGCACGCCGCCGCAGGGCCGCGCCAGCCAGCAGAAGCCGCGCCGCCACCCTGCCGTCGTTGCGTCTTCACCACGCCGTGGACAGGCCACCGCGCCGCCGCGCCAGACTCGAGCACGGCGCCCCCGCCGACCGCGCCAGCCCACGCCACCACAGCCACGCGGGGGAGAGAGAAGCCCCGCCGCCGCCGGCGCCCCGGGGCTTTGCCCGGCGACGCCCTCTGGCGGCGGCGAGGGAGGGACAGGGGGAGGAGGGGCTGTAGGTTGGGGCGAGGCGAGGGTTTCGCCCTGCGCTCGCGGGAGCGACAGGACGAAACGCAGTATTACTGTAATTCTGTAAAGCGATAAGAGTTTTATTACTGTTAAACTGCTTTCTGCGAGATTTATGCCACTAAAATAGAACAAGATACGCCATAAAAGGAGCACATCACGCATTAAACTGCGCGCTGCCAAGATGCCACACAAATCCTCAAACAATCCATACCTATTCGCAGCAAGCAGGCCTGCGCCGCCGCCGGCGAGATCAACGGCGACCGCGAGATACACCGCCACAGCGGAGAGCGGGAGCCGCCCGTTTCAGCGGTGGGCGCAGAGGCCTCCGACGTGGTGGTGGCGGCCGGGAGCGGCGACCATGGAGAGAACAGGGGAAGGAGTGGAGGTTTTTGCTTTCTCGGATGGCAGAGACTGTAGGCACCACAAGTGCGAAGTCTGTGTTAGAACAGTCAGTCAAAGGCCGGGTTTGCTGACCCTATCACGTCTCCACTTAAGCTTTGACCTGGATCACAAGCTGGAAATTTGAAATGTTAGAATGGGAAATCACATAAATACAACAATATACCCTCTCTGTCTAAAAAATATACCACAAATTCATCTTAATTTACACTGAGTACTCTATGCAGGGGCGCAAGGTAGAAGACGACGATGTGCTCGAACAGATTGTTCCTGGGCTTGGCGGTTCCTCTTGGTACTGGGATTTTAGGTAGGCATAATAGTAGAGTCCTTCGGTGCAAATTCATACACACTTATCCAACATGATAGGAAACCGAAGAAATCCTCAGAATACGTGCTCAGTTCCGAGAACTAAATGAGGTGCTATGCAAAAGGAAAAAAAAGAAAACGTTCTTGATAGTTCATATCAGAGTATAATTTCTTCAGCCGAAGATTGTTTTATTATGTTGTTCAATTGTTTCTTTTAAATGACTTAATTTAGATTTTATTCAACAAAGATCCGTCAAGAGCAAAAAAAAAATCAGAAAACTTGAAACCACCACTTAACACCTACAAATCCGATAATAAGTGATCACCAGCCAACAGAGATACCCTTAAAAACAAAATAACATCCCACCAACTAATTATTGGAGGCATCCCGAGACACCGTATAGCGAAACATGAACCTGGTCTAGCATACACTCACATGCACCTCATGTACTAACTTTGAAGCAATTGGGCGTTTCGTTGAATCCTCTAAGCACAAACAATAGTTGTTGGCCCTAGTGGCCGTCGACGTTGGTAGCAGCAATGGTCGTCCTTTGCTACAAGCAGCACGGGACGGTGAACACTTGGAGCACCGACAACCGGCGTTGATAGCAGCGGCATGATACCATTGAAAGGGTTGGTCGTCCTTTGCAGCACGCAGGGTGCGGTGACTGAAAGGACACGAATGTCGCCTAAAGGGGGTGAATAGGCGGTTTAATTTTTTTACGGTAATAGCTTAACAAATGCAGAATAAAATTATCGTCTAATTTGTCAAGTACAAAACCTATATAACTAGGATTCACCTATGTGCACCAACAACTTATGCTAACAAGGCAAGCAACTATATGCTAACAAGATATATAAATTCAAGCACGAAGGCTATCACAAAGTAAAGTGCATAAGTAAAGATCTCAGGTATAGCAATAACCGAGGTGATGCGGAGACGACGATGTATCCCGAAGTTCACACTCTTGCGAGTGCTACTCCCCGTTGGAGTCGTGTGAACGCACAATGCTCCCCAAACGCCACAAAGGCCTCCGTATTCTCCTCGAGCATTCCCACCTAAAGGGAAGTTCTCGATCCACTATGGAATCTTGAGGGTGGTCACCGAACCCGCACGAACAAACTCCACAACTTAATTAGAGGCTCCCAAGAAACCACCACAAAGGCCTCACACTTGAGGAATCTCGAAAACTTAATTGGAGGCCCCAAAAACACCACAAAGATCACTAAGCCATCTAGGATCCAAAGACCCAAGAAGAACAAGCTCCAAGAACATGCTCCAGAAGTGAATATCTCACGAACTTTCACATCCACGTATCACCACGGAGAAGTCAAAGCAATGCACCAAATGCAATGGCAAAAACACCACTAAGATGCCCAAATCCATAACTCTCAAATTCCAACAAAGCTACTAAACCTATTGGGGGAATAAGAGAAGAAGAACAAATAGGAGGAGGAACACCAAGTTTCTCAAAGATCTAGATCTAGTGAATTCCCCTCGCAAGAGAGGGATTTGTTTGTCAAGATGTAGATCTAGATCTCCTCTCTCTTTTCCTCAAATATAAGAAAGAATCATGGAGGTATTAGAAGGAGAGGAAGCTTATTACAGTCAATAATGAAGTAGAGAGAGAGTAGGAGAAGTAACCAGCTCAAGGAGGAAGAAGGGGCGCATTTATACCCCCAAACAGAATCTTACCGTTGAAAATTGACCCAAAAACAGCGAATAAGTCGGACCTTTCAACCGAGCCACAGTGGTCCAACCATGGCCGGATATTCCGGCCAAGGGTACTACGAGGAAGTCGACCCAATCGAACCTTCCGCCCGTGGTCGGACCACTCTGGCTGGACAACACACCTGCAACAGGAACGCCATAACTTAAGCATCTGAAATCCGATTTTGATGATCTTGGGATTGTTTTGAAGCTAGAAACAAGATCTGCAAGATCATGTAGAGAAACATCATAGTCTGGCAAAAGGAGGGTAGAAACAAATGAACAAAGTTTTGACCTATCTAGAAAAGACAAACCGATAAAACCTCCAATATCTAAAATGGAACAAGTTGACTTAGGAAACTCCGATTTAGGTGATACCAATTTTGTTGGAAAGAGGATGACAAGAGATACCCCACAAATAAAAAAAATTAAGAATAAATGGGCATATTTTTCACGAATTTAGAGGTGAAACCTCTCAAAATGAAGAATCGGGAAAAACTCCAATATCGAAAATGCAACAAGTACTTCATGTGGGTTCCGTTTTCGATGAACTAGAGCTTGTAATGAGAATAGGCACAAGATCTGAAACACCATATGTATAGGATCCAAATAACAAACAAGAAAGATGATGCATGGATGCAAATGTTTGAGCTCTCTCTGAATGATATGTGTTACTCACTCGAGAGGCCTTTTGATACTACGACAACTAACCTATAAACCAGTATCCCAACTAAACCATGAGACCGTGTAATATCCCAGGTAATGGGGTTACAAAAATAGAGGAATCAGATGTGTGCATTGCATTCATGCATAGAAAATCTGGGAAATTTTCGCGCTTTAAAGTAAAACAGTCACAGTAATGAAGTTTCACTTGACCTTGGTGGAATTGAAGTAGCTCATCAAGTCAAGCGCTACAAACCTCAATGTGACTTTGATAAAACCTTGTTTGGGGTAGAGATGATTTGATCTAAGGGGTTAGATCAAATGGAACTAATAATCAACACAACAACACTTTACTCAATGATCAATTGCTTGATCTTATAAAAGATCATAATATGGAATTCCCTGCCATAACATATGAACCTACAATTAATTGGAAATCAAGTCACAATAATTGGGAAACCATTCTTCACTTACCTTTTCCATGTCTTAAACTAATCCTTAATCCTACCATGAACCTCATGGTGTTCATTTTACTTCATTATAGGAAACATAACAAGAAGATCAACCCTATAAATATATATCTTTCTATTCCAAGATATTATATTCAAACCATCATCTTTAAGAGAAACCTTAGGATATTATTCAAGACCTTCCCTAGAGAGAGAACCCATTTATGTTAACCATAGATATTGGTGACCACATAATTATCCTTGGCGAATAACCCTAAGTTAGTATTGAAGTCCTTCCCAAGTGAGAGAGCCCATTCATGTCAATTCTAGTTTTACCTATTATGGAATAAAGGACAATCTTTGAACTAAAGCATTGGGTTGTAAACCATTTCACCTTGGAGTGGTGAGATAACCAAATACCAAGTGGAATAAGACTATATCCATGACTTAATGAAATAAGGAGTGGAATAATCCAACTAAGATAGACAATTGAATCTTTAGCTTAGTAACCTAAATAAATATTAGGAGAACACCATAAACCCTAGAATAAACCATTCCTATATGAGAGAACTCAAGCTATGGAGTTACACTCAAGATAGTTGAGGCAACACTTGGATTTGAGGGAGAGAACTATTCTTATACCCAGATGACCCTATCATCATTGTTTGAGAAGAACCCTAGCAGAATATCCCAGGCATTCTCCTGGGATATAAACTAATGAGGCAATCATAGAAGTTCTATCCTAGAAAGTAAAATAGAAGTGCTACACATTAATTGATCAAGACAATGCTTGATCATGGAACTGAGAAACCTAATTAATGAGAGATACCTTAGGAAGCCAAACCTTGATCATTATAAATTGAGTGATGATCATAAACCCTAAGAACTTAAGGTAGAGATATTAAGAACAAGTTGATCATGCCTAATCCATGATCATGCTCTTGATGTATGTGAGGATAAGTTAAACTCTACTAGGATAAGTAGATCTCATCCCCACAAGAAATTATAGGGAGATCACTAGTAAGCAAACCTAGACTTATATCCCAACCTTTACTTGTGAACCACTTGGTGATCATAAGTAGAATTCTACCACATCTACATTCCACTTATTCTTCCCCAAAGAAACATAAGGAACCCATAGAGTAATCTCTATACTTTTTATGGTGAGAAACCATACATCCATATGACCAAAGTTAACTATAAAAAGAACTATAATCAATGTAGTTACTTTAAATGATAAGTTGGGGATAATAATAGAAGTTAATTGGTAGAAGATAAAACCAATTCTCAAATCCTTAGTAATTAGAGAAGCATATAAGGTATTAAGCAAGTAACCCTTATCATAGATAGGGAGATTAAACTTTAGCCAATGCAATATGGTGTCACCTCATTCATACAAACTAAAATTATATCTCAACCCTAGTTATGGTATCACTATGGTGATTACCATATAAACCTAGACCATAATTGAGAATTAAATCAATGGCCATTAGGTAAAAATCACTAGAACCCTAGTGTGGCATATTAATAAAATCTTATGCTTCATTTATTAAACCTGAGAAAAACCATTGTGATACATCTTATAATTAAAACCATAAGTGTAATTATCAACCACTTATCTATTTAATTAAGACCCAACCTTGAGGAGAGTAATATCTACTCTAGGTATTTCAAAGTGTTAATAGACCATAACACTAATGTTAATTTTAATATGGGTTATCAACAAACCTACAAAACCTTAATAGAAATTGCTCACATAAAATAACATGCAAGTGATTAATTAGTCAAATAGGAACTAAGATATAACAACAACTTCAGAAATACTTTGAGAAGAAAGTATCAGTTCTTACATTTCTAAATTAAATGGAATTCATAATAAAAGGGAAATCAAAGTGAAAGTATAATACATGTCTAATTGCTATTTTGAATAAGCCAACATTATGCAATATAATCTAATACAAAATAATTGTTTCAAAATGAAATAGTGGTGTAATAATCATTGCACCAGATCTTAATAAAATTCACAAATGAAAGATCTGCAAAAATAAACAGAATTCAAATATGAATTCAAATAGGAAATACAAAACAGAAAATGAAAACAGAAAAAGAGAAAAGGGAGAAAAAACTTTACCTGGCTTACCTGGACGAGCAGCCCAGCAACGCAGCCCATCAAGCAGCCCAGGCCCAGCTCAAACCGTAGCCCAACACTAGCCCGTAGCGTTTCACTTCAGATAAACACGAGGAGGGGATCGTCGTCTTCGCTTCGTCCTCTGCTCGAGCCTCAGCTCGACAGCGCGACGACGAGGCCACGTCCCGGCCGATTTCGTGGACTTCGCGGACGTTGCCGATCGTGAGAAGTCTATAAGTACCCCCGAAGAACCTGGCATCTCGTTTCCTTCTCTCCTTCTTCTCCAATTTTCTTGAAAACCTAACCCTAGCATCGCCGGCCATTCAACCTCGCCGGCAACTGAGGCAGTCCCAAGCCTCGCCGTGGATGCTCCCGTCACCGCCATCTTCTCCTCGATCCCCTCGTCGACGCGTGCAAGCTAAGAAGCCCCGGATATGGCGAATTTAGCCATTTCTTCCGACCACCGCCGCCGCGGCCATGGACGATGGCGACGCCGTCCGGCCACCTCTGCACCAACGGAGCACACCATCGCGCTCCTGGTAAGCTGGGGATCCTCCTGAGCTTTTTATTGCATCCAATCGACGACCGTAGCCTCCTAGCATCGTATGCTGAAATCCGCCGCCACGGTACCTCGCCGGCGAGCTCGCTCCGGCGACCTTTGCGGGGAGGCGCCGCCACCCTATGGCTCAGCGCATCGCCCTGCGTCGAGCCAACGCACGCGCGCGTCCGCGGGGAGCGTCTAACGCCGGCGACCGTCGCACCCTGACCGCCGGTCACCATGAACCTTGCCACGCCAGCAATTTTGACCACGGTCAATGCTGCGTGGCAGGTGACGTGGATATAGCCCCACCAGTCAGCCACTAGGTGTAGACCAGTTCGGGTGTGTTTAGTATTTCGGTTTAATTCCAAATTACAGAAAATACCTGAAACTTTGAAATAATATAGAAAAATCATAAAAGCTCAGAAAAATACAAATAAGATATCAAAATTCTTATAAAAGAAAAATCTATCCAATAAAAATATAAAATGAAAATTTTATTTTTAATAAAAATTCAATTATTTAATACTTGTTATTTAAGCCTTTAATTTTAAATTCTAAATACAATTAAAAATTCAGAAATTAAGAAACCATTTATAAATTCAATAAAATCAATAAGAAAATAAAGAAAATATGAAAACTAATTTTCTTTATTTGCAATCCTATTAAATCTTTATTAGGGAAATTTAAACCCTAATTAATAATTACCTTAACTATTAATTATTTAAAAAAAATATAAAATGCCAAATTCAATATTATTCTTATTTCAAAGTTATTAATAACTTCAACTTTTCAAATGAAGTTATTAATCCAAGAACTAATTGACAATTAAGAAACCCTAAGTACCATATTGAATTAAGAACACAAACCCATAATTTTATGTGGGATACTAAAACCCTAATTCAATTATGCACCAAACCCTAGCTCCATTAATTCATATGAATCCCAGTTTGCTTCTAACCTAAACCCTAGGTTAGAACATGTGATCATGATATTTTGATAGAACCATAGTAGCTTCTAAATGTTTACATGATCACATAAAATGTAGCAACCATCATTACTAAATTAGTATCCCATGTATTCATCTTAATCAAACCTAGATGATCAAATAGAACCAACCATAGTTCCTATCCTTAGAGGCAGCAACCTTAATTATCCATATTTGGCATCACATCATTGTGATGAACTCCATTAGCAACCATGCTAATATTGACATCATATCCCATATCCACTAAACCCTACTAATGTTAGATAATTATCAAACATCCTATTTAGGAACCAACCAATCCTTACTTAGGGAATTAAATAGCAAACCTAAACAACCTTAACTTAATTATTATACTTCTTAGTATTTAAGAAGTATGTTCTTCAAAAGTTATTCTTTTGAAGAAAATAAAGAATCATCATCAATCCTGCCTAACAGGACCTATAAACCCTAACTAGCTATCCCCAGCAAGGTATACCAACCTTGATAGCAACTATCTATAATCGATTACTCAAGATGCTTAGGCTTAACTCAACCCTACAAGTTCTAGCTGTTGATGAATCCAACTATGTTGTGATCCATCTAATACCTACTCCCGAAACTAAATGAAACCATAGTCAACCATAGAACCCCTCAACCTAATTATCATACTTGTTCTTTATTAAAGAACATGTTCTTCAAAAGTTATTCTTTTAAAGTATATGATAATTAATCATTAATCATGCCCTATAGTTCTAAAACTGACCACTGTTCTTTACTTGTTAACATTAAGCCAATTATCATCCTTTGTGTACTCAATTGATTATTATGCTTTATTATCCACCTGTTTATAATACCAAGTAATCACACCTGAATAAGAACCTTGTATGTGAATCACTCTAAAAGTGCAACACACCCTGAACCAATCATTACAACTTACTAATCCTAAATCATCAGGGTTAGGTCACGCTTAGAGCGATTGCATCTCATACTTATGCATTATTGCATCTTTGCCAATCTTTTAAATATCGTCCTTACCGGACGATGATGATATTTCAGAATTTGGAGTTATTGCGTATCGAAGACCTTGCCTGCATAATCTTGCAGTCAAGAAAGGCAAGTTCATCACTTGCTCATGTCATTTGAGTATTTCTATCAAATTACTTGCAAAGTACTATGGTTATCACTATTGCATAAAAAACCAAAACCACTACTTTCATAACAATGAATATGACTATGTGGTGGGCAATGGAACCATGGATTGTGTTGATATGGTGGAGGTTCCATTGCAAGGGTTTATATCCATCTAGGATTAAACAACAAATGTTGCCAGTGATTCTTGTGCCGTAATACCCGTGTTAACCATAAGATCCGGAGTGGGACGGAGTAGTCAAAAGTGTTTCCACCTCTCGTTCATCAACGGATGCGCTTACCGTAGCAGTTGTATCGGCGGAACAACCGGAGGGTGGGGATCCCATTCTAATTCCCCACGGTAATGCAATGCTTACCGTAGCAGTTGTGTCTTGCGGAACAACCAGAGGGTGGGGATCCCATTCTAATTCCCCACGGTAATGCGGTCTATGATGGGTTGCAGCTACCGACGTAGGAGTGTATGGTAGAGCCTAGCACTGTCGTCGTGGTCGGGGTCCACCCTGAAATCTACGGGAATAATGGGACCGGCGTGGACCCAGGGTCGGGGCATGCAACAACGGGTGGGTGTTCGAGGTAGCGGAGGAACATGATTGGCTAGACCTTATACCGGGCCTCACACCATAGGAAGTGTGGACGGGAAGATCACGGTTGGCACCAAGGTTAAGATCTCTTATGGGTAAAGCAACACACCTCTGCAGAGTGTAAAGAACCGTGACTGTCACTCCCTGTTCCGGGATATGGGCGAACGTGGCCGGAAAGGAGCTCCATGAAGTTCTAGTAAACCGGTGAAGGCTGACGGACATAGTTCTTCTGAATAAAAGCAACCTTTTGAAGAAATGGTTATGAAAACCTGCATTGGTATTAGACTTTCTGGTCTAATGTTGTAGCTAGTGCATTAAACACCTCTTTCCTATAATGAACTTGTTGAGTACGCTCGTACTCATCCCACTCTTAAATCCACTGCTTAGATATGGAGGCGTCGGAGGAGGATCTACAGTGCAACTCGAAGGCCGAGGAGTCAATAATTACTTCAAGGGACAGGACCCTGCCAGAGGAGTCAGATACCACATCCAGCAAGGAGAAAACCTAGATTAGTAATAGAAAGGAACTAGCTTCCTAAACCTAGCTCCTATTTATCTAGAATCTATTCATAGCCCCTATAGCTAGTCAAATACTCTACCAATAGAGCTCGTGATAAGACTAGACTACGAGTCGTTCTTCTGGAGTTTATTTGCAGTTTTACCTCATTGTAAAGTAGGAGGCTGTGATGATCTTATGTAACAGAGTCAATGTTGTAATTCTATAGACATACCTTGGACCCGCATATGTTCCTGTTGTACCACTCTGAGCGATATAATTCTAGTGGAACGGTGTTTCATTGGTGTTATATCAGACTTGCATACTACACCATGCAGTGGTATGCCGGGTCACCACAGACCGGTAAGAAAGAAACCCAATCAAGAGAAAACCTTAACCTTGCGCATTCCACCTGAGATCGATGATGATGATCTTGACCACAACAATATGGAATTCCTTTCTTGATTGTGCTTGCTTGACGAAATCTTGCGGAGTCCTCCCCCATAATCCATCATGGGAGAGCTTCTTCTTCGGCGCATCTTCACATATCCATGACCACCATATGGATGGAAAGCTTCAAGCTCATGATGTCCCCGAGATGGCTCATCTTGAACTTGCACACCATTTATTATTTCTTCCTTATCTTGATGTCTTGAAGATACGCTCGAGGTCCCACTTCATCTTCGTCTTCAAGACATGCTTTTTACTTGATCTTCTTAATTTGTTTCTTATTGCAACCTTGAAGCCAACATATGGTTCAAGCATTGCCTGTAGACAAATCCTATAATTGGAACTCAATGCAAACATTGGTCTATAGGAATTTGAAAGAGCAAAGCGTAGCTGTATTGTTTTGTGTGTTTGATAACAACACTAGAATGTATTTCACCGTGTGCATAGGTGCTTTGAAGATATGTAGGTACAAGGTGTTCTCCCTGAGCACCTCAAGATCGGAAGACTCAAGATCGTAGTTGATAGGTTTTCTGCTTTTGTGTGTGTGTGTCGCGAGTCGACGTGGTTGGAGAGGTGTAGAAAAGAAATAGGTTTCTGCTAAACCGGTAGTACCGGTGTTGGTTGCGGTAGTACCGCTAAAGCTACCAGCACTAGGTACACGTCAGCCTGCAACCTCACTGGAGGTACTACCGCTCCCTTTTGGGACCGGTAGTACCGATCGAGGTACCTCTAGCAATACCGCCTTTAGGGAAAACACACAAAACACTTGCCGGTACCTTGACGGTACCTCAACCTACACTACCGCTTGAGTCGCCCTTGCTGGTGAAACACGGTAGTACTGGTCAGGTACCGGTTAAGAGAAACGTGCGGTGATACCGGGCTTGGTACCGCAATGGTACCGGCCAGGCGTTCAGGGCTTGTAGAACACATGACGGTACCTTGAAGGTACCGGCACCGGTAGTATCGGTTATGCCCCACGTGTCCTTCGTCGAAGGCTTGTGTTTACCCTAAGGCGGTAGTACCGCTTGAGAAAGCGGTAGTACCAGTTGTGCGGGATCGGAAGATAACGGTTGGATTCGTGGACCCCTATAAAGGGGGGGGGTCTTCTTCCCCAGCTCAACCCCAGCAGCAGCCCACGACGTGACCCAGCTCCCAGCCCACCATATCGTTTCGATAGAAATAAGACGGTCATCTTCGTCTTCCTCTCCGGAGTTGACAACGCACATGAGCTCGTCGGCCACGTCCCTCATCGATGATAAGCTCGACCCTGGACGCGCCAACCATTTCACAGCATCTCCCTATAAATTTTGTGTTCGAGCCTATCCAAAGGTGCCAAGATTCATGCCCAAATCAAGCTCATCGTCGTCACCATATCCGCGTAGTCTCCGATGAACTGTCGTCGTTCCTGACCTCGCCGCATCCTATAAAAGCACGAGGAGGATCTCCTGGAAACCCTAATCCTCCTCCACCTCTCCTTTTCCTCTCTAATCCTTCCGATCCATCGCCATCCTCAACTGCAATCCGCCGGTGTCAATCAAGAACTCGACGGTGGAGGCCACCCCAAGCTCACCGATGTCTTTGTCGAGCATACCATCAGGTCCAGGGTGAGCGTGCGCATCCATAGAGCTACTTGGTGGATCTTCTAGCCCTCTGTACCTAGTTATTGCATCTTGACCGGGCAGCGCCGCCGCAGTTGAGCTCATTGGAGCAACTTCGGTGACCTCCAGGTGGTGGCGTTGATACTATCTTGCTCAGCATCGAGTCACGGTTCGAACCCACCCATCCGCGCATCTCGGGGAGCCCTAAAACGGCGGAGCCACCGTGTACTGGCCGCTGGCGTTTAAACACCGGTGATGCCGATGTGGCAGGTGGGGCCCTATGGCATTGTTGACTGGTCTTTGCTCGCGTGGCACTTGACCTATTCAATGGACCCACTCGTCAGCCTCTGTGGGTAGAATTGAAACGGTATGTTTAGTATTTTCCATTTAATTCAAAATCCGGAAAAATGCTGAAAATTTGCAAATGCATATAAAATTCATTTTAACTCGGAAAAATACAAATGAGATATAAAATGCTATAAAAATAAACTCTATACAATAAAAATATAATATGAAAATTTGTATTAAAATAAAAAAATTAATTATTTAACCTTTATTAATTATGCCTTTTCTTTTATCCTAAGTGCAATTAAAATTCAATAGTTAGTTAAATTTAAAAAATAAATAATAACCATTTAGTAAGTAAAGAAAACACTAAGATTAATTTTCTTTTATCATATTGTCATTAACTTAAATATTAGTGGTATTTTAAAAACCGTAAATTACACTTACCTAATTATCATTTTCTTTAAATAATAAGAAAATAAGAAAAATGTTAAAAACTAATACCTTGTGGTAAAAGTTTATTTATTCACTTCAACCTTTTAGTCAACAAGTTATTACTTTAATATTTAAAAACAATTATAAAACCCTAATTCCATGAATTAAACCCTAAATAGTATTTATATTAATTATGAAATCTTTTAAAAATAATAAAATGCTAAGTCCATTATTATTTTTACATCAAAGTTATTAATAACTTTAACTCTATTACCAAATTATTAATTTAAGAATTATATCACAACTTGAAAACCCTAGTTCCAGTATGAGTGAAAAACACTAACCCTGTTATTTTATGTGAAAACCCTAAATTGTTTTCAACTCTAAAACCCTAGAGATTTATAAGATGTGATAATATGAACTTAAACTTAGTCATAGACCTAGACTAAGCAAATAAAAACATGCTCATATTTTATTAAGATATTATCAACTCAAATGCAAATGAAGTAATCATTTCATGCTTTCATTTTGACTAATAATACCTTATACGACCAACTAGTACCACCTAAGTGTAAACCCTAAATTGTTACTTTCATGTTAGCCCCATTGATCACCATTAATTGATACAACACCATTGAAATCAAACCTAAAGTAGCAAAAAAAAGTAGTAATGCACTTTATATGCTAACACTTAACTAAATCATGTAACTACTAGATGATTATGAAACCCTCTTGTTTAAGATCCATTTAATACTTATCCAAGGAACTAATTTAGGAATCCTAGTAAACCCTAGAAACACATAATTCCTATTGGTAATAGTTCTTGTTCATTAAGAAACATGTTCTTCAAAAGTTATTCTTTTAAAGAAAATAACAAGTAAACCATATAACCAAATAGTTCTTACTTGAAATACTTATTGTTTTGATTGTAACATGTTCTTCAAAAGTTATTCTTTTGAAGTATATAACAAGTAATCATCAACCATGCCCTATAGGACTTAAAACTGACAATTACGCTTTACATATTATGCAACCACTATTCCTTTGTGTGTATGATTGTAATGATGCATTATATCACTTGTTCATGGTACTAAGATAACCAAACCCTATTAAGAACCTTGTTTGAGTAACCACTCTAAAAGTGCAACACACCCTAGAGAAATCTTTACAACTCATCCAATCCTAAATCATCGGGGTTAGCTTACTCTTAGTCTCTTAGAGCGATTGCATTTCATACTTATGAATTATAACATCTTTGCAAGTTCTTCAAACATTGTCCTTACCAGACAATGATGGTATTTCAGAATTTGGAGTTATATCATCTCGAAGCTCTTGCCTGCATAATCTTGCAGTCAAGAAAGGCAAGTTCATTACTTGCTCATGCCATTTGATTATTTTTATCAAATTATATGCAAAGTACTATAATTATCACTCCTGCATTGAAAATCTATAGATTACTTTACAATTATGAATATGACTATATGGTGGGCAATGGAACCATGGTTTGAGATGACGGTGGAGGTTCCATTGCAACTGGGAAAGTATTCACATAGGATTAACAACAAATGTCGTCCAGTGATTCTAGCGCCGTATATTACGTGTTAACCATAAGATCTATAATGGTTATGGGAAAGTCAGTTGTATCTTCTTCCTTTCGCATATCAACGAACTTGATAGAGCCTGGCTGTGTGTTGGTGAACCCTCAGTAGTTTGGGATGGACTTAATCTCCCCATCCGCGTGGATAAAGGGCGCTCTACCGTCTATGATGGATTGTATCATGGTCAGGGATCGAGTGATCGAAGACCCTCTGAATACAAAAGGGTGGGTATGCGGAGTCGCGGAGAAGGCAATGATTGGTTTGGTTCTTACAGCTAGTCTCACACCAAGGAAGTGTGGACGAGCTCTAGACTCGGCTGGCAAACAAGGATAAGTTCTCTTATGGGTAAAGTAACACACCTGTGCAGAGTGTGTTGAATTGTGATATGTCACTCTTTGTTTCGGGAAGGAACTACGAACGCGGCAGGAAAGGAACTCCATGAAGTTCTAGTCAACCTGTGAAGACTGGCGGACATAGTTTTTCAGAATAAAATAAACCTTTAAAAAAATGATTACGAAAACTTGCATTTTCCTACGACTTTCTGGTCTATGGCTATAGCTAGTGCATGATACACCTATTTCTATTATTGAACTTGTTGAGTACGCTCGTACTCATCGTTCCCTCTTGAACCCATGCTTAAATTGGGAGGTATCCAAGGAGAAGCGACCGTGAAGATCGAAGACGGAGGAGTCAACCAATACAAGGGCAGGTGTCAGACAACAAAGTTGATGAAGTCAGCAACTATACATATTCCATGGTGGAAACCTAGTCTAGAAGTAGAAGGGAACATATTCCCTAAACCTAGTACCTAAGTAGCTAGGGTTCTAGCCTAGTTCTCTAGCAAGCCTAGTATCTCTATATCTAGAGTTAGTAATAAATTAGTCTATGAGTTCTTCTTTTGGAGATTTATTTGTAGTTTTCCCTCAATGTAAAGTAGGAGGCTGTGTTGATCTTCTGTAAACAGTTCGTGTATACTTCTATAGACATGCCTTGGACTCGCATATGTTTCTATTGTACCACTTTGAGGGATGTAATACTAGTGGAACGGTGTTTCACTTGTGTTATGTCAACGACTTGCGAACTACACCATGCAGTGGTATGCTGGGTCACCGCAATAGCCGATTATGCTAACAGTCAGAGAGATCAATATATACAAAGGCTTCCACTATAGCTCCTTTAAGATTACCTCAAATGAAGAAGTGATTGAAACGAAAGTTGTGCGTCTCATCGAAACAACCTGGGCCGCAGGTACTCTTCCTGCCAACGTTCTTCGGTCCACGTCTCCGGCTTCACCTTCTCCGCCGGCGCCTTCCGCGGCTTCGCGAAGGGCGCCTTCGGTCCTTCTTCGCTGGCTCCTTGCCCGGTGGCTTGGTGGTCGTTTGTTGGCCAGTTTTTTGGGTACTATCGGCGCCATGGCTGGGAGAGAATAGCGGTGGCGGGAGGGATAGAGTACCGGCGGCGGGAGGAAGGAATGAATCGGCGGGAGGAGGGTAAATGATTTTTTTTGGCAGGGTAGAGAAATGTGTGGCTGGTGGCGGGAAGTGGTGGGAGGGTACGATGTGGCAGGAGAGGCGCGATGTGTCTGGAGTCTAATTAAATTTCCATTAAATTTCCTTCATGTGCCAATGGCGGGTCAGGCCCGCCACTCGCGGCTCGTTTCCGCGTTCTTCCTGGAGCGCCCGCAACATCCCCTGTGGAGCGGGAACAGCCTCGAAGCGTCAGACACCATATTGGGCCCCGTCCGGCAAAAAGGCCCTTGTGACTGGAGATGCTTTTAGTTCTCTTGTTGGCAAATGTGTTAGGGAATACCCCCTCCGTTCCTTTCTATAGTGCCTATAGATTTTTGGTATTTGTTTCAGAATATAAGGTTGCAGCTTGGGTTTTTTCAATTACCTCCTCCCCCGTTGAGCTCCCACACAAACATGCGTGAGAAAAAATCCATACAAAATTGGAAACAATTAATTGAGATTCCTAATGAATGGCCCAACGATTCCTTAAAATTAGGCAACAAGGTTTTACTTTCCTTAATTGAACTTGGCTGAACATATATGGAGAATCAACAAGAGAGATTTGTGGAATTTGTTATGGTAAGTTAGAAAGATATGGATTTTCCAAATTTTACGTTAATCTCAAATCATTCAGCTAGGGGGTCTTGTGTAAAAAAAAAATACTCTTGCGCTAATTTCCGTGCCAAAAAACTATAGGCACTATATAATGAATACAGATGGAGTATAATTTAGCCAGCCAGCAACAGAAATATTAATATCTACTACAATTAGGAGGCAGAGTCCAGGGGTAAAAACATGGGTTTAGATCACAAACCATTGAATGGATGTTCTAAAATCATCTTCACCCCTTACTGATTAAATTAGCAATGAAGCTTCTAGATTGTTTACTGGATTCAATAGAAGCTTGGACGTTCTACACAATCGAACCAAATTTACCAATGCTGACATGTATCACGATTTATTTCATCTATTTGATAGGGTTACAGTATTACTTCAGCTCCAACAAAGCTGTTCAAAAGTACAATATTTTGTGTGGCAGAAGCAGAAATAACAATATATAGCAGTAGATTTCGTAGAAATTCCTTTAATATTGCACCACTAGATTAATTTGGTTGCTCAAAGATCGAGGAGCTGGCAGTTCTCCCAGAGCGTCTTTGCGGAGCGCCGGAGCTGCGCGGCCTCGACCTCGGTGAGGTCCAACTCGGCGACGCCGAGGACGCCGCCGCGGCCGAGCCGGGCGGGGAGGCTGAGGAACACATCATGACCGTCCGAGATGCCGTGGAAGCCGGAGGCGAGGACGGAGACTGGGTGCACCCGGCGCTGGTCACGGAGGAGGGAGGCCGCCAAACTGGCGACGGAGTAGCCGATGGCCCAGGAGGTGTATCCCTTCAGTCCGATCACCTCGTAGGCGCCGCCCACCACGGCACGTCTGATGCCCTCCAGCGCCGCCTCGTCGAAGGAATGGTGGCTGTCCCGCAGGGACTTGAAAGCCGGCATCCCGGCGACACTAATGGTCGACCAGATCGCCAGCGAGCTGTCGCCGTGCTCCCCCACCATGTATGCCTGCACCATATTTGTTGTTTGGTTAGTTAGCTAGTCAGGAATCCGAACTCCAGTACAAACTAGGATTTTTTTAACCAACCACAGTAAAAGGTTGGTTAATTATCTGGAACAGAGAACAATGTTCTTCTTGTGTAGCATGCAAGGACATCAGTATCATTAGTTGTGCAGTGGCAGATCTTACAAAAATGCATATGTATCAAGGAAGGAAATCGTTATGCAAATTGATGATTTATGTCTAGATACTTATCGGTGTATAATAAACCAAATATCTATACATTAAAAAGGACCTCAATTTGAAAGGGATGGCCAAGCACCGTCGTGGACTCGTGGTGGATTATGTTGCATATAAGTAATCTGACAAATTTATGTATACAAGTGCTCATAGGCTGAATTCATAATACAATTGCATATATTCTTTTTGAAACAAGTTAGCATCTTTTGTATTTTGCAGGATAACATTCAGGAAGGAAGCAGCAAACAATGGGACTACTAGAGTCATTTGATGATTTATGGAACACCAGGAGTCGAGTGTCCAAAACAGTATGGAACTGACCCCAGAATTTCGTTTCACCCAATAAAATTCAAAAGTTGACTTTCCCATCACCTGAGTGCGACATCGTCACTGAACATTAGGAGATGACGTCGCACTCAGGTCATGACGTCTGGCTCCTAACTCATGTTTTACAGTGTTACAAAATTTACTGAACCAGGAGCTCTAGCTACTGCCCTGTCGGATGCGGAAGAGTGGGAGACCAGTCATGCATGAGTCAACGACTAGCATGCATGGCAACACCCTACTGACTCCACTCCAGCGACGAGCTCGATGGCGAGCAAGAGCTGACGGATCATGCATGGCCATGGAAACATGGCATTCACGGATGGATTCAGGATTCAGATGTAGTACGAGTAGTATGTATGTTACCTGGACGTCCTGCGCGTTGACGTCGAGGTGCTCGGCGACGAGGAACCTGAACCTGGACGAATCGAGGTTCGTCCCGGACCCAATCACCCTGCTGGCCGGGAACCCGGACAGCTTCCAGGCCACATACGTCAGCACGTCGACGGGGTTGGAGACCACGAGCAGCAGCGCGTCCGGGGAGTGCTCGGCCACGGGCGGCACGATCTTCCGGAACAGCTCCACGTTCCGCTGCAGCAGGCTCAGCCTGGCCTCCCCCGGGTTCTGCCTCGCGCCGGCCGTGACGACCACGAGGTCGGAGCTCGCGGTGACGGCGTGGTCGGTGCCGGAGACGATGCGGACGCGCGGGAGGAACGCGGCGGCGTGCTGCAGGTCGAGCGCCTCGCCGCGGAGCTTGTCGGGGAGTGCGTCGACCAGCGCGATCTCGTCGGCCAGGTTCTGGGTGAGGATCGTCTGCGCGATGGCCATGCCCACGTTGCCCGCGCCGATGACGGAGACCTTGGTGAGGCGGCGGTGCGGGGCGGAGCTGGAGGAGTGGGTGCTGTCGTCGGCCACCGGGCGGAAGAAGCCTGATGAGGCGCCGGCGGCGTCGAAGCCCAGGTCCGACAGAGATGAGGTCTTGTGCATCGTGGATGGATTGGAATGTGATGAGGTCCAACGGAGTGTGACGAGTGATGAACTGGTTCGTACCGCCGGGAATGGGGAGTCGGTTTTATTATATAAGATCCAGCCAGTTGTGTGTGCTTCTGGTGCGTTCGGATTGCGTACGTGTCCAATGTCTTTCATCTGTGAATGTGATACGTGTGTTCTCAAAGAAAAGAAAATGGAATGGAACGCGTGCATGGTTTGGCTGTCCATCCATCCAGTTAGTTTGGTCACCCAACTAATTAACTAAACCCTGTCTCCACACTAGGCCAGCCGACCAGTGGAGTGTACACAAAAATAACCCTTTGTTGCAACTATAGCACAGACTGACTCTTTGGGCAAACTATTTTACCCATCTAACCCTTTTGTGTGGTGCCCCTCCCATGGGCGCCACACATGCCAGTGTGGCGCCCTCGACGCTGAGCTGGTGCGCCGATCCGACGTGGCAGCATGTGTGGCGCCCCTCCCATCGGCGCCACACTGTGGAACCTGTGGCGCCGCTCGGAAGGGCGCCACACATCCACTTAAGTGTGGCGCCCGCGTCCGCCCCAGCCCGACCACACCTCTTCTTCTCTGTTCTATTCTTCTCTGCTCACAGGAAACCGCCGCCGCCTCCCCTTCCCCCCCCCCAAATCCACCATGGATTCGTCAAATCTGGCCGGCCAACTCCTTCCTCATCCATTCCTCAAGGTATTCCCCTTCGATTCCCTCCGATTCATCCACTAGTGTTGGTGGATTTGGTAGATTTGGATATGAACCCTAAACATGGAAATTTATGTTGGTGTATTTGGATATGAACCATCGATATGGAAATTAATGTTGGTGGAATCTACATTGTAGTCTATGTGTTTGAACCAAAGATTTGTTTGAACCCTAGATATGAAATTTTACATGTATGTGTTCAAACCCTATGTATGTATGTGTCGAAATGTCTAATATTTGCCTAGCAAATGCATTCAAATGTGTTATGTATGCCTAGTATTTTTGATGCAATAACTCATATTTGTTAGGAATGGCTCATATTTGTGATGCAATAACTCATATTTGTTAGGAATGCCTAGATATGAATGTATATGTATGTATATGATGTATGTGTGATGGCTTATTTGGATATATTCTCATGTATGTGTTGCTCATATTTGTTACGAATGGCTCATAATATGGTGTATTTGTGTAAACATGTAGGATGGTGTGGCTCCTAGATCAAGAGTATGACAGGGATCACCGGGCTTTTCATATGACGGAGAGGACAACGGATCTTCACCCTTTGAAGATTCGTTACCATGGCACAGTGGATATACCGTATGGCGAGAGGTACACGGAGTTTATCGAGCCTACCGGTCTTCTCCCGTTCATATCGCTTGTAAGCCGTGGGGGCCGAACATGAACGCCGCGGCACTCACCGCTCTTGTCGACCGGTGGAGGCCGGAGACGCACACCTTCCACTTGAGGGCCGGCGAGATGACCCCTACTCTTCAGGATGTTTCCATGATCCTTGGACTACCTATTCAGGGCGAGCCACTGTGTATGAACACAGCTTCTGATGGGTGGCGCCAGCAGATGGAGGCGCTTATTGGCAGGGCTCCTCAGCTGCCAGCAGATCCAAAGGCGAGGGCTCACGCCGGCGCATCTTTCTCTTGGATTAGGCTTAACTTTGGAAAATGCCCGGAAGGGGCCAACAGGGACACTCTGAGGACGTACACCCGCGTGTACTTATGGTACATGATTTCGAGGACTCTCTTTCCTGACAGTGGGGGGAAGCTGGCCCATTGGTGTTGGCTGAAGGCGCTTACGGTGTTGGAGCACCGGTGGAGTTGGGGAACAGCGGCACTTGCCTACCTCTACCGGCAGGTGATGATTTGTTCTATGTACTATTTTTCTATAGTAGTGTGCTAGACAAAGTACTAACCAAAAGTCTTATGTACGCAGTTGGACGAAGCTTGTCGCAGGACTGGGAGCGGCGGTATTGGTGGATGCTTGCTCCTACTTTCCGTATGGAGCTGGGACCGCCTATCAGTTGGGCGGCCTAGGACACTCACCGAGAGGCCATGGCCTCATCACCATGAGAACCTTGATCGGGAGCCGACTTGGGCATATCTTTGGGACAATGTCTCGGAGATGACGAGCGATCCAAAGATCATGTACAGGCACTAAACTGAGGAGTTGGACACTCTTACCGCTGAGCAGGTAACCGATCACTCTTTTGCAATCCGAATTCATAAATTCTACTGGCATGTTGTAAATTCTGAAATATTTGTATGATGCAGGTGGATTGGGAGCCATATGGTACCTACTACCGTATTGGTGCGGGGATGCCTGACCTCAACCAGAAGTGCACGAAGGAGGCGCAGTTCTGGCGTATGCGCTGCCCACTCATATGCATGTGGCTTGTTGAGTACCACCAGCCGCACAGAGGGATGAGACAGTTTGGGTTGTATCAGGAGTGCCCACCTCAGTGGCAAGACACGGACAAGGCGCTTCATAGGTAAACTTCTGGAATCATGCGATGGAAGATTCTTGATAGAAGAGGTAGAATCTAACTTCTTGATTCTTGCAGGCTTGATAGGCAGCGGCAGAGGAAGATCACAAATTGGCCAGTCCATTATAGCAGCCACGTCACAGCGTTCCAACACTGTTTGGAAGCGACACAGACTGCTGGCCCTGTGGAGATTGTGCCTCACGACTTGGCCGCTTTCAACAACTACCTTCAGTGGTTTCATGAAAACACGCGTATCGAGTTAGTGAAACACGCGTATGATGACAACATCTTGGACGACCCCATCGAGTTCGATGAGGTTGCGCAAAGCCAGCACGACACCTATGCTCGCAGAGGAAGATCGACTTCTATTGCTTCCGAGCTGAACTTCGTGGTAATGTATTCTCTCGTTAACTAGTACATCATCTACATTGGCATGTGATCGCTCAAATTTTGTATAATATGTTTGTCGCAGCGGTCCGAGATCCAAAAAATAGCTGACGAGTGCGAGGTTGTTTGGAATCAGAGCTATACAGATGAGAAGCCTATCGGACCGATGCGGCATTTCATTAAGGTATGGTCGCCAACATTCAATGTAAGCTAGTGTGTTCCTGGGGTGGCTTTGTAACCATGACTTTCACGACGCAGAACACTGCACGAAAGATGCGGCGGTTAGCCAACTTGCTAGGTTGCCGCGACACCGAAATTGCGGCTACATCCTCTTCTGAAGAAGCGCAGGTATGGACTGTTGCTATGCTTACTAGTTTCAACTTTTGTAATCTCATGTGTTCATGTTTGTGAAGATTCCTGACGACGGTGAAATTTTGAGTCAAAGCATCAGTCGCGGCAAGAAGCAAGCCCCACGGTCAGCTTACCAGTTGAAGCCAAGGGGCAAGGCTCCAAACAGGTACACTCCGGAAGATTATGTCAACCGAGGAAAGAAGGTTGTCATTGAGGAGGATGAGGGGCCGCCGCGGAGATCATCTTTGTCGAGGATGAGGAACGACGAGCCGTTATCTTTAGAGGAGGAGGAGCAGGAGGAGCAGCAGCAACAAGAGCAACGGCAGCGGATGAAAAGGATGGCCGTCCGGAAGCAGCCCGTGAGGACGGCACGTCGAGGATGATACTAGGATTTGCTACGTGTTGTTGTGAACTCTATCTTCATAAGTATCGTATTGTGAACCCTATGTCATTTCGAACCATGTCTATAATGCTACTTGTTGTTTGAATCTACGTGCTACGATGTGAGCTATGAAGTGTTATATGTGTATGTTCTGAAATTGCTACTTGTTGTGTCCAATGTTGTACTCAAAACTATTGGAGTATGGTAGGATTTTTCATGGTTTTAACACAAGTCAATGTGTGGCGACCTTCACACTGGCGCCACACTGCACTGTGTGGCGCCCGTGGCATCGGCGCCACACATGCCAATTATATCAACTTTTGGGTAGAAAACATCCAGGGGCTCCGGACGATAAGTCCTTAGCCGTTTTGGCGAGCCTCTTTGTGTGGCGCCCGTGGCATCGGCGCCACACTGTGAGGTGTGGCGCCCGTGCCGTCGGCGCCACACAAACAGGGTCGCAAAACGGCTAAGTCCCAGACGATTTGCCTTACAGTATGTTTTGGGCAATTACAAATGCATGTGTGGCGCCGATGGGAGGGGTGTCACACATGCTGCCACGTCGGATCGGCGCACCAGCTCAGCGTCGAGGGCGCCACATCGAATGATTGTGTGGCGCCGGCAGGAGGGGCGCCACACTGGCATGTGTGGCGCCCATGGGAGGGGCGTCACACAAAAGGGTTAGATGGGTGAAATAGTTTGCCCGGAGGGTCAGTCTGTGCTATAGTTGCAACAAAGGGTTATTTTTGTGTAAATCGCCCAGTGGAGTCGCCGGAGAGTCATCGATCAGAGGCCGTAAAAATGGAACTCAAAAGCGTAATTTGAAATGGCGCGGGTAAATTAGGCGATGATCATAGTTTAACATGAAATTGATGCTTCGATTGAGCATCAAAACTTACATTGTTCGACAAATTGAAGCTACACTACTGGTACACCGGCGAGCGCTAGTTAGCTAAAGCAAAATGCGGCCAATCTAGTGACCTACGCGCGCGGCGGTGGTGGCGCAACTTGTCGGCGGAAGACGGCGCCGACGCTGTCGTGGACGATCTTCACGCGCGTCGGCGTCAAGCTCGACTATTTCGAGCTTGACGCGACGGACGCGGGCCGCCTCGTATTCACGGACATGTCGGACGGCGTCCGCCTCCTCCCGACGGAAGCGCGCGCGAGCCTCCGCCACGCTGACGGCCTTGTTCTGCGCGAGGACGGCCTCCTCCTCGTCGCTGTCGTGGATGTAGTCCCAGGCGGAGAAGGTCGACGACCGCGCGGGGACGAGGTGGTCGTCGTCACTGCTCTCTGCGATGGGGAGTCTTGGTGCGCGGCTTGACTGGCCGGACGAGGAGCCCTCCCCGGCGTTGTCGTACCTTGCGAGCTTCCCTGGGGGCGTGAGCCCCCAGTTCATCCACCGGCGGGCGCTCGCTTGCGCGCGCCCTTGGACCGGTTCCATTTGCGCCGCTCCGCGTCGGTGCGGAACACGGGCGGACGCGACGACGAGTCACCGCCGCCCAATCCAGCGCCACAGCCGTCGGAGCCGCCACGGGATGCCATCGCGCACTGGCGGGCGCTGGATTGCTGTGTGGGGCGAGTTGGATTGCTCGCCGGAAATGGTGCTTGGCGGCGGCGGAGGGAGAGGAACGGCGGAGGGGAGTAGGGTTTGCGAACCGAACTCCCCTCTGCGAACCCTTTTAATATGGGGCATGCGGGGAGTTTCTCGGGCCCCTGAACTTCTTTTACGGGCCGGCCCATGTTTTCGGGCTCCGTTCTGCGTCACATTCGGCCTGAACCCGTAAATCCGCCAAAAATGTTCAGTTCCGGCGGGATTTACGGGCCTGTTAGAGATGCTCTCAGGTTGGTTGCACGACGAGGTTAGATTTAGGGCATGTCCACCAGACCAACTTAAAAGGTCAGTTTCCCTCCGTTTAGGTCGGCCTGCGGACAACATCTATCCCGCGGTCCGGTTTGCCTGGACAGCGCATCCAACGGCGTGACACATTCGGTCGGCTGCTGAATTTGAAGACCTTGGAAGTTAGCCAAATCCATTTGAAATTGCAACACAAAAGTATAGCAATTGACATGCACAATATGTGGCAAACAAATGCCTTTGCCCTCTAGGCAGCGCCGAATACTTGCAAGTTTCTCCGGAATGTCCAAAGTTAGACAATTTCGATCTTACAATATAAACAAAAAGTGGCAAGTTTCTTCACACAAAAAAGTGGCAATTTTCACCCAAAAAGTGGCTACTTTCACCCAAAATCAATCATCTATGACCAAGCCCTTCAATCATCGCGAGCAGGGATCATCTTTTGCTTCTTCTCGATCCAACCCCTTTGCACGGGATCGGTGATGGTGGCCAAGTCCGTTAGCATTATCCGGTTCTCCTCAAACATGATCTTGGCTTCGGCCTCCAAGACCATAGTATTGGCATCGGCATCCATCACTAGTAACATATGGGTCTTCTATAATGATTTTAGTTCGTCAGCGAAAGGGCAAAATCCGTCATGGACATATGTTGCTGACAGTTTGCACGACCGTGGCGGACCTCGCGTCACAGATGGCCAGACTGACAGTTAGATTTTCCCGTCATGGATCTGTGACGACTTTGTGCTGGCCCAGAGCCCACCCGGCGCGCTCCGTTGTGACGCCTTTGGCCGTCGCGGATTGCTGTCCCCCGGGCGGATCCTTCGAGGCACTATGTCGGTTCAATGATTGGCCTGTCAGTCCTATCGCATGATATCATCATTGTCGTCTAGCTGACAACTCCGTACCAACCTCCTCCTATCTACCACGTGTCCATGTAGAATTGCATTCGAAGGCTGACACGTGCCACGAGCGTGCCCATTGGCATGTCGACACGTGTCACACGGAATACCAACATGTGCGTGTGGATGACCCACTAACGTCTCTTATCTCTATTTACGGATGTGCTACTCACAAATCTCTTATCTCTATTTTATTTGTTACATATATGTGCTTCAATTATATGTATGCATAGCTACAGGTGAAACCTTAATCGTGGCTTATTTCCATCATTGAACACAACCCCCTTAAAAGTAAACTGGATAGGTCCGGTAAACTGAAGATAGTACACTAGCAAGTCTTGTAGACGTTTCCTTCACACCATTTAGCAGTGCTTCCCAAGGTTCGATTAAACCTAGGTATTCTAGGAAAAAGCTCATCATACTACAATCCGTAATCCGGATCAAATGTACCATGGCTCTTCTCATGGCATTGATACGTCTCCAACGTATCGATAATTTCTTATGTTCCATGCCATATTATTGATGATACCTACATGTTTTATGCACACTTTATGTCATATTCGTGCATTTTCTGGAACTAACCTATTAACAAGATGCCGAAGTGCCAGTTGTTTTCTGCTGTTTTTGGTTTCAGAAATCCTAGTAACGAAATATTCTCGGAATTGGACGAAATCAAGTCCCAGGTCCTATTTTGCCACGAACCTTCGAGAAGACCGAAGAGCATACGAAGTGGGGCCACGAGGTGGCGACACCACAAGGCGGTGCGGCCAAGGGGGCCGCGCCGCCCGTGGCGTGGGGCCCTCGTCCCCGACTGCCCTTCCGCCTACTTAAAGCCTCCGTCGCGAAACCCCGATGCGAAAAAACCACGATACGGAAAACCTTCCAGAGACGCCGCCTCCGCCGATCCCATCTCGGGGGATTGGAGATCTCCTCCGGCACCCTGCCGGAGGGGATTCATCTCCCGGAGGACTCTACACCACCATGGTCGCCTCCGGAGTGATGAGTGAGTAGTTCACCCTGGACTATGGGTCCATATCAGTAGCTAGATGGTTGTCTTCTCCTCATTGTGCTTCATTGTTGGATCTTGTGAGCTGCCTAACATGATCAAGATCATCTATCTGTAATGCTATATGTTGTGTTTGTCGGGATCCGATGGATAGAGAATACCATGTTATGTTAATTATCAAGTTATTACATATGTGTTGTTTATGATCTTGCATGCTCTCCGTTATTAGTAGAGGCTCTGGCCAAGTTTTTGCTCTTAACTCCAAGAGGGAGTATTTATGCTCGATAGTGGGTTCATGCCTGCATTGACACTGGGACAGTGACAGAAAGTTCTAAGGTTGTGTTGTGCTGTTGCCACTAGGGATAAAACATTGATGCTATGTCCGAGGATGTAACTATTGATTACATTACGCACCATACTTAATGCAATTGTCTGTTGCTTTGCAACTTAATACTGGAAGGGGTTCGGATGATAACCTGAAGGTGGACTTTTTAGGCATAGATGCGGTTGGATGGCGGTCTATGTACTTTGTCGTAATGCCCAATTAAATCTCACTATACTTATCATGACATGTATGTGCATTGTTATGCCCTCTCTATTTGTCAATTGCCCGACTGTAATTTGTTCACCCAACATGCTTTTATCTTATGGGAGAGACACCTCTAGTGAACTGTGGACCCCGGTCCATTCTTTTAATCTGAAATACAAATCTGCTGCAATACTTGTTTTTACTATTTTCTCCGCAAACAATCATCTTCCACACAATACGGTTAATCCTTTGTTACAGCAAGCCGGTGAGATTGACAACCTCACTGTTTCGTTGGGGCAAAGTACTTTGGTTGTGTTGTGCAGGTTCCACGTTGGCGCCGGAATCTCGGTGTTGCGCCGCACAACATCCCGCCGCCATCAACCTTCAACGTGCTTCTTGACTCCTACTGGTTCGATAAACCTTGGTTTCTTACTGAGGGAAACTTGCTGCTGTACGCATCACACCTTCCACTTGGGGTTCCCAACGGGCGTGTGCTTTACGCGTCATCAGGCATATGTAGCAAGTTCTTCTCGTTCTTTTCACTTGATTTCTCCACAATGGGAGCATTAGCTTGATCCTTCTTGGGAAGTGACCTTTCTCAACTCGAGGTTGAGCATGGCCTTGAACTTGAGGATGCTTAGCTTCTTGCTTCTCACTAAGAGGCTTCTTATTAAATGGGCAATACCTAACATGATTCCCTTCAATTTTGCACTTGAAGTAAGTAATTTTGGATGGATATTTGACTTGTAATTGGCCCTTCTTGTTCTTGTAGCTCTTGGACTTCTTCTTGTTGTTGGAGATAAATCCAAGTCCAATCTTTTCATTGGGGGATTGTTGCACACTCAACATCTTGTCAAGTACTTTTCCCTTCATGATTCCTTTTCAAGTCTTTCTTCAAAGAAGTGACTTGAGTCTTTAGCTCATTTATTTACTCTACAAGGTTAGTAACAACACAAGTACTAGAGGAAGTAGATTGAAGCTTCATTGTTAGAGCAACAAGGAAAGGAAGATAATTCATCATAAGATTTAGCAATACTATGAGTGGATGAATTAATAGGACTATCACACGGAAATATAGCATTTTGAGAAGTAGTGCTAGTATCCACATGAGGCTCAGAAGATGTTACCTTTGAAATTATAGCCTCATGAGCTAATTTTATCCTATCATATATAGGAGACTAGAAGATCATCATGGGGGCTAGAGAGACTTCCATGATTGTCTTCCAAAATACCATAATTGTTCGTTAGCAATTCAAGTTGAGCCCATAGCTCAAGATTGTACTTCAAGATAGATGCTTCACAATAAGTAGAGTTAGTAGCACAAGAATCATCATTAATAGCAATAGGAGAAGGAAAGTTGGTACGATATACTAGATAAGAAGTTTTAATTCACACTCTCATCGACGCTAGAGCCATTTTTTAGTTTCTCAAAATCCTCAAGGATTTTAGCATGAAAAAAATACAAGCTTATCATTTTTTAGCTTTAGATCATTTGCCACATCAAGTTCTATATCATAGTTTTCCTTTAATCTAGACAATTCTAGAGAAAAATTAAAGTCTCCTCAAGAGATTCTTTGTTGGTTTGTTCTTCTTCAACTTTATTCTTTAGGGATGCCATTTCATCGGCATACTCATGTTCAAGAGAACCCATTTTTATTATGGTGTTATCATGATCCCGAATATGTTTCTGGCTATCAATAGCAACAACTAATATTTTCAACAAATTTAGAGCAGACAATTTATCTTTGCGAAGAGCACGAAAGACAACCTCACCCTTTTCATGTAAAAAGGCAACCACATCCTCTTCTTCTTCATATTCTTAATCTTCATCATCATGAGAAAGATTAGCTTCCAAGTTAGGAGATACCATAGAGGCCTTATCCGTAAGGCAAACATGGGAACTAGAAGATGATGGAAATGAAGAGATACTTGAAGATCCAAACAAGACATTGTCTTGACCAATAGAGTATTTGGTTTCCTCTACATTGTTAGTGACACAAATACTAGAGGAAATGGAAGAATTTATATCATGGTAACAAGACAAAGCAAGCATATCATCATGAGATTTATTCAAGCAATTTACACATGATATGCATGGACTATCAACACAAGCATGTATGACATTTATAGTGCTTGATGTGTTTATGTCCAAAGATGAAGTATTGCAATAAGATAGAGATGGAGGATCATCAAGAATAAGCTTAGTATCAAGAATGCAATGATCATCACCACTCACCTTAGTATTTCCTTGTGTCTTGCAACACGTTGGTGAAGTGGATGAAAGTTCATCATCCTCAATAATATTGGACACATCATATTTATCTTGAGGATTTGCCATAGCTCATGAGCGCTTCGAAAAGGCATGATTGCAAAAAATATCTATGTTGCTCAAAGCATTAACAAGCACATGAAGCATGAGCATTGAGATATAAATTTTTCTCATCCTCTAAACATAGATTTTGGGAATCCATTAGAGGAGAAAAACATGGATCTACAATTTTCTCCATATAAAGTCAATGGACCGAAAATGACTAAGCATGCGAATTTTCCTTATATCATAATTTGTGCCATCGAATATAAAAGTGTCATCATGCACTAATCCCTAGCCGACTTCTTTACTCTCAAGGTGGTGAAGCCTAAAATGAGAGACTGTGCTCTGATACCAATTGAAAGGACACAAATGCCTCCTAGAAGGGGAGTTGAATATGCGGTTTAAAACTTTTACGGTAAAGACTTAACAAATGCAGAATAAAACTAGCGTTTAATTTGTCAAGAACAAAACCTATATAACTAGGATTCACCTATCTGCACCAACAACTTATGCTAGCAAGGAAAGCAACTTTGTGATAGCAAGATATATAACTTCAAGCACAAAGGCTATCACAAAGTAAAGTGCATAAGTAAAGAGATCGGGTATAGGAATAGCCAAGGTGACGCAGAGACAATGATATATCCCGAAGTTCACACTCTTGCGAGTGCTACTTCCCATTGGAGCCGTGTGGAGGCACAATGCTCCCCAAACGCCACAAAGGCCTGACATTATTCTCCTCAAATCTTCCCACAAAAAGGGAAGTCCTCGATCCACTATGGAACCTTGAGGGTGGTGACCGAACCTGCACAAAGCTTGCGTCAAACTCCACAACTTAATTGGAGGCTCCTAAGAAACCGCCACAAAGGCCACACACCTGAGGAAACTCCAAAACTTAATTGGAGACCCCAAGAACACCAGAAAGACCACTAGGCCGTCTAGGATCCAAAGTGTTGGAGATATGCCCAAGAGGCAATAATAAAGTGGTTATTATATATGTTTGTGTTTATGATAAATGTTTGCATACCATGCTATAATTGTATTAACCGGAACATTGATACATGTGTGTTATGTAAACAACAAGGAGTCCCTAGTAAGCCTTTTGTATAACTAGCTTGTTGATTAATAGATGATCATGGTTTCGTGATCATGAACATTGGATGTTATTAATTACAAGGTTATGTCATTCGATGAATGATATAATGGACACACACCCAAATAAGCATAGCATAAGATCACTTCATTAAGTTCAATTTGCTATAAGCTTCCGATACATAGTTACCTAGTCCTTCGACCATGAGATCATGTAAATCACTTATACCGGAAGGGTACTTTGATTACATCAAACGCCACTGCGTAAATGGGTGGTTATAAAGATGGGATTAAGTATTCGGAATGTGTGAGTTGAGGCATATGGATCAAGAGTGGGATTTGTCCATCCAGATGACGGATAGATATACTCTAGGCCCTCTCGGTGGAATATCGTCTGATTAGCTTGCAAGCATGTGACTAGTTCACAAGAGATGATATGCCACGGTACAAGTAAATAGTACTTGTCGGAGACGAGGTTGAACAAGGTATGGAGATACCGATGATCAAACCTCGGACAAGTAAAATATCGCGTGACAAAGGGAATCGGTATCGTATGGAAATGGTTCAATCGATCACTAAGTTATCGTTGAATATGTGGGATCCATTATGGGTCTCCAGATCCCGCTATTGGTTATTGGTCGGAGAGGAGTCTCAACCATGTCTACATAGTTCACGAACCGTAGGGTGACACACTTAAGGTTTGATGTCGTTTAAGTATATATGGAATATGGAATGGAGTTCGAATTTTGTTCGGAGTCTCGGATGGGATCCAGGACATCACGAGGAGATCCGGAATGGTCCGGAGAATAAGATTCATATATAGGAAGTCACTTTCCAAGTTTGGAAATGATCCAGTGCATTTATGGAAGGCGCTAGAATGTTCTAGAACCTTCCAGAAGAAATCACTATGGAAGGTGCAGTCCCGGTTGGACTCCACTAACCCTAACCAGCCAACCAAGTGGGAGGGTGGAGTCCATGGTGGACTCCACCTCCTTGGCCGGCCAAGCAAGGGGGGAAAGGGAGAGTCCATGTCCCTCTAGGTTTCGTCCATATGGAAGTTTTTGAATTGGGGTCTTATTCGAACACTTTGGGAAAACCCTAGGGATTCCACCTATATAAAGAGGAGGAGAGGGAGGGGCCGGCCACATCAAAGCCAGCCGTACCCCTCAGGGCTCCCAGGTCGGCGCCCCCTCTCCCAAACCCTAGCCGCCTCCCTCCTCCCACTTCTCCCGCAGAACTTAGGCGAAGCCCTGCCGGAGATCTCCACCGCCACCGACACCACGCCATCGTGCTGTCGGGATTCTGAGGAGGATCTACTACTTCCGCTGCCCGCTGGAACGGGGAGAAGAACGTCGTCATCAACACCGAACGTGTGATCGAGTACGGAGGTGATCCCGACTGTGGCACCGTCAAGATCTTCTATGCGCTTTTGAAAGCGGCAAGTGATCATCTTTTGCAACAACGAGATCTAATCTCGTAGGCTTTGGAAATCTTCGAGGGTTAGTCTCATGATCTTCTCGTTGCTACCATCTTCTAGATTGGATCTTGGCTTGTTATTCATTCTTGCGGTAGGAAATTTTTTGTTTTCTATGCTACGAATCCCATCAGTGGTATCAGAGCCGTGTCTATGCATACATTGTTTGCACGAGTAGAACACAATAGTTTTGTGGGCGTTGATGCTTTTGTTGTCTTTAGTTCGTGTACTTTGCATCTTGCGGGATGGTGGGATGAAGCGGCTCGGGCTAACTTTACATGACCGCGTTCATGAGATTTGCTCCACGCTCGACATGCAACTTGTATTGCATAAGTGGCTTTGCGGGTGTCTGTCTCTCCCACCATAGTGAAGATTCAATCTACTCTTTCTATTGACAACACTAGTATCACCGTTGTGGTTCATGTTCGTAGGTAGATTGAATCTTACTCGAAAACCCTAAACCACGTAAAATATGCAAACCAAATTAGAGGCGTCTAACTTGTTTTTGCAGGGTTTGGTGATGTGATATGGCCATGATATGATGATAAATATGTATGAGATGATCATTATTGTATTGTGGCAACGGGCAGGAGCCTTATGGTTGTCTTTAAATTTCATGTTGAAGTATTATTTCAAAGTAGTTGTAATAGTTGCTCAATGGGAGAACAACCATGAAGACGGCGCCATTGACATTGACGCTACGCCGATGATGATGGAGATCATGCCCATTGATGATGGAGATCATGTCCGTGCTTTGGAGATGAAGATCAAAGGCGCAAAGACAAAAGGGCCATATAATATCACATATGAATTGCATGTGATGTTAATCCTTTTATGCATCTTGTATTGCTTAGATCGCGACAGTAGCATTATAAGATGATTCCTCTCACTAAATATCAATATAATAAAGTGTTCATCCTTAGTATGCACCGTTGCTAAGACTTGTCGTTTCGAAGCATCACGTGATGATCAGGTGTGATAGAATCTACATGTGCATACAACGGGTGCAAGCCAGTTTTGCGGATACTAAGGTTGCCTTGATGAGCCTAGCATGTACAGACATGGTCTCGGAACACAGGATACCAAAAGGTAGAGCATGAGTCATATGGAGATATGATGAACACTTTGAGTGTTTGCCTTTGAAGCTACATCTTTTCTCGTGATGATCATATTTGGTGTAGTGGATTTGGTTCGTGTGATCACTAAGACAATGCGAGGGATATTGTTTTGAGTGGGAGTTCACCTAGTTAATTTAAGAATTAAAATTTGAACTCAATTTATCATAAACTTAGTCTAAACTCTTTGCAGATATGTTGTAGATCATGGCGTCCCCCTCCATCAATTTTAACCAGATCTTAGAGGAAGAAAAGCTTAAAAGCAATGGTAGCAACTTCACCGAATGGTTCCGTCATGTGAGGATTTTCCTCAATGGTGGAAATCTGCAATTTGTGCTCGAAGCACCGCTAGGTCCCCCACCACCACCTGCAATATCT
This sequence comes from Lolium multiflorum, assembly GCA_030979885.1. Lineage (NCBI taxonomy): Eukaryota > Viridiplantae > Streptophyta > Magnoliopsida > Poales > Poaceae > Lolium > Lolium multiflorum. The sequence continues at coordinate 52,574,842 of CM061751.1, read as the reverse complement.
GAGGAAGTAAAGAATGTTTACGAGACTTGAGTGATTCGGTACTCTCAAGTTCAGTGTGCCATCCTGTGCAGCCTAGAGGCGGAGCTCCAAAAGCGTTTTGAGCACCACGATCCTTATGAGCTGGTCCATGAGCTAAAAGCTATCTTTGAAACTCATGCGGTCGTGGAAAGCTATGAGGCCTCGAAACACTTATTTGGTTGTATGATGGAAGAGGGCAGCTCCGTTAGTGAGCACGTGCTCGCTATGTCCGGGCATGCGAAGAAGCTCAGTGACTTGGGGATAGTGATTCCTAACCAGCTGGGTATTCATCGTATCCTCCAATCACTGCCACCAAGTTACAACAACTTTGTGATGAAATACAACATGCAGAACATGAACAAAGAGTTACCTGAACTCTTCTCCATGCCGAAATCTGCTGAGATTGAGATACAGAAAGAGCACCAAGTGTTGGTGGTCAACAAGACCACCAGTTTCAAGAAGCAGGAAAAGCCTAACAAGAAGGGCAACTTCAAGAAGGGCGGCAAGAAAGTTGCTGCGCCTCCTGAGAAGCCTAAGGCTAGCCCTAAGCCTGATACTGAGTGCTATTACTGCAAGAAGAAGGGGCACTGGAAGCGTAATTGCCCCAAGTACATGGCTGATCTGAAGAGCGGCCTTGTCAAGAAAAAGAAAGGTATATTTGATATACATGTTATAGATGTCTATCTTTGGTTCTCGTAGTAGTGCGGGTATTTGATACTGGTTCAGTTGCTCACATTTGTAACTCGAAACAGGAACTACGGAATAAACGAAGCCTAGCGAGGGATGAGGTGACGATGCGCGTTGGAAATGGATCCAAGGTCGATGTGATCGCGGTCGGCACGCTCCCTCTACATCTACTTTCGGGATTAGTTTTAAACCTTAATAATTGTTATTTGGTGCCTGCGTTGAGCATGACCATTATATCTGGATCTTGTTTAATGCAAGATGGTTATTCATTTAAGTCAGAGAATAATGGTTGTTCTATTTATATGAATAATATCTTTTATGGTCATGCGCCTAAGATGAATGGTTTATTCTTGTTAAATCTCAATAGTAGTGATACACATGTTCATAACATTGATGCTAAGTGAATTAAATTGAATGATAATTCTACTTATATGTGGCACTGTCGTGTTGGTCATATTGGAGTGAAGCGCATGAAGAAACTCCATTCCGATGGACTTCTTGAGTCACTTGATAGATGCGAAGCATGTCTAATGGGAAAAATGACTAGGACTCAATTCTCGGGTACAATGGAGCGAGCTACATACTTATTGGAAATCATACATACCGATGTGTGCGGACCAATGAGTGTAGCATCGCGCGGTGGTTATCGTTATGTTCTAACCTTCACGGATGATCTGTGTAGATATGGGTATATCTACTTCATGAAACATAAGTCCGAAACTTTCGAGAAGTTTAAGGAATTCCAAAGTGAAGTAGAAAATCAACGTAACAAGAAGATTAAGTTTCTGCGTTCTGATCGCGGAGGCGAATATCTGAGTTATGAGTTTGGCATGCATTTAAAGAAATGCAGAATACTTTCATAGTTGACACCGCCGGGAACACCACAGCGCAATGGTGTGTCCGAACATCGTAATCGAACTCTCTTAGATATGGTTCATTCTATGATGTCTCTTACTGATTTACCGTTATCGTTTTGGGGTTATGCATTAGAGACAACCCCATTCACTTTAAATAGGACACCATCTAAATCCGTTGAAACGACAACGTATGAATTATGGTTTGGGAAGAAACCTAAGCTGTCGTTCCTTAAAGTTTGGGGTTGCGAAGCTTATGTAAAAAAGTTACAACCTGACAAGCTAGAACCCAAAGCGGAGAAATGCATCTTCATAGGATACCCTAAAGAAACTATTGGGTACACTTTCTATCACAGATCCGAAGGCAAAATCTTTGTTGCCAAGAACGGACCCTTTCTTGAGAAGGAGTTTCTCACCAAAGAAGTGACTGGAAGGAAAGTAGAACTCGACGAGGTTAATGAACCTTCTCTCGTAGATCAAAGTAGCGCAGTACCGGAAGATGTTCCTGTGCAGCCTGCACCGATAGGAGATGAAGCAAATGATAATGATCATGAAACTTCGAACGAGGAAGCTACTGAACCTCGCAGATCGTCGAGGGAGCGTACCACTCCTGATTGGTATGATCCCTGTCTAAATGTCATGATTGTGGACAACAATGATGAAGACCCTACGACGTATGAGGAAGCAATGATGAGCCCAGATTCCAACAAATGGCAAGAAGCCATGAAATCCGAAATGGGATCCATGTATGATAACCAAGTGTGGACTTTGGTAGACTTACCTGATAGCCGCAAGGCTGTCGGGAATAAATGGATCTTCAAGAGAAAAACAGATGCTGATGGTAATATTACTGTCTATAAAGCTCGACTTGTCGCAAAGGGTTTCCGAAAAATTCAAGGAGTTGACTATGATGAGACTTTCTCACCTGTAGCGAAGCTAAAGTTTGAGAGGATTTTGTTAGCAATAGCTGCATTTTTCGATTATGAGATTTGGCAGATGGATGTCAAAACGGCATTCCTTAATGGTGACATTGAGAAATAGTTGTATATGGTACAACCCAAAGGTTTTGTCGATCCTAAAAATGCTGACAAGGTATGCAAACTTCAGCGTTCCATTTATGGACTGAAGCAAGCATCCCGGAGTTGGAACCGGCGCTTTGATAAGGTGATCAAAGACTTCGGGTTTATACAGACTCATGGTGAGGCCTGTATTTACAAGAAAGTGAGTGGGAGCTCTGTAGAGTTCCTGATATTATATGTAGATGACATATTATTGATTGGGAATGATATAGAACTATTAAGCAGTGTTAAAGGTTATTTGAATAAGTGTTTTTCAATGAAAGACCTTGGTGAAGCAGCGTACATATTAGGCATCAAGATTTATAGAGATAGATCAAGACGCCTAATAGGGCTTTCACAAAGTACATACCTGGACAAGATTCTAAAGAAGTTTAGAATGGATGAAAGCAAGAAAGGTTCTTGCCTATTGATACGTCCCAAACGTATCTATAATTTCTTATGTTCCATGCTACTTTATTGATGATACTCACATGTTTTATACACATTATATGTCATTATTATGCATTTTTCGGCACTAACCTATTGACGAGATGCCGAAGAGCCAGTTGCCCCAGGGTCCTATTTTTCCACGAAGCTTCCAGAAGTCCGAAGAGGAAACGAAGTGGGGCCACGAGGCGGCGACACGCCAGGGCGGCGCGGCCCTGGCCCTGGCCGCGCGGCCCTGTTGTGTGGGCCCCTCGTGATGCCCCTTGACCTGCCCTTCCGCCTACTTAAAGCCTTCGTTGCGAATACCCCAATACCGAGAGCCACGATACGGAAAACCTTACAGAGCCACCGCCGCCAATCCCATCTCGGGGGATTCAGGAGATCGCCTCCGGCACCCTGCCGGAGAGGGGAATCATCTCCCGGAGGTCTATTCATCGCCATGATCGCCTCCGGATCGATGTGTGAGTAGTCCACTCCTGGACTATGGGTCCATAGCAGTAGCTAGATGGTTGTCTTCTCCTCATTATGCTATCATGTTAGATCTTGTGAGCTGCCTATTGTGACGCCCCAAAACCGGTACCATGAGGATCCCAGCGAACCCGCCGAAATCCGCACGATATCGATTCTAGGAGACGCACCACCAAGCGCCTCGTACACGCCGAAGCATGCACGCAATGCGGGTGGAATCAATCACGAGCAGTAACATTACAACAGGATTACAATAGAGCCCACAAGAAACATATATTACAACAACTCCAACGAGTCAAGATACAAATAGATACATACAAAGATCCAAATCATACAGAAGATCAAATATTATCCGAGTACGGACAAGATACAAATTGGACTAAGAGTCCTGAAGATAACCAGTGGCGTCCATAACCCTGCCCAGGCCAAGCCGGAAGGGTAACCTTAGCGTCTTGGTCGCACAGATCTTCATACCTGCCCGGTTATATCCCGTAGAAGCAGCAATAAGTACGGGTTCGTACTTAACAAGACTTCAAGACGTGTAAGCATTCGTCAACCAATCGTCCTTTGTACTTGAGGCACGCAGGGGACTTAGAGGACGCAAGAGGAACGTCATAGGCAATATGGTGGGGTTAAGCAGCAGCGCGCAAGCACTAAAAACATATAGAGACACTCTACAACAGTCGTCTATCAGAGAAGGTGAGAGAGCGCATAAACTAACAGTTCTATACTCTGCAAACATAACACTGCCGATGTGTTCCCCCTTCGCCAAGAAGTACTTACAAAGGCACTCACACGATTGTCAAGTTTTAACCATTTATTATTAGAGTTGTGCTAACTTACTACACAAGTTATTATGATTGAAACAGCAGGTGTAAGTTGTCTATGGTCGAGTCATACAGCTCCAAGTCGTCCATAACCGCGGACGCGGCTTATCGATAAGATTTAACCCTGCAGGGGTGCCCAAATGTGCCCACACGCACGATCAACCCACTTGCGACAGGTGGATATAACGACTCGCACTCTCCTTCACGACAACAATGTCCAGGAAGCCACCAGTCCGGCCGTATCTCCGAAACGGACCTAGCTATTGCGTGCACGGCTTCCGAGGGTCAAAACACACACAGGGGCGAATGACCCGCTTCAGCATGCGATAAACGCTCAGGCCGCAAACCTATACGTGCATACCAGAAACAAGGGATACAAGGCACCCAGGGGCTTCCCAAAATAAAGAAGTAACAAGCTGGCATGCACGCAAACAACAAATGGTAAAACATTACGAACTAGTTGTGGCCACTGGACAAAGCTGTAGATTCCGGTAGTGGTCGAGGGGAGACCCAGAAACATACCCACGTGTGGTTAGAGCGCTCAGTCTCGGAACAGATAACAGGAACTCGGGTCCTAAGCTTTAAAGAAACACAAGTGAGCCGCCATAAAATGAGCAACTGACCCACCGATGTCTCCGCTAACAATTATTAACAAGTAACCATGATACTCTCCAACAGATATAACCATAAACCATGTGTCATGATCCCCCAACAGATAAATAGATAAAATAGCGATAACGGTAACGAGATAAAACAGCACTAGCATGCACTATGACTCGCAAGGCAGACCCGATAACCAATCAATAGCTATAGGTGGTTGGTGGAGGCAATATAGGCTGCTTGAGGTAACAAGTGGAAGGGACACGTGACAAGAACGCAACTCAAGGATAGCATGAGGGAGAAGGCAAAATAAAATAGGTAAGCGACTTCTGCAGATGCAGAGGTATAAGGGAAAATGCTTTCCTGTTAAAGCTTGCCGAGGAACATCCGGAGAACTTGGCGTAGCTCGCATCAACTCAACGGCCTATCCGTGAAGAAGCAAAACACTGGAACAAACAACAGATGCACAACTTACTACTACGGCAGAAGAATCGGCATGCTCATGATGATATGCATGCCATGGAAAAGATGATGCGGCGATGCAACTTATCCAATTTAAGCGGAACCGGAATCCCGTCAAACAATTATTAGGTTCGAGTTGTTTATCTACCCCGCAAATTAAATGTTGGTTAGCATGGTATAAGCATGGCATGGGTGCGCTACTCAAATTTAAATGGAACCGGGACAAGAGATAAGCAATCCCACACAATTCCATATTTAATTAGGTGATTCACTATTTAACCCGGAACAACCACAAGAAGCACGATGCGTTGCAACATGTATGGATGATGTTCATGCACATGATAAGAGATGCAACAAAATATATAGAACATTTATAAAATAGGATAGGGTTGGATTAGGGTCGGGGTCTCACGAGACAAAGATGGTCGCCGTAAACGGTTTCGGAGAGAAAAAGATGACGCCGAGATCTTGGTCTTTGGATCCGTGAATGAGAACTTCCAGTTCCCTCTCGATCGTCGATGGCAGACTTGTCGTTGGCAGTTCTCGTTGTTGTATGCAAAACATAGGATCGTGAAACACAGAGTCAAAACAAAAGGAGTAAGCCAAGGGTACGTCATAGTGTCGGGAGCAACCTGCAGAGAACACAATAGTGCTGCTAGCTAGCACACAGGCTGACAAATTGAGATTCATCTCGATTGGAGTTGTGTCCATGCGGGAAACAGACGATGCAAACGGCGCACTTGGGGTGGATGTCAACAGGAGGCGTGTCCGTGTCGCAGTGACAAAACGAAGAACTTCAAGTGGAGACCCGCTCTACGGGAGCCAGCAAGGGCACTCGGGGCGAAGCGGCCGTAAACGAGCAGCTGTTGGCCAGAGGGTGAAGCAGCGCTTGTGTCGCGGTAGGCTCGAGATGGACGCGGCCTTGAGGCCTTGGCAACGGATTGGACAGGGAGCAGCAGCTCCCAGACTGCTGTGGAGGAGGCGCAGTCGCGCGCGATGCAGACGTCCAGGAGGAGGCCGTGGTTGGCGTGCGCGCGGGGCGAGGTCGAGGATGCAGCGGCGGCGGCGGAAAAGAGGCTGAGGCGAGGGAGACGGGCACCAGCGCGGCGCTCGGCGCAGGCGCGCGCGTTCTAGACGGCAGAGTCGAGGAGGGCGGCGCAGGGAACTCGTGGACGGAGGCGGGCGACGTAGGGCGCAACGACGGAGGAGCAGCACCAGGCGGCGGCGGCCGACGGGCTCGCGGCGCGACACGGAGAGGACCTCGCGGTGGGGATGTGGCGCTGCAGGGAGGAGATCGAGCGGGGCTTGGGAAAGGGGCGCTCGGGCGCGGGCCAGAGAGGAGAGAGCGAAGGGAGAGAGGAGGTGGGAGGGCCGAAATGGAAAAAGAAAAGAGGGAGGGGGATTTCCGCAAAAGTGGCCGGCGGCGGGGAGGTGGAGTGAAAAAGTGCCAGGAGGCTGGTGGGGATGGTTAGGGTTTGGCCGGGCGGGCCAGGTGGACTGCTGACTGGGCTTTAGGTGGGCTGGCGGTGGAGAACCAGGGAAGAGGCCGACTGGGCCTGGCTGACCTGGCTGGCGCCGCTGGCCTGGTTCGGCTAGGAGGTCTCTCTCCTTTTTTTGTCTTAAAACATTTTGCTGTTTTGTTTTAAAAGCATTTACAAATAGATTTTATCAATGAAAATAAATAGAGAAAGAAGAGGTATAATTTAAAATAAGATAAGGGACTACAATAGAAATAAAATAAGGTTTAATAAAATATTTATGAGGTTGAAAATATATGCATGATGCCATGATAATGCATAAAATAAAAAAGAACAAACAAAAACTAATAGGGTTGCTTTTCTGGGTCGCTACAATCGACACCACTAACAAGGAACCTCGCCCCGAGGTTCCACGTCAACCTATGGGGAAGTTGGTTAAACTATCGGATCTTCTTGTACCATGTTGACAAACACCCGACATTGGCGTGGAACCTTCTTCTATCGAGGTGTTGATCTTCTCGACACCACTAACAAGAGTTCTTGCTCCACTTAGGTCGGCGACACCACCAATAAGAAGTCGTTGTTCCGCTGTTGATGATGCGCTTCCGTCGGGATCCTCCGAAGATCGGCCCTAATAGGTGAGGGGCAAAGATCGTCCAACCCACGTAGGAACCTAAGACTCGGAAAACTCAGATAAGAGAGAAGACTCAAAACTCGCATAGGTAAGAGGAGAAAGAATATAGGTAAGGAGAAAATAGAGCTAATCAGAACTATCCAACGAATTTTAGAAAATAGATTGGACTCTCTAAACTCAACGACCGTTGGCAAGGTTATCCTACAGGCTGGACTAGTGGGGTACCGTCAACCTGATGCTCTGATACCAACTTGTGACGCCCCAAAACCGGTACCATGAGGATCCCAGCGAACCCGCCGAAATTCGCACGATATCGATTCTAGGAGACGCACCACCAAGCGCCTCGTACACGCCGAAGCATGCACACGATGCGGGTGGAATCAATCACGAGCAGTAACATTACAACATGATTACAATAGAGCCCACAAGAAACATATATTACAACAACTCCAACGAGTCAAGATACAAATAGATACATACAAAGATCCAAATCATACAGAAGATCAAATATATCCGAGTACGGACAAGATACAAATTGGACTAAGAGTCCTGAAGATAACCAGTGGCGTCCATAACCCTGCCCAGGCCAAGCCGGAAGGGTAACCTTGCTAGCGTCGTCCTTGGTCGCACAGATCTTCATACCTGCCCGGTTATATCCCGTAGAAGCAGCAATAAGTACGGGTTCGTACTTAACAAGACTTCAAGACGTGTAAGCATTCGTCAACCAGTCGTCCTTTGTACTTGAGGCACGCAGGGGACTTAGAGGACGCAAGAGGAACGTCATAGGCAATATGGTGGGGTTAAGCGGCAGCGCGCAAGCACTAAAAACATATAGAGACACTCTACAACAGTCGTCTATCAGAGAAGGTGAGAGAGCGCATAAACTAACAGTTCTATACTCTGCAAACATAACACAGCCGATGTGTTCCCCCTTCGCCAAGAAGTACTTACAAAGGCACTCACACGGTTGTCAAGTTTTAACCATTTATTATTAGAGTTGTGCTAACTTACTACACAAGTTATTATGATTGAAACAACAGGTGTAAGTTGTCTATGGTCGAGTCATACAGCTCCAAGTCGTCCATAACCGCGGACGCGGCTTATCGATAAGATTTAACCCTGCATGGGTGCCCAAATGTGCCCACACGCACGATCAACCCACTTGCGACAGGTGGATATAACGACTCGCACTCTCCTTCACGACAACAATGTCCAGGAAGCCACCTAACCAAGTTGAACCCGAATCGAAGTCCGGCCGTATCTCCGAAGCGGACCTAGCTATTGCGTGCACGGCTTCCGAGGGTCAAAACACACAGGGGCGAATGACCCGCTTCAGCATGCGATAAACGCTCAGGCCGCAAACCTATACGTGCATACCAGAAACAAGGGATACAAGGCACCCAGGGGCTTCCCAAAATAAAGAAGTAACAGGCTGGCATGCACGCAAACAACAAATGGTAAAACATTACGAACTAGTTGTGGCCACTGGACAAAGCTGTAGATTCCGGTAGTGGTCGAGGGGAGACCCAGAAACATACCCGCGTGTGGTTAGAGCGCTCAGTTTCGGAACAGATAACAGGAACTCGGGTCCTAAGCTTTAAAGAAACACAAGTGAGCCGCCATAAAAGGAGCAACTGACCCACCGATGTCTCCGCTAACAATTATTAACAAGTAACCATGATACTCTCCAACAGATATAACCATAAACCATGTGTCATGATCCCCCAACAGATAAATAGATAAAATAGCGATAACGGTAACGAGATAAAACAACACTAGCATGCACTATGACTCGCAAGGCAGACCCGATAACCAATCAATAGCTATAGGTGGTTGCTGGAGGCAATATAGGCTGCTTGAGGTAACAAGTGGAAGGGACACGTGACAAGAACACAACTCAAGGATAGCATGAGGGAGAAGGCAAAATAAAATAGGTAAGCGACTTCTGCAGAGGCAGAGGTATAAGGGAAAATGCTTGCCCGTTAAAGCTTGCCGAGGAACATCCGGAGAACTTGGTGTAGCTCGCATTAACTCAACGGCCTATCCGTGAAGAAGCAAAACACTAGAACAAACAACAGATGCACAACTTACTACTACGGCAGAAGAATCGGCATGCTCATGATGATATGCATGCCATGGCAAAGATGATGCGGCGATGCAACTTATCCAATTTAAGCGGAACCGGAATCCCGTCAAACAATTATTAGGTTCGAGTTGTTTATCTACCCCGCAAATTAAATGTTGGTTAGCATGGTATAAGCATGGCATGGGTGCGCTACTCAAATTTAAATGGAACCGGGACAAGAGATAAGCAATCCCGCACAATTCCATATTTAATTAGGTGATTCACTATTTAACCTGGAACAACCACAAGAAGCACGATGCGTTGCAACATGTATGGATGATGTTGATGCACATGATAAGAGATGCAACAAAATATATAGCACATTTATAAAATAGGATAGGGTTGGATTAGGGTCGGGGTCTCACGAGACAAAGATGGTCGCCGGAAACGGTTTCGGAGAGAAAAAGATGACGCCGAGATCTTGGTCTTTGGATCCGTGAATGAGAACTTCCAGTTCCCTCTCGATCGTCGATGGCAGACTTGTCATTGGCAGTTCTCGTTGTTGTATGCAAAACATAGGATCGTGAGACACAGAGTCAAAACAAAAGGAGTAAGCCAAGGGTACGTCATAGTGTCGGGAGCAACCTGCAGAGAACACAACAGTGCTGCTAGCTAGCACACAGGCTGACAAATTGAGATTCATCTCGATTGGAGTTGTGTCCATGCGGGAAACAGACGATGCAAACGGTGCACTTGGGGTGGATGTCAACAGGAGGCGTGTCCGTGTCGCAGTGACAAAACGAAGAACTTCAAGTGGAGACCCGCGCTACGGGAGCCAGCAAGGGCACGCGGGGCGAAGCGGCCGTAAACGAGCAGCTGTTGGCCAGAGGGGGAAGCAGCGCTTGTGTCGCGGTAGGCTCGAGATGGACGCGGCCTTGAGGCCTTGGCGACGGATTGGACAGGGAGCAGCAGCTCCCAGACTGCCGTGGAGGAGGCGCAGTCGCGCGCGATGCAGACGTCCAGGAGGAGGCCGTGGTCGGCGTGCGCGCGGGGCGAGGTCGAGGATGCAGCGGCGGCGGCGGAAAAGAGGTCGAGGCGAGGGAGACGGGCACCAGCGCGGCGCTCGGCGCAGGCGCGCGCGTTCTAGACGGCAGAGTCGAGGAGGGCGGCGCAGGGAACTCGTGGACGGAGGCGGGCGATGTAGGGCGCAACGACGGAGGAGCAGCACCAGGCGGCGGCGGCCGACGGGCTCGCGGCGCGACACGAAGAGGACCTCGCGGTGGGGATGTGGCGCTGCAGGGAGGAGATCGAGCGGGGCTTGGGAAAGGGGCGCTCGGGCGCGGGCCAGAGAGGAGAGAGCGAAGGGAGAGAGGAGGTGGGAGGGCTGAAATGGAAAAAGAAAAGAGGGAGGGGGATTTCCGCAAAAGTGGCCGGCGGCGGGGAGGTGGAGTGAAAAAGTGCCAGGAGGCTGGTGGGGATGGTTAGGGTTTGGCCGGGCGGGCCAGGTGGGCTGCTGACTGGGCTTTAGGTGGGCTGGCGGTGGAGAACCAGGGAAGAGGCCGACTGGGCCTGGCTGACCTGGCTGGCCTGGTTCGGCTGGGAGGTCTCTCTCCTTTTTTTTTTCTTAAAACATTTTGGTGTTTTGTTTTAAAAGCATTTACAAATAGATTTTATCAATGAAAATAAACAGAGAAAGAAGAGGTATAATTTAATATAAGATAAGGGACTATAATAGAAATAAAATAAGGTTTAATAAAATATTTATGAGGTTGAAAATATATGCATGATGCCATGATAATGCATAAAATAAAAAAGAACAAACAAAAACTAATAGGGTTGCTTTTCTGGGTCGCTACACCTATCATGATCAAGATCATATATTCGTAATGCTACATGTTGTGTTTGTTGGGATCCGTTGAATATTGAATACTATGTCAAGTTGATTGTCAATCTATCATATATGTTATTTATGTTTTTGCATGCTCTCCATTGCTAGTAGAGGCTCTGGCCAAGTTGATACTTGTGACTCCAAGAGGGAGTATTTATGCTCGATAGTGGGTTCATGCCTCCATTAAATCTGGGACAGTGACAGAAAGTTCTAAGGTTGTGGATGTGCTGTTGCCACTAGGGATAAAACATCGATGCTTTGTCTAAGGATATTTGTGTTGATTACATTACGCACCATACTTAATGCAATCTGTTGTTTGCAACTTGATATGGAGGGGTTCGGATGATAACCTGAAGGTGGACTTTTTAGGCATAGATGCACTGGATAGCGGTCTATGTACTTTGTCGTAATGCCTGATTAAATCTCATAGTACTCATCATGATATATGTATGTGCATTTTTATGCCTTCTTTATTTGTCAATTGCCCAACTATAATTTGTTCACCCAACATCTGTTTATCTTATGGGAGAGACACCACTAGTGAACTGTGGACCCCGGTTCTATTCTTTACATCTGAAATACTATCTACTGCAATTGTTCTTTACTGTTCTTCGCAAACAATCATCATCATCCACACTATACATCTAATCCTTTGTTTACAGCAAGCCGGTGAGGTTGACAACCTCACTGTTACGTTGGGGCAAAGTACTTTGATTGTGTTGTGCGGGTTCCACGTTGGCGCCGAATCCCTGGTGTTGTGCCGCACTACACTCGCCACCAACAACCTTCACGTGCTCCTTGACTTCTACTGGTTCGATAACCTTGGTTTCTTACTGAGGAAACTTACTGCTGTGCGCATCATACCTTCCTCTTGGGGTTCCCAACGGACGTGTCAACTACACGCAACAAGTAAATTTCTGGCGCCGTTGCCGGGAGATCAAGACGCGCAGGGAGTCTCCCACATCCAATCTCTTTACTTTGTTTTTGTCTTGCTTTACTTTATTTTATTTACTGCTTTGTTTGCTCTTATATCAAAAACAAACAAAAAATAATTGCTAGTTTTACTTTATTTACTGTCTTGTTCTCTATATCGAAAAACACAAAAAAATTAGTTACTTGCATTTACTTTATTTACTACTGCTAAAAATGAGTAATCCGGAAGTTGAAGTTCGTTCCTTTAAGCAACAAGGGGGACAAAGTTTTAAAGATGCTTGGTATAGAATTAGCGATGCTCATCATAGGTGCATTAAGAAACACTCCACTATTATACTACTTAGGAACTTTTATGTTGGTATCTCTAGTTGGAATAGGTATGTTCTTGATACTCTTGCGGGAGGTAATTTCCTAGGCACTCCTGCTTTAGAAGCCAGTTGCATTATTGAGAGTCTAGTTGGAATACCACCTGTTAATGAAGCTAAAATTGAAATCTCTCTTGAAGATGTGTTATCACCAGAATTTGACCGGATCAGAGGTAGGCCGCGATTGGAGATGGGCTTGAAGAATAAAGATGGAAGGAATACATGAATCGGCCTTATATGCAAAGTTTGGGCTAGTTTGCCCGTGTATCTGTAATATAGTAGGATACGTGTCGGTTAGATAGAATTTGGCTCGTGCGCGGTTGGGATTATTGCCACGTTAGAAAGTCTACGGACTATAAATATGTATCTAGGGTTTATGAAATAAACAACAATCACGTTCACCACAAACCAATCTAGGCGCATCGCCAACTCCCTTGTCTCGAGGGTTTTCTTCCGGGTAAACATCAGGCTGATCCCCAAGGAAGCAGCAGAGTGGTTCAAGATTTTCTTCCAAGGCCTGGACAACCCCTGTTCTTCCCCTATACTGAATCGGAAATCTTTTAGAATCCAGTCTCCTTCCGATTAGACAGCCTTGCCGATGACGCCAGCACCCGGCACCTGTACTCTATCATGATCCGTCCTTGCTTTCTGCCAGTTGGCATGAGCACCTCAAATAGGATCATTAAGCCTGGTTATGAGTCTTACCAACCGGTGGTAGTAGCCCGGCAACTTGGCCTCGGGCAAGTGCCCCCACACTTCTTCCTCCACCACCTGACAGCAAGCAGGGCTGAACTGCCTGACATTCTTACTGGCCAAAGGTGCTATACCTTCTTTGATGCTCTGGCCATTCCAATTCCTCATAACCTCTGTTTCACCACCACTACCGATGGCTTCGAGACTTGGTGGTCGATGTGGAAGACCCACGCCTTCAGAAGAGCTCTAGGACCGTTGCTGAAGCAACTTGATTCTGAATATGACGTTCCTGCACACCAGGTACCATTACATATAAATTACTGGCAATGGCTCAAGACGATTGTCTGTAACCTGATTTTATTCCTTGGCAGCAACAGGATGGCCCAGAGCCCACACAAGCCAATGGCTCCCCTTTCAAGTTTCTTCCACCAGCCCCGGTGGTTCTCTTCTGTCAGAGCTCACCGCCCTTGAAGAAGGTCATAATGCAGAGCCAGCCGATTTCTCCGAAATCGGCTCCCAAGAGTAAAGCATCCTCGGGGTCAGTTGCCCCCCGAGCCTCAACCCAGGCGAGGAAGGCAGTGAGGAAAGTAGCTGCCAGGAAAACCCTGAAGCGCAAAGCTCCTGCCCAAGCAAGCTTGCATGTAAGCTGACTCGTGCCTTGACCAAATTCATCTGTCTTCCCTAGTCTTTTGTAACATGGTTGTACTTCTTCTTTCAGACTTCCACTGAAGAGAACTCCAGTGAGGAAGCACAGTCCAGCCCAAGGGACTCCATCCCGGGCGACTCCGAGAGATCCACCACACAGAGCCAGACGGACTCGCCAGCGTCGGCTTCTAGGAAAAGGTCGACTCCCGAGCCTGCTGACCTCCAAGCTCCGATCAAAACGGGGTCACGCGTGAAGCGTCGATGCGTCAAAAGGGCTCGCAAAGACCCACGAGTTTCCTCGCCAAGCCAGGAAGTTTCAAACGTAATTACCTCAACAGCTCATATTCCATACCGTCCCGTTGCTAATTGGATCGGCTCACCATTTCTTTTGCAGGCTAATGGTACCTCTAGCGGGGACGTTGAAGAGGTACCGATGCCATCCGCCACGCTCGGCCTAACCACCTCGTTGAGCGTGGCTGACCAAGTGGATAACCTGGCCCAGTCCACCGAAAAGCCGATTGTCGCACCATCGGCTGTCCTTCCTTCTTTGGGAGAGGTACGCTCCACTCTCTCGGGCCTACCCTTTTCCTCTTTTGTACGCTCATACTGCTCTTGTTCGTCTGTCAGGGTTGTGATCTTTCAAGTTTGCTGACGTTCGATCCCGACTCCATCGAGCCAGCTACTTCCAAAGCAGGTGAAGAGCCAAGTCCTAGCGCGGTCCATGGCCCGCTCCAGCGTCTCAAGGTTTTGCTCTCCTCCTCGGTCGAAACCCTGGTCGAAAACCCCGAGGCAGTCAAGGGTATTCTCGAAGACATCTAGCCCCATCTCCCGGTGACCCTGCAGGTTAAGCTTTGGCCGGCTGTGACTTTGTCGGTTTTCAGGTCAAGGGTGCAGTCGGCTCGTCAAAGAATTACTCTTCGCCGCGCCCAGCTTCCGTTGAGAGCCGATATTGCAGACAAATGTCAACGGCTCAACGAGAAGAAGGCCGCTTTGGACGCCAAAACCGATGCTTCTACCAATAGTGCCGAACTCGAGATCTTGCACAAGGAACTGGAAGACCTGGAAAAGAGGGTTAGGGAGACCAAGCAACTTATCCAAGACAAGGAAACCCTCATTGCTCGCTCTCAAGAGGAAGCAAAAGGCCCCACAGCCGATCTGAAGACCGATCTGGCTGAAATTCGTGCCCTGAGCAGTCAGCTGGTGACGGGTAGAGACGAGGACGACGAGGCTGAGATCGCCGAGGTGGATCGAATCCGTGCCGATGCCCTTCACGCTCTTGACGTGTTTCTTCAGAAAAACCTCTCTGTGTAAACTGATAAACGTTTTACTGATCTTGTACCTCTTGAGTCGATGGCTGCGCATCGGCTGTGCTTAAAAAATTTGTATTTTTTATGGCCGATTTATGCATCGGCCCCCATACTTCAATACCCATCATCATCAAAGAATATATCTTGAGCTACCGGGCATTTGACAACCACTTCAAACTTCGTATCCTCGTGTTTTATCCATCTAAGTGCCCCCCGAGCCGATTCTTTCAAGTAATTGAGGGTATCGGCTCTTCAGGCATCCCCTGTTAGATCAATGCTGAACCCAGGCAAAAACGTATGTCGAGGATAATTTTGGCCGATTGCTAGAATCGGCCTCCTTCTTCATTGCAATGCTTAGTGAAGGTTTACCACGTCTTGTTTTTTACTGTAGCTACGTGGCATGCTTGAGATGAGATTTTTGCTTTCAATTTTTTGTGGCCGATCGCAGGGATCGGCCTCGCCACGTACGTCCATTGTCTTGGACCTTGCTACTCTGTCAGGCCGATAGATAAGACCAGCCTCACCCCATTTTTCGAAGCTTCGATGCGCTCACAGCCTTCCAAACTGATTCCAGAGAGCGGCTCTTGGTCATGCCTCCCAAATATTCATGGCAGCTAGTGATATCTCGATTGAGTCATCTGCTGAACGACCTCCACTTCATCTCCATCCCACTGTATGATGCATTGGTGCATTGTGGATGGAATGCAACTTAGCGTGAATCCAATCCCTTCCTAGCAGGACAGCGTAATTGCTTTGTCGACGATGAAGAACGCGGTGGGTATGGTTTTTCGGCCTACAGTCAGATCTACGTTCAGAACACCTTTTGCTTCTGATGCTTGGCCGTTGAAATCGCTTAATGTGACGTTGGTCTTGATCAAATCATCATTGGAGTGTCCCAAACGTCGTAGCATGGAATACGACATTATGTTGACTGCCGCTCCGGTGTCAACCAACATCTTGCTGACAGGCTGCCCATTGATATAACCTCTCAGGTATAGGGCCTTCAAATGCTGTAGCTTCTATCTCGTGGCTTCTCAAAGATAATTGGCCGTGGACCGAGTCGAATTGAGCCACCGATACTTCCTCGTCGTTTGGAGCGCGAAACTCTGACGGGAGTACGAACACCATGTTTGTATCAGCCGATGCCTCTGCATCGGCTTTTGTCTGTTTAGGGCGCCACACTTTCTTTGGTGGGCGCGCCTTCGTCTCCAACTTTTGCTGAATTTTCACGGCCAGATCGGGCCGTGCTTTTCTCAACGTGTGCAGTGTGCCTCGGCTTCCTCCAGGTTTCGTAGCCTGCACCCTACGCTTCTGAGAATGGCTGAGTCCATCAGGGCACCACCTTGGCCGGTGATACCTATCTTCTTCACCATCTGACTCCTCAAACTCTTCTTCTTGAGATGACTCAGCTCGTTTGTTCTGAGGTGGGAGAGGCCCTAGACGCTCGAACACTTAAACCTCGTTTGTTCTCTTCCTTTGCTGTCTGCATTCTGGGCAGTTCTCGATTGTTGGCAATCGGCTCATTCCTGAGTCCCAACAATGCTTAAAGAAAGGACAGTCCCAATGCCTATCCATGTCATCTTGCTCCCTTGACCTCCCTCTAGCGTGACGCTCGTACCCGTTGTTGTTTCTATCATGCCGACGGTACCTCCTGTCCTCTACATCAGACCGACGATATCTCTCATCATCTACATCGTAGTGCCGACATTGGTCATACTGCTGTTCATATTTGTTAAGGAGATGCGCGGAGAGTGGACGTTGATACCGCACGCTTCTCACTTCCTCCTCGGTTAGGTACCGTCTATCATCATCATGGGGCCGGTCGCGTGGATCGGCCTCCTCTTTATCCTTGCCACGGGAGTGGCTCTCTGCTTTATCTTTGCCATGGCGGCTCCCAAGCCCTGCCATGTTGACACTAAAAGAGAACTCTGGCTCGCACCTTATGGAGTGGCTAAGATCCACAATGTTGACGCGGGAAACGGACGTGTGTCCTTTGACCACGATGCCGTGCGACGGGTCTTCTCAAAGGAGCCGATGAGTTCGGCTTCACAGATGGCCTTCAGCTCATCGTATTTCTTCTTGTGCTCTGCAAGGAGATCCTCGTACTTGATCGGTTCGTCCGCCATCTCGGATGCAGGTGTTGACGTGGACGTTGTAGAAGATGGTCCCACAGGCGTGCGAGAATGTGTTGCTGCCAAAACTCACCGGCGAGCGGTGGTTAAGCAACACGAAGAGCCGGGAGGCTCCCAAGGCCGCTTAGTGGACCTGGCACCTCACGTCGTCCCGCAAGTTTCCAGCACACGTCTGGCGGTTGCAGGCGTGCCACCGACCTAGACCCGATCGAAGGTGTTAGATTGCTTCGATTGTTCTCTGCATGGTAGACACGTAAACATTAAATACGAGCCCTATCGGCTCTCAGGTTGCCCTGTGGATCGGCTCAAAGAGCCGATCGCCCCATGGTTCACGTCGGATTTGCAATGACATGGGGATCCTGCTTGATCAAAACAAAGCTAAACCAATCTACGACAATTTAGGGTTTTCACCGCATAACCGGAACATCCTACGCGTAGTTGGGCCTAGCAGATACGAAAGATGATGAAAACTATCCCTAGAAGAGGCCTAAAAACCAACATTACGTCAATTCCCGGAACATCCCTTATAGGAACGGTAAACAACACCTAACGCACTACCGGATCATCCAACCCCAGCATAAGGCCTAATCATGCAGATATTAAACTAATCCTTGAAGAACAAGGAGCAACTATAACAGATCGGATCTACTAAGCAACGAACAAGCAAGATGCTGCCCTTACACCCGGATAGGTGTAAGGGCAGCTAGGTGTCGAGGGACGGCATTGCCAAGCAAATATGCATAAGAAAAGCATCAATGCAAGCCCCAAGACACCTAAGATAAGTAGTGCTACTCGCCATCAACAACGCTTCAGCACGAGTAACACAAGGTAGATGAATAAACGTATACTGCCTAGATCGCAAGATGCGATCTAGGCAGCATGATGCTTACCCGGAGGAAACCCTCGAAACAAGGGGTGGCGATGCGCCTGGTTTGTGTTTGTTGTGAACGTGATTGTTGTTTATTTCAATAACCCTAGATACATATTAATAGTCCAGGGGACTTTCTAATTCAGGCGTGCACCTAACCGTGCACGGGCCAAACTCTACCTTTTAATTCTAAACACGATCTAATAAAATACAGATACACGGGCAATTTAGCCCAAACTCGTGCAAGGCCGCTTCAGAGATCCTCCACGCGTATATCCTTCAAGCCCATTTCAATTCATATTTGAATTCTGTTTTATTTGCAGGTGTTTTATATGTTAATTCCATTTTGATGTTGTGTGATGACTATCACATCATTATTCTGTTTGAAACAAGTATTTCACATTGGATTATATTACATACTAATGGGTGATTCAAAATAGCCATTAGGCATGATGTTATGTGATGTTATATCCCCATTTTAAATGTTATTTTCTTCTTTTGTATCCATCTGTTTGTATTGTTAGGTTTTGGTACTTTTTAACTCAAGGTAGTTTAGGGGTTGTTCATAAGGCTTGGTTTCTATTTAAGAGGGGATGACTTACATATAATTTATGTGTGCCCAACTTATTAGGGTTTAATAGTTTCTATTTTAACCCCCTTCTGAGATTAATATTGACCTTATCCTTGAAAGTATCTGATATAAGTATTGATTCAATCATGATTTGATATTAATTATAACGATAAGTGGTGGATACGTGTTTCATCACCACACATGTGTTTGAATTATGGAATTTGAGCATTAGGTGTTTCTTATGTTTAATAATTGAAGCATAAGATTTTAATAATATGCAATACTAGGTTTCTGATGATATTTATCTAATGACAATTGGTTGGAATCTCAATTGTGGCCTGGGTTTACATTATGGTCACCATTGTGGTACATAAACTAGGGTTGAGATTTAATTCTAGGTTATAGAGATGGGATGACACCATATTGTTGCTGTCAGAAACCCACCGGCGAGCAGCGACGGGCAACACAGTAGAGCCGGGAGGCTCCCAGGATTGCGGCTGACCCTGGTCCCTCGGGCGACGGCCCGCAATGCTTTGGCACACGTCCTGGTGCTTATGAGGGTGTGCCACCTGACCTATACCTGGTCAGGAAGGTGATGGTTTGCTTCGACTAGTTTCCTGCATGGCAAACACGTAAACATTAAATACGAGCCCCGATCGGCTCTTAAGTTGTTCTGTGGATCGGCTCAAGGAGCCGATTGCCCCATGGTTCATGTTAGATTTATAAGGACATGGGGATCATGCTTTATCAATATCAAGCTAACCTAATCTACGATAGTCTAGGGTTTTCACCGTATAATCGGAACATCCTATGCGTAATTGAGCCTAGCAGATACGTAAGATGATGGAGAACCAACCCTAAAGAGGCCTAAAAACCAACGTGAAGTTGATCCCCGGAACAATCCCTCTAGAGCTTAATAAACCGCACCTTACGCACTACCGGATCCTTCAACCCGTTTATAAGGCCTAACCATACGGATATCAAACCAATCCTTGAAGAACAAGGAGCAACTATAACGGATTAGATCTACTAAATAATGAACAAGCAAGATGCTGCCCTTACACCTAAAATAGGTGTAAGGGCAGCTAGATATCGAGGGGCAGCGTAGCTAAACAAGTTCATCGTGAAAGCATCGACGTCAGCCCCAAAATACCTAAGATAAAGGGTGTTGCTCGCCATCAAAAAGGCTTCAGCACGAGCAACACCAACAACGAATAAACGTATACTGCCTAGATCGCAAGATGCGATCTAGGCAGCATGATGCTTACCCGGGAGAAACCCTCGAAACAAGGGGTGGCGATGCACCTAGATTGATTTGTTGTGAACGTGATCGTCCTGCTTTGTCAATAACCCTAGATACATATTTATAGTCCGTAGACTTTCTAACTTGGGAATAAACCCAACCGTGTACGAGCTAAACTCTATCTCTTTAATTCTAACCGACACGTATCCTACTATAATTTACAGATACACGGGCAATCTTGCCCAAACTTCTTGTACAAGGCCGGTTCGGGAATATTCTCCATGTATATCTTCTCAGCCCATTTACTCACGGCCCATCTCCAGACTTGGTTAAATTCTGGTGATAACACATGCCCCCCTGGTTTTGGCAATGATAATTTCAAAACCACTCCGTTTTTACTTCGTAGGGTCATGTCGTGGCAGAGCAGAACCGTCGCAGTATCCTTCATCATGATGCCTTGCCTTCTCAACTTCTCTGCACGATTTGACAGTTCTTTGGCACCACTTCCTTGGAAACTGCTGTAACATTAACTCTCCCCCATATCCCTTTATTTAACCGCGCCGAGCAATTCGCCTTTTCATCCTCTTGCTCCGTACTAGCCATCGGCAAAAAACCTCTGTAGCCATCTCTTCCTCCTCCTCCTCCTCTGCCTCATCCGGCCTTTCCTTCGGCTCCTCCTCCTCCAGCGAGCTAGAGCAGGAGGTCAATCTGATGGCCATATACGAGGCTCTCGCCCCCGAGTACTGGGACGAGAGGGATTGGGATTCTTCCATCGAGTCAGAGGACGACGAGCCCCTCACCGACGGAGAAGAAGACCTCCAGTTCCTTGCTGACGGAGAGCTGGAGGCAGCAAGCGACGACGACCTCTTCTCATGGGAGGCGGACCTCTCCTCCGACGGAGAGGAAGGAGAAGCGGAGGAAGACTCCTCCTCCTCCTCCTCCTCCTCCTCCTCCGAGGAATACCCACCGGCCAAGCGCTTCCGCGCTGGGTCGGATGGCGATGATGATGACGACGATGAGGAGGATGAATCCCCCGCCGGCGGCTTCAGTGACGAGGACGAGGACGCCGCCGGCAGCAGTGCCGATAGCGGCGAGGACGACGACGACGAGGGTAGCGATGGCCCTTAGATTAGGGAGTAGTGCAGGGCCAGTAGTAGTAGTACATTAGGCATCGGATGATCCTTTTGAGAGCCATCGGCTCTTCCTTGTAAGATGTTTCTGTTAAATCAATGAAGAAGGATTCCCTGCTTAATTCCTCCGATTATCAAAATAAATCATTGCTCGAAACGCCAGCAAGGCCAGTCCCACAATCAAATGTAAAATTGAATGGTGACCTGAAATAACAGTTGTTCCTCTATAGTCGATGGCTGCGCATCGGCTGTTTTATTCTTAAGTCGATGACTATGCATCGGCTCTTGCTTCGCACATATATTTCTTTTATCGGCCGATTGCATACATCGGCCCCCATATTCCACTGCTCAGGTTGATGTAAAAAAAATTTACTGGCCGATTTAAAATCGGCCCCCGTATCTCACTGCCCATCATCCCACATACTTGGGAAATACTTCTTGAGATGCTGGCCATTGACAGCCACTGGGAACTTTACACCATCCAACTGCTCGAGCATGTATGCATTGCCCTTCAGGACCTGGTCAACCCTGTACGGCCCGTGCCAATTTGGAGACCATTTGCCATATGCCTTGTCCTTAGTCCCCAACGGCAGTACAGCTTCCCATACCAGATCACCAACGTGGAACTCCTTTGGCTTCACCTTCTTATTATATGCACGAGCCACCTTGGCCTTGTTCTCCTTAATTTTCTCAAGTGACCAAAGTCTAAGTTCCGTCAGATCCTCGATGCTATCACTCATCAGGGTTGCATACTCTTCAGTTGTTAAGTCATTCTGAAACGTGACACGTCTCGATCCAGCTGTGATCTCCCAGGGTAACACGGCTTCTTGTCCATAGACCAGATGGTACGGCGAGGTTTTTACCGCTCCATGACATGACATGCGATAAGCCCACAAAGCCTCCGATAATACCTCGTGCCAACGTCTAGGATACTCGTCGATTTTCCTCTTAATCAGCTTGATAAGGCTTTTGTTGGACGCTTCAGCCTGCCCATTTGCCTGAGCATAGTATGGAGATGATCGGATCAGCTTAATTCCCATGTCGTCGCAGAACTTTCTGAATTCTTTAGAGATGAAGACCGAACCTCCATCGGTCGTGATAGTCTGGGGAATCCCGAACCTATGAATGACATGTTCTTTCACAAAGTTGATAACGTCCTTCGATGCCACAGACTTCATAGGGATGGCCTCCACCCATTTAGTGAAATAATATGTAATGACCAAGATCCACTCGTGGCCTTTGCTCGATGCAGGATGGATTTTGCCAATCATGTCCATGCCCCATCCTCGAAATGGCCAAGGCTTGATGATGGGGTTCATTGCTGATGCAGGCACCATCTGAATGATCCCAAACTTCTGACATGCTTGACACCCTTTATAGTAATTGAAACAGTCCTCAAGCATGGTGGGCCAATAAAACCCTGATCGCCTGATCAACCACTTCATCTTATGAGCCGATTGATGAGTTCCACAGGTGCCTTCACCCACCTCGAGCAAGAGCCGATGAGCCTCGGAGGCTCCCAAGCCTGAGGCCCTGGTCCTCGAGACGGCCCGCAAGACTCGGCACGCACGTCCGATGCTGGTGCAGGGCGTGCCACCTGACCTATACCGGTCAGGAAGGTGTTGGATTTGCCTCGCTTAGTTTCCTGCATGGCATACCGTAAACATTAAATACGAGCCTCGATCGGCTCTCAGGTTGTCCTATGAATCGGCTCAAGGAGCCGATCCACCCATGATTCGTATGAGGTCTACGATCACATGGTGGTCCTGCTTGATCAGAATAAAGCTAAAACGACCTACGACGATTTAGGGTTTTCACCACATAATCGGAACATCCTACGCGTGATTGAGCCTGGCAGCCACGCACGGTGATGATAAACCAACCCTAGACAAGGCCTAAAAACCAACATGAAGTTGATCCCCGGAACATCTTATCTAGGGCTAGCAAACTACACCCTACGTGCTACTGGATCCTTCAATCCGTTTGCAAGGCCTAACTATGTAGATATTAAACTAATCCTTGAAGAACAAGGAGCAATCATAACGGATCGGATCTGCTAAATAGTGATCAAGCGGGGTGCCGCCCTTACACCTAAGATAGGTGTAAGGGCGGCTAGACGTCTAAGGGTTGCATGGACGAAAGCATGTAACACGATGAAACAATGCTAACCCTAACACATCTATGATAACTACGCTGCTCGCCATCAACAAGGCTTCAGCACGAGCAACGCATGAACAACGAATAAACGTTACTGCCTAGATCGCAAGATGCGATCTAGGCAGCATGATGCTTACCCGGAAGAAACCCTCGAAACAAAGGGGTTGGCGATGCGCCTAGATTGGTTTGTGATGAACGTGATTGTTGTTTTTCTCAATAACCCTAGATACATATTTATAGTCCGTAGACTTTCTAACATGGGAATAATCCCAACCGTGCACGAGCCAAATTCTATCTAACCGACACATATCCTACTATATTTACAGATACACGGGCAAACTAGCCCAAACTTTGTATACAAGGCCGATTCATGTATTTCTTCCGTGTATATTCTTCAAGCCCATCTTACTCGCGGCCCACCTCTGATCCGGTCAAATTCTGGTGATAACACATGCCCCCTGGTTTTGGAAATGATAATTCCAAAATCACTCTGCTTTTTCTTCGTCGGGTCATGTCGTGGCAGAGCAGAACCGTCGCAGTACCCTTCATCATGATGACTTGCCTTCTCAACTTCTCCGCGTGACCTGGCAAATTTTTTTTTCTCTGGGCACCACTTCCTCGGAAACTGCTGTGGCATTGAATCTCCACCATATCCCTTTTACTTAACCGCATCGAGCAGTTTGCTTCTTCATCCCCTCCCCATTCTTTTTTCCTCTGTAGTACTCGAAAACCCTTCTTCCACCATGGACTCCTCCTCCTCTTCCTCCTCCGGTCTCTCCTACCGGTCTTCCTCCTCCCGCGAGTCGACGCCGGAGGACATACGCGCCCCGGAGCGATGGGACGAGGCGGACTGGGACTTCTCCGTCTGGTCAGAGGATGATGAATCCCTGACCGATGGGGAAGACAACCTCCATTTCCTCATTGATGGGGATTCGGAGGAGGAGGACGACGATGATGCTCTCTGGGGCGAAGACATCTCTTCCGATGAGGAGGATGAGGAAGTGGAGGAGGACACCTCCTCCGACGAGTACCCGCCGATGAAGCGCTTCCGCGCCGGGTCGGATGATGATGAGGACGACGATGATGAGGAGGAGTACGGGGCCCCTGCCGAAGGCTACGGCAGCAGCGATGAGGAGCCCACCGGCAGCAGCGCCAACAGCAGCCACAACAGCACCGACGAGGGCAGCAACGGCCCTTAGACTAGGACTGGTAGCATAGGACTAGTGGTAGTAGTGCATTAGGCATCGGATGATCCTTTTGAGAGCCATCGGCTCTTTCTTGTAAAGTCGTTCCTTTGAATCAATAAGAACTGTTCTTCCAATTTGACTCTCCATTTATCCAATTTCAAGTCTTCCATTTGCCGCACCAAGAACCGATAGCAACGTATCGGACTTTTCCCCTCAAACGCCCATGAGGCCAGACTCAAATACCAATTTAGACAGTCATCCAAGCACTCCTCAAATTCAGACTGTAATTTAATATCTGACCATAATACTTTGCAACTCTAAAGTCGATGGCTGTTTCATCGGCTGTATTGAAAATCCAGTCTCCTTCAGGTTAGATTGTTTTGCCGATGATGCTGCACTCGGCAATTGTATTCCATCATGATCCGTCCCTGCTTCCTTCCAGTTGGCATGAGCAATTCAAACAGGATCATCAAACCTGGCTATGAGTCTTATCAGCCTGCTAACATTTGACCCTGAATCCATCGAGCCAGCTATCGTTAAAACGAGCGAAGAGCCAGGACCCAGCACTACACATGGTCCACCCCAGCATCTCAAGGCCCTGCTCTCCTCCATCGAGACATTGGTTGAAGACTCCGAAGCAGTGACGAGCATTCTGGAGGATATCCAGCCTCATCTTCCGGTGACGCTGCAGGCGAAACTTTAGCCAGTCGTAACTCTGTCTGCCCATAGGTCAAGAGTGGCATCGGCTCGTCAGAGAATCGACCTGCGCCACGCTCAGCTTCCGTTGAAAGCCGACATTGCAGTCAAACGTCAACGGCTTAAAGAGAAAAAAGGGCTGCCTTGGACGCCAAAACTGACACATCTGACAGCACTGCTGAACTGGCTACCTTGCGCAAAGAGTCGGAGGTCCTTGAAGAGAAGGTTCGGGCAACAAAACAGCTCATTGAAGCTAAGGAAGCTCTCATCGTTCACTCCCTCGAGGAAGCAGAAGGCCTCAAAGCTGAACTAAAAACCGACTTGGCCGAAACCCGTGCCTTGAACACGCAGCTGGTAGCAGGCAACGACGAAGATGATGAGGCCGAGGTCGCGGAGGTGGATCATGTTCGCGCTGATGTCCTCTATGCCCTCAAATTGTACTAGAGTCGATGGCTGTGCATCGGCTGTACATTAAAAAAAAATTTACTGGCCGATTTTTCTATTGGCCCCCAATATTTCAGTGCCCATGTATCGCACATGTTCATCTGGTTAGGTGCCCCCCGAGCCGAATCTGCCAGGATATCGGCTCTGTAGTTAGCCAAGGCACTGTACTTGAACAACAGCCGACGTAAACCCGTATCCTAGCTTTCCGTCGCCCGTTAGATCGACGTTGAACACAGGCAGAACGTATGGCGAGGATAATTTTGGCCGATTGCTGGAATCGGCCTCCATGTTGATTGAATTGCTCAATGAAGGTGTACATCTTGGTCTTGCTTTGCTATAACTACGTGACATGCTTGAGACAAGATTATCCCTTTTATTTTTTTATTTTTTGGGGCCGATCACAAGGATTGGCCTTGCCACGTACGTCCATAGATTTTGCTCTTGTTACACGGTCAGGCCGGTGGATAAGACCAGCCTCACCCCGCTTTTTGTCACGTCGATGCGCTCGCAGTCGTCCAAAGTGATGCCTGAGAGTGGCTCTTGGCCTGCCGTCTCCCAAAAGTTCATGCCAGCCGTCGAAATCTCGGCTGAGTCATCTGCGTGGACGACCTCTACTTCATCTCCATCCCACTGTATTAAACATTGGTTTATCGTGGATGGAATGCAACAGTTGGCGTGGATCCAATCTCTCCCTAGCAGGACAGCATAGGTGCTATCGACAATAAAGAATGTCGTAGGGATGGTTTTTCTTCCGATGGTCAGATCCACGTTCAGAACACCTTGTGCTTCAGATGCTTGGCCGTTGAAATCGCTCAGTGTAACGTTGGACTTGATCAGATCCGAGCTAGAGCGTCCCAACCGACGTAGCATGGAGTATGGCATAATGTTGACTGCCGCTCCGGTGTCCACCAGCATCTTGTTGGCAGGCTGCCCATTGATGGCGTGTATTTCACACGTTCGTTGGGAACCCCAAGAGGAAGGTATGATGCGCACAGCAGCAAGTTTTCCCTCAGAAAGAAACCAAGGTTTATCGAACCAGGAGGAGCCAAGAAGCACATTGAAGGTTGATGGCGGCGGGATGTAGTGCGGCGCAACACCGGTGATTCCGGCGCCAACGTGAACCCGCACAACACAACCAAAGTACTTTGCCCCAACAAAACAGTGAGGTTGTCAATCTCATCGGCTTGCTGTAACAAAGGATTAACCGTATTGTGTGGAAGATGATTGTTTGCAAGAAAACAGTAAAGAACAAGTATTGCAGCAGATTTGTATTTCAGTATAAAAGAATGGACGGGGTCCACAGCTCACTAGAGGTGTCTCTCCCATAAGATAAAAGCATGTTGGGTGAAAAAATTACAGTCGGGCAATTGACAAATAGAGAGGGCATAACAATGCACATACATGTCATGATAAGTATAGTGAGATTTAATTGGGCATTACGACAAAGTACATAGACCGCCATCCAACTACATCTATGCCTAAAAAGTCCACCTTCAGGTTATCATCCGAACCCCTTCCAGTATTAAGTTGCAAAGCAACAGACAATTGCATTAAGTATGGTGCGTAATGTAATCAACAACTACATCCTCGGACATAGCGCCAATGTTTTATCCCTAGTGGCAACAACACAACACAACCTTAGAACTTTCTGTCACTGTCCCAGGTTCAATGGAGGCATGAACCCACTATCGAGCATAAATACTCCCTCTTGGAGTTAAGAGCAAAAACTTGGCCAGAGCCTCTACTAATAACGGAGAGCATGCAAGATCATAAACAACACATATGTAATAACTTGATAATTAACATAACATGGTATTCTCTATCCATCGGATCCCGACAAACACAACATATACCATTACAGATAGATGATCTTGATCATGTTAGGCAGCTCACAAGATCCAACAATGAAGCACAATGAGGAGAAGACAACCATCTAGCTACTGCTATGGACCCATAGTCCGGGGTGAACTACTCACTCATCACTCCGGAGGCGACCATGGCGGTGTAGAGTCTTCCGGGAGATGAATCCCCTCCGCAGGGTGCCGGAGGAGATCTCCAGAATCCCCCGAGATGGGATTGGCGGCGGCAGCGTCTCGGAAGGTTTTCCGTATCGTGGTTTTTTTTTCGCCTCGGGGGTTTCGCGACGGAGGCTTTAAGTAGCGGAAGGGCAGAGTCGGAGGGCTGACGAGGGCCCACACCATAGGGCGGCGCGGGCCCCCTCTGCCGCGCGGCCCTATGGTGGCGGCCTCGTCGCCCCACTTCGTATCCCTTTCGGTCTCCGGAAGGTTCGTGGCAAAATAGGACCCTAGGTCTTGATTTCTTCCAATTCCGAGAATATTTCGTTACTAGGATTTCTGAAACCAAAAACAAAACAGCAACTGGCTCTTCGGCATCTTGTTAATAGGTTAGTTCCGAGAAAATGCACGAATATGACATAAAGTGTGCATAAAACATGTAGGTATCATCAATAATATGGCATGGAACATAAGAAATTATCGATACGTCGGAGACGTATCAGCATCCCCAAGCTTAGTTCTGCTCGTCCCGAGCAGGTAAAACGATAACAAAGATAATTTCTGAAGTGACATGCCATCATAACCTTGATCATACTATTTGTAAACATATGTAATGAATGCAGCGATCAAAACAATGGTAATGACATGAGTAAACAAGTGAATCATAAAGCAAAGACTTTTCATGAATATTACTTCAAGACAAGCATCAATAAGTCTTGCATAAGAGTTAACTCATAAAGCAATAAATCAAAGTAAAGGCATTGAAGCAACACAAAGGAAGATTAAGTTTCAGCGGTTGCTTTCAACTTGTAACATGTATATCTCATGGATAATTGTCAACATAGAGTAATATAACAAGTGCAATATGCAAGTATGTAGGAATCAATGCACAGTTCACACAAGTGTTTGCTTCTTGAGGTGGAGAGAGATAGGTGAACTGACTCAACATAAAAGTAAAAAGAATGGTCCTTCAAAGAGGAAAGCATCGATTGCTATATTTGTGCTAGAGCTTTTATTTTGAAAACATGAAACAATTTTGTCAACGGTAGTAATAAAGCATATGAGTTATGAAAATTATATCTTACAAGTTGCAAGCCTCATGCATAGTATACTAATAGTGCCCGCACCTTGTCCTAATTAGCTTGGACTACCGGATCATCGCAATACACATGTTTTAACCAAGTGTCACAATGGGGTACCTCCATGCCGCCTGTACAAAGGTCTAAGGAGAAAGCTCGCATTTTGGATTTCTCGCTTTTGATTATTCTCAACTTAGACATCCATACCGGGACAACATGGACAACAGATAATGGACTCCTCTTTAATGCATAAGCATGTGGCAACAATTATTATTCTCATATGAGATTGAGGATATATGTCCAAAACTGAAACTTCCACCATGAATCATGGCTTTAGTTAGCGGCCCAATGTTCTTCTCTAACAATATGCATGCTCCAACCATTAAGGTGGTAGATCTCTCTTACTTCAGACAAGACGGACATGCATAGCAACTCACATGATATTCAACAAAGAATAGTTGATGGCGTCCCCAGAAACATGGTTATCGCACAACAAGCAACTTAATAAGAGATAAAGTGCATAAGTACATATTCAATATCACAATAGTTTTTAAGCTATTTGTCCCATGAGAAATATATTGTAAAAGGTGAATGATGGAATTTTAAAGGTAGCACTCAAGCAATTAACTTTGGAATGGCGGATAAATACCATGTAGTAGGTAGGTATGGTGGACACAAATGCCATAATGGTTGGCTCAAGTGGGATGCATGAGAAGTATTACCTCTCGATACAAGGTTTTAGGCTAGCAAGGTTATTTGAAACAAACACAAGGATGAACCGGTGCAGCAAAACTCACATAAAAGACATATTGTAAACACTATAAGACTCCACACCGTCTTCCTTGTTGTTCAAAACTCAATACTAGATGTTATCTAGACTCTAGAGAAACCAAATATGCAAACCAAATTAGCAAGTTCTAAGTGTTTCTTCATTAATGGGTGCAAAGTATATGATGCAAGAGCTTAAACATGAGCACAACAATTGCCAAGTATCAAATTATCCAAGACATTTTAGAATTACTACATGTAGCATTTTCCAATTCCAACCATATAACAATTTAACGAAGAAGAAACTTCGCCATGAATACTATGAGTAGAGCCTAAGGACATACTTGTCCATATGCTACAGCGGAGCGTGTCTCTCTCCCACAAAGTGAATGCTAGGATCCATTTTATTCAAACAAAACAAAAACAAAAACAAACCGACGCTCCAAGTAAAGTGCATAAGATGTGACGGAATAAAAATATAGTTTCAGGGGAGGAACCTGATAATGTTGTCGATGAAGAAGGGGATGCCTTGGGCATCCCCAAGCTTAGACGCTTGAGTCTTCTTATAATATGCAGGGGTGAACCACCGGGGCATCCCCAAGCTTAGAGCTTTCACTCTCCTTGATCATATTGTATCATACTCCTCTCTTGATCCTTGAAAACTTCCTCCACACCAAACTCGAAACAACTCATTAGAGGGTTAGTGCATAATAAAAATTCACATATTCAGAGGTGACACAATCATTCTTAACACTTCTGGACATTGCATAAAGCTACTGGACCTTAATGGATCAAAGAAATTCATCCAACATAGCAAAAGAGGCAATGCGAAACAAAAGGCAGAATCTGTCAAAACAGAACAGTCCGTAAAGATGGATTTTATTAGGCCACCAGACTTGCTCAAATGAAAATGCCAAATTGAATGAAAGTTGCGTACATATCTGTGAATCATGCACGTAAATTGGCTTAATTTTCTGAGCTACCTACAGGGAGGTAGAACCAGATTCGTGACAGCAAAGAAATCTGGAACTGCGCAGTAATCCAAATCTAGTACTTACTTTACTATCAAAGATTTTACTTGGCACAACAAAACATAAAACTAAGATAAGGAGAGGTTGCTACAGTAGTAAACAACTTCCAAGACTCAAATATAAAACAAAAATATTGTAGTAAAAAACATGGGTTGTCTCCCATAAGCGCTTTTCTTTAACGCCTTTCAGCTAGGCGCAGAAAGTGTATATCAAGTATTATCAAAGGGTGGTGCATCTACAGCGGGGTTTGGAGTTTTCTCAACCATGCATAGTATATTGGATACATAAGTTTTAGCGTCTCCCTTTTCATTAATCTTGGGCTTGCTACTCTCATCGAACAAATTTTCAGGAACAAGCCAAGCATAGTTATTTTCTAGTGCATCATTCATAGCTAGGAGTTTACATGGTATTGGTGCTTTGATCTCCCCACCATCATTAATATTATTAGTGTACCTTATTCTATCCATGTCCATCTTTTCAAGGATACCAACAAAATTAGTATGAGAAGCAAGCATATTAAATTTAGCAAAGACCTTTCTAGTCTCTCTTGCTAGACCACCAAATTCTCTAAGAAGGGTTTCTAAGACAAAATCTTTCTTTTCCCCTTCTTCCATATCACCAAGCGTGAGAAACATGTGTTGGATTATAGGATTAAGATTAGCAAATTTAGTTTCCAACATGTGAACTAAAGCAGCAGCAGCAATTTCATAAGTAGGAGCAAGTTCTACCAAGTGTCTATCTTCAAAATCTTCAACGGTACTAACATGACTGAAAAATTCTTCTATATTGTTTCTCCCAATTATAGACCCACGTCCTACCGGTATGTCTTTTGTGGTAAAATTAAAAGGAAACATGATGAAATAAGTAAAGTAAATGCAAGTAACTAATTTTTTTGTGTTTTTGATATAGAGTGCAAGACAGTAAATAAAGTAAAACTAGCAACTAATTTTTTTGTGTTTTGATATAATGCAGCAAACAAAGTAGTAAATAAAATAAAGCAAGACAAAAACAAAGTAAAGAGATTGAGAAGTGGAGACTCCCCTTGCGGCGTGTCTTGATCTCCCCGGCGCGAGAAAATATGCTTGATGGCGTGTATTTCACACGTTCGTTGGGAACCCCAAGAGGAAGGTATGATGCGCACAGCGGCAAGTTTTCCCTCAGAAAGAAACCAAGGTTTATCGAACCAGGAGGAGTCAAGAAGCACGTTGAAGGTTGATGGCGGCGGGATGTAGTGCGGCGCAACACCAGGGATTCGGCGCCAACGTGGAACCTGCACAACACAACCAAAGTACTTTGCCCCAACGAAGCAGTGAGGTTGTCAATCTCACCGGCTTGCCGTAACAAAGGATTAACCGTATTGTGTGGAAGATGATTGTTTGCAGAGAAAACAGTAAAGAACAAGTATTGCAGCAGATTTGTATTTCAGTATAAAAGAATGGACCGGGGTCCACAGTTCACTAGAGGTGTCTCTCCCATAAGATAAAAGCATGTTGGGTGAAGAAATTACAGTCGGGCAATTGACAAATAGAGAGGGCATAACAATGCACATACATGTCATGATAAGTATAGTGAGATTTAATTGGGCATTACGACAAAGTACATAGACCGCCATCCAACTGCATCTATGCCTAAAAAGTCCACCTTCAGGTTATCATCCGAACCCCTTCCAGTATTAAGTTGCAAAGCAACAGACAATTGCATTAAGTATGGTGCGTAATGTAATCAACAACTACATCCTCGGACATAGCGCCAATGTTTTATCCCTAGTGGCAACAGCACAATACAACCTTAGAACTTTCTGTCACTGTCCCAGGTGTCAATGCAGGCATGAACCCACTATCGAGCATAAATACTCCCTCTTGGAGTTAAGAGCAAAAACTTGGCCAGAGCCTCTACTAATAACGGAGAGCATGCAAGATCATAAACAACACATATGTAATAACTTGATAATTAACATAACATGGTATTCTCTATCCATCGGATCCCGACAAACACAACATATAGTATTACAGATAGATGATCTTGATCATGTTAGGCAGCTCACAAGATCCAACAATGAAGCACAATGAGAGAAGACAACCATCTAGCTACTGCTATGGACCCATAGTCCGGGGGTGAACTACTCACTCATCACTCCGGAGGCGACCATGGCGGTGTAGAGTCCTCCGGGAGATGAATCCCCTCTCCGGCAGGGTGCCGGAGGAGATCTCCGAGAATCCCCGAGATGGGATTGGCGGCGGCGGCCCTGGAAGTTTTCCGTATCGTGGTTTTTCGCCTCAGGGGTTTCGCGACGGAGGCTTTAAGTAGGCGGAAGGGCGGAGTCGGAGGGGACGAGGGGCCCACACCAGGGCGGCGCGGGCCCCCTCTGGCCGCGCGGCCTATGGTGGCGGCGCCTCGTTGCCCCACTTCGTATCCCTCGGTCTTCGGAAGGTTCGTGGCAAAATAGGACCCTGGGTCTTGATTTCGTCCAATTTCGAGAATATTTCGTTACTAGGATTTTGAAACCAAAAAACCAAACTGGCTCTTCGGCATCTTGTTAATAGGTTAGTTCCAGAAAATGCACGAATATGACATAAAGTGTGCATAAAACATGTAGGTATCATCAATAATATGGCATGGAACATAAGAAATTATCGATACGTCGGAGACGTATCACCCATTGATATACCCTCGCAAGTACAGGGCCTTCAGGTGTCTGTAGCTTCTTTCTCGTGGCTTCTCAAAGATAACTGGTCGTGGGCCGCAGTCAAGTTGTGCCACGTGCTTCGTCAAATCCTGGAGCACTAAACTCCATTGGAAGGATGAACACCATGTTTGTGCCAGCCGATGTCTCATCATCGGCTTTCCTTTGTTTGGGGCGCCACTCTTTCTTTTGTGGCCGACCTTCTTCGTCCGAGTTCGCTGAATTTTCGCGGCCAGATCAGGCCGCGCCTTCCTTAACGTGTGCAGGTATAACCTTTCGGCTTCCTCCAAACCACGTAGTCGCTGAACCCTACGCTTTTGGGAACGGCTGAGTCCATCAGGGCACCACCTTGGACGGTGGTACTTATCTTCTTCTTCTTCATCGTCGTCTTCTAACTCCTCGAGATCTTCCACCCGAGAGGACTCAGATTGCTTGTTCCGAGATGGGAGAGGCCCTAGACGTTTGAACACTGACACGTCACCTGCACCCTTCTTCTTCTGTCTACATTCTGGGCAGTTGCCGATGTAGGCAATCGGCTCATTCTGAATCCCAGCAGTGTCTGAAGAAGGGACAGTCCCAGTGCCTATCCACGTCGTCTTGCTCTCTTGACTTTTCCTTGGCATGGCGCTCATATCTCTCCTCATCGTGATCATGCCGATGATGTCTCCTGGCGTCCCTGCTAGCCAGACGATCTCTTTCGTCATCGTCATCGTATCGTCAGCGTTGGTCGTATTGACTCACGTATTTGTTGAGGAGGTGATCAGAGAGAGGTCGCTGGTTTCGCACATTCCTCACTTCTCCCTCTGTGATGTAGCACTTGCCATCGTGCCGGAGCCGATCGCGTGGAACGGCTTCCTCTTTGTCCTTGTTATGAGAGCAGCTGCCCTCGTCTTTGTCCTTACTAGGGTGGTGCCCAGGTCCTACCATGTTGATGTTGAACGAGAAACCTGGCTGGCACCTCCCAGGGTAAGTGCACTCCACCATGTTAATGGCGGGGAAAGGGTGTGTGTCGACTTTCATGGCGTACTGGCTGAAAATTAGACGCCCTTGTTCTATCGCCATTTGGATCTGACGCCACACCCTGCAGTCGTTGGTGGTATGGGTGAACGTGTTATGCCACTTGCAGTATGGCTTTCCGTTCAGCTCCTGTGCCGTGGGGATTTTGTGGCCTTCGGGTACCTTTAGCTGCTTCTCCTTAAGTAAGAGGTCGAAAATTTGCTCAGCTTTGGTCACGTCGAAGTCAAGCCCTCTTGGAGGACCTTGGGGCTTAACCCATTTGCAGGACACGGGGCTTGCCCCCCGAGTCCATTCAGCCACTGCTACCTCTTGATCTCCCGCAGAGCCTTCATCTTCATCTGCCTCCACCAGGACTACCGCACGCTTGAATTTATCCTGGTACAGCTCTGGGTGGCGCTGTTCATATGATGACAGCTTCTGAACCATATGCGCCAGTGAAGGGTAGTCTGCTTGGGAAGCCATATCCTTGATCGGTGATGCGAGACCCACCACCGCCAACTCGCTGCTTCTTTTTCAGTCCACGACCGAATAGCATCGGTTCCTAACGGTCCTGAGCGCTGGATGTATTCGACCTTGTTTCTCCGCGCTTGTCGCACTTGTGCTAGATCGGCAATGCCGGCCTCGGAAGCCTCGAGTGATACGCATGTGGAACTGTTCTTCCAACTGCTTCCAAGTCCGGATTGAGTCTGGTGGCAGCGATGTGTACCACCCGAAAGCCGATCTGTGAGGGACTGTGCGAAGAACCTCACACGTAGTTCATCTGATGCTGAGATCGTGCCCAGCTGCGCCAAATATCGGCTCACATGTTCGATTGAACTGGAGCCATCTGTCCCACTAAACTTGGAGAATTCAGGGAGCCTTTATTTGGGTGGTAGTGGGATCAAATCGTACTCGTTGGGGTACGGCTTGGAATAGCCGATTGCCCTCCTTTTCGGCACCATGCCGAACTGGTCTCTCAAGATTGTACGATCTGATCCGTGGTGCTGGCTGCAGGAGTCGAACTCGAAGATTCGCTGGAGTGGCATACTTAGCCAGCCACGCTTGCTTCTCAAGCTCTGAGCCAGCTGCAGGAGTTGAGCTCTGGAGGTTCGTCGGAGTGGCATACTTAGCTAGCCACGTGCTTCTCAAGATCTGTTCCGAAGTTCCTCCTGCTGTTCCAAGTCCCTGTGTTGCGGTCTGGTTCGTGAGTGCCCGATTCTGCATCGGCACGTATGTGCACGTGTACCCGTGAGGGATCTCCTTAGGCGCCTCATACAAGAACTGGTAATCACTAGGGTCACCACCGATCTTGTAGATGACGTATGCCGGTGAACTTGGCACTTCTGGTGCTGCCAACGCGAACGGCAGCGGTGGTCGGGACTGGAGTGGTATCTCTCCTTGGTGAGTCCCTAGAGCAGGTCCTGACGGAGAATATTGATGCCTCGTGATTTCCTGGATCACCCGAAGGGCGACACGCTCCAAAGTGTTCACCAGGCTCTCAGAATGGCGGTGCAGCGAATGAGCTACCATGAAATTAATCTCCTGACGCAGAGACCTGGTGCGTTCCTCTGAAGGGGCGGACATGTCCACTCCATCGAGCGCGCCTTCAGGTGAGAACCCTTTCCACCTAATGCCGTGTGAGCGGGTCCTCTGGAAAGAGCCGATGAGGTCGGTTTCGAGGATAGCTTTGACCTCGTCATACTTCTTCTTGAGCTCCTCAGTCAGATCCTCGTACGTGACTGGGTACCTTCCGCCATCTCAGATGTAGATGGCGATGCAGTTGATGTCGAAGACTGTCCCACCGGGCGTGCCAGAATGTGTTGCGGTCAGAAACCCACCGGCGAGCAACGACGGGCAACACAGTAGAGCCGGGAGGCTCCCAGAGCTGCGGCTGGCCCTGGTCCCTCGAGCGACGGCCCGCAAAGACTCGGCACGCACGTCCGATGCTGGTGCAGGGCGTGCCACCTGACCTATACCTGGTCAGGAAGGTGATGGATTTGCCTCGCTTAGTTTCCTGCATGGCATACCGTAAACATTAAATATGAGCCTCGATCGGCTCTCAGGTTGTCTGTGAATCGGCTCAAGGAGCCGATCCACCCATGATTCGTATGAGGTCTATGATCACATGGTGGTCCTGCTTGATCAGAATAAATCTAAAACGACCTATGACGATTTAGGGTTTTCACCACATAATCGGAACATCCTACGCGTGATTGAGCCTGGAAGCCACGCACGGTGATGATAAACCAACCCTAGACAAGGCCTAAAAACCAACATGAAGTTGATCCCCGGAACATCTTATCTAAGGCTAGCAAACTACACCCTACGTGCTACTAGATCCTTCAATCCGTTTGCAAGGCCTAACTATGTAGATATTAAACTAATCCTTGAAGAACAAGGAGCAATCATAACGGATCGGATCTGCTAAACAATGATCAAGCGGTGCCGCCCTTACACCTAAGATAGGTGTAAGGGCGGCTAGACGTCTAAGGGTTGCATGGACGAAAGCATGTAACACGATGAAACAATGCTAACCTAACACATCTATGATAACTACGCTGCTCGCCATCAACAAGGCTTCAGCACGAGCAATGCATGAACAACGAATAAACGTTACTGCCTAGATCGCAAGATGCGATCTAGGCAGCATGATGCTTACCCGGAAGAAACCCTCGAAACAAAGGGTTGGCGCTGCGCCTAGATTGGTTTGTGATGAACGTGATTGTTGTTTTTCTCAATAACCCTAGATACATATTTATAGTCCGTAGACTTCCTAACGTGGGAATAATCCCAACCGTGCACGAGCCAAATTCTATCTAACCGACACGTATCCTACTATATTTACAGATACACGGGCAAACTAGCCCAAACTTTGTATACAAGGCCGATTCATGTATTTCTTCCGTGTATATTCTTCAAGCCCATCTTACTCGCGGCCCACCTCTGATCCGGTCAAATTCTGGTGATAACAGTTCCACATGCGCCTTCATGTACCTCGTGCAAGAGCCGATTCGCCTCGGCTGTTCCCAAACATTTGAGAAGTAACCCTTCCAAGGTCCTGTAGAACATGTCATCTCCGATAAGGACGTACTTCATGGCCTTGTACCTTATCCGTTTAGGTGCCCCCCGAGCCGATCTTTCAAGTAATTGAAGATATCGGCTCTCCAATCATCGGCTCCATGAAATGTATCTGGACATCGGCTTCTTCCACTATCTCCTTTATCCGACGCCATCCGTGCGAGATCGTTCGCCTCCGTATTCTGCGACCTCGGGACCCGGTTGAAGTTTATGTACTGAGCGTGTCATCAGCTCGCGGCAATGCATCCATAACAGGAAGAGTGACTCGCTCTCACACTTGTATTCGTCCGTGAGCTGGGAGATCACCAACTTCGAATCTCCAAAGAGTTCCACTGCTTCTGCCCCGGCTTTAATCAGCAACTCCATTCCTTTACGTACCGCTTCATACTCAGCAACATTATTGGTGCAAGGGGTAGTTAGCCTGATGGAGAAGGTGTAGGTTGCCCCCGGGCGACACGAGTAGGATGCCGATGCCGCAACCATCGTCGCAAACCGATCCATCGAAGAACATGGCCCATGCACGTATAGATAGTGCTGCTATATTAGTGTTGATTCGTTCAGCGATCAGATCGGCCAGGGCCTGCCCTTTAACTGCTTTCGCAGGTTGATACCGGAGATCCAATTCCGATAACGCAAACATCCACTTACCGAGTCGGCCTTTCAAAACAGGAGCCGACAGCATGTGCTTGATGACGTCTGATTTGCAAATGACGACGATTTCTGCCGTCAGAAAGATGTGACGAAGCTTGGTGCAGGTAAAGAATAAGCAGAGACACAACTTCTCGATCTCCGGGTACCTCGTCTCTACATCCAACATCCTTCTGCTGAGGTAGAAAGCGACTCTTTCCATGCCATCATAGATTTGCACTACCACTGAGGCGATAGAAGTATCAGCTACTGACAGGTAAATGTAGAATGACCTATCTTGCTGGGGCGGAACCAACACGGGCGGCTTCGTTAGATACTATTTAATCTCATCAAACGCTCGCTGTTGCTCTACCCCCCAGTAAAACTCCTCATCAGGCTTGATTTTTACCAATCCCATGAAGGGCTCAATTCGTCCTGACAGATTAGAGATGAAACTTCTGACGAAATTGATTTTGCCGATGAGGCTTTGGAGTTCCTTCTTGGTGGTAGGTGGCTTCATTGTTCGCACTGCCTCTTGACTTTTCAGGCCGATTTCAATTCCACGTTCATGTACTAAGAAGCCCAGGAACTGACCGGCTGTCACACCAAAAGCACACTTCTTTGGATTCATTCTAAGTCCGAACTTTCTAGTTCGGTCCAGGATGCGTCGCAAATCCTCCAGGTGCCCTTCCACTGAGACAGACTTGACCACCACATCATCAATGTAGATCTCCACCAACTTGCCGATCAGATCATGGAAGATGTAATTCATGGCTCATTGGTACGTTGCACCGGCATTCTTCAACCCAAATGTCATGACCACATACTCGAACAAGCCCACCGAACCTGGTACTCTAAAGGCCGTCTTGTGTATATCTTCTGGAGCCATGAAGATCTGATTGTAACCGGCATTGCCATCCATGAAGCTTAAAACCTTATGGCCAGCCGTTGCATTGAGCAACGTCTCAGCTACCGGCATAGGGTACTCATCCTTCGGAGTGGCTCTGTTGAGATCGCGAAAATCTATAGCGACGCGCCATCGGCCGTCCTTCTTCTCCACAGGTACGATGCTAGATATCCACTCAGCATACCTGCATGGCCTGATGAACCCGGCGCTCAACATCTTCTCAATCTCCTTCTTGACTTCTTCTAGAATTTCGGCCTTCATCTGCGGTGCTTGTTGCTGGAACGGCCGAAATCCTTTCTTAAGAGGTAGCCGATGCTCAATGATGCTCCTGTCTAGCCCGGGCATTTCTGTATAATCCCAAACAAAACAATCTGGGTATTCTTTCAACAAAGCTATCATCAGGCCCCTCAGATGCGGATCTAACTTTTTGTTGATAAATGTTGGTCGTGGCTTATCCCCAGGACCAATGTCAATCTCTTCTAGCTCATCAGGCTGATGTAAACCCATACCCTAGCTTTCCGTCGCCGTCAGATCGACGTTGAACACAGGCAGAACGTATGGTGAGGATAATTTTGGCCGATTGCTGGAATCGGCCTCCATGTTGATTGAATTGCTCGATGAAGGTTTACAACTTTCATGTGCTCCCTTGCAGGAGGGAGTCTTCCTACCATGACCATGTTTGCAATGAGATCTTTGCTTTTTATTTTTTGGGGCCGATCGCATGGATCGGCCTTGCCACGTATGTCGATGGATGTTGCTCTTGCTACTCTATCAGGCCGGTGGATAAGACCAGCCTCACCCCTTTTTTGTCACCTCGATGCGATCACAGCCGTCCAAACTGATTCCAGAGAGCGGCTCTTGGTCTTCCGAGTCCCAAATGTTCATGCCTGCTATTGAGACGTCGATCGAGTCATCTGCATGTACGACTTCTACGTCGTCTCCATCCCACTGTATCAGGCATTGGTGCATTGTAGATGCAATGCAGCAGTTGGCGTGAATCCAATCCCTTCCTAGCAGGACAACGTAGGTGCTCTTGCTGTCGACGATGAAAAATGTCGTTGGGATCGTCTTTCGGCCTACAGTTAAATCCACGTTCAGGACACCTTGCGTCCCTGATGCTTGGCCGTTGAAGTCGTTTAGTGTGACGTTGGTCTTGATCAGATCGGCACTGGAGCGTCCTAAACGCCGTAGCATGGAATATGGCATTATATTGACTGTTGCTCCCGTGTCAACCAACATCTTGCCGACAGGCTGCCCATTGATATAACCTTTTAGGTACAGGGCCTTCATGTGTTTGTAGCCCTTTTCCCGTGGCTTCTCAAAGATGACTGGCGGTGGACCGCAGTCAAACTGTGCGATCGGCACTTCTTCAGTTCCTGGGGCACGAAACTCTGATGGTAGGAAAAACACCATGTTTGTGCCAGCCGATGTATCTGCATCGGCTTTTGTTTGCTTGGGACGCCAAACTTTCTTTGGTGGACGAGTCTCTTCGTCCAAAGTCTGCTGAATTTTCACGGCCAGATCGGGCCGCGCTTTCCTCAACGTGTGCAAGTATCGCGCTTCGGCTTGCTCCAAGCTACGTAGCCGCTGAACCCTACGCTTTTGGGAGTGGCTGAGTCCATCGGGGCACCACCTTGGCCGGTGGTACCTATCCTCTTCTTCATCTTCTGACTCCTCAAAGTCTTCATCTTGAGAGGACTCAGCTCGTTTGTTCTGTGGAGGGAGAGGTCCTAGACGCTTGAAAACTAAAACTTCCCCTGCATCCTTCTTCCGGCGTCTACACTCCGGGCAGTTGTCGATTGTAGGCAATCGGCTCATCCCTGAATCCCAGCAGTGTTTAAAGAAGGGACAGTCCCAGTGTCTATCCATGTCCTCCTGCTCCCTTGACCTCCCCTTAGCGCGGTGCTCACGCCCTTCGTCGTCTCTGTCAAGCCGACTGTACCTCCCTTTGTCTTCATCAAACCGATTGTATCTATCGTCGTTTCTGTCGTACTGCCGACGTCGGTCATACTAATACTCATATTTGTTGAGGAGGTGCGTGGAAAGTGGTTTTTGGTAACGCACGCTTCTCACTTGTTCCTTGGTGAGGTACCGCTTGTCATCATATCGGGGCCGGTCGCGTGGATCGGCCTCCTCCTTTTCCTGGCTGCGGGAGTGACTGCTTTCCTCTTTATCCTTGCCATGGTGGCGCACAGGTCCTGCCATGTTGACATCGAACGAGAAATCCAGTCGACGCCTCGCGGAGTGGTTAGGTTCCACCATGTTGACGCCAGGGAACGGATGCGTGTCCACTTTCATGGCAAATTGTCCAAAGAGCAATCGACCTTGTTCTATCGCCATTTGGATCTGCTGACGAAACACCTTGCAGTCATTGGTGGTATGGGTGAACGAGTGATGCCATTTGCAGTACGGCCTCCCGTTCAATTCTTGTGTTGTAGGGATTGTATGGCCGTCGGGTAACTTTAGTTGTTTTCCTTGAGTAATAGATCGAAAATTTGCTCAGCTTTGCTCAAATCGAAGTCAAACCCTTTTGCAGGCCCTTGTGGTTTTACCCATTTGCAGGACATGGGGTTTGCCCCCGAGCCCATTCAGCTACAGCCACCTCGAGGTCCGGTGCAGGATCTTCAGCTGCTTCCATCTCAACCAGGCCCACCGGACGTTTAAACTTGTCTTGGTACAATTCAGGGTGCCGCTGCTCATACGATGTGAGTTTCTGCACCATGTGCGACAATGAACTGTACTCTGCTTGGGAAGTCAGATCTTTGATCGGCGTTGCGAGGCCCACTACTGCCAGCTCGATTGCTTCCTTCTCAGATAAACGAACCAAATAACATCGGTTCCTGACAGTCCTGAAACGTTGGATGTATTCAGCTACTGTTTCTCCCCGCTTCTGCCGCATCTGTGCTAGATCGGCAATGCCAGCTTCGGTAGCGTCTGAGTGATATTGCACATGAAACTGCTCCTCTAGCTGCTTCCATGTGCGGACTGAGTTTGGTGGCAACGAGGTGTACCACCCAAAGGCTGATCCCGTAAGAGATTGTGCGAAAAACCTCACACGTAACGGGTCTGACACTGAAATCAAGCCCAGCTGTGCCAAATATCGGCTTACGTGCTCTATCGAGCTAGATCCTTCTGCTCCATTGAATTTTGAGAATTCAGGGAGCCGATACTTTGGTGGCAGCGGGATCAGATCATACTCGTCAGGGTACGGCTTAGAATAGCCGATTGTCTTCCTCTTCGGCAAGATGCCGAACTGGTCTCTCAAGATGGTGCTGATCTGTTCCATGGTATTAGCTGTAGGGACCGAGCTCTCATGACTCGTTCCAGTAGCATATTTAGCCAGCCATGCTTGTTTGTCAGCGTCTACTCCAGAAATCCCTGTTGGTGCGATCTGGCTTGTGCGCGCCAAGGCATTGCAGTCCGGCACGTATGTGCACACGTATCCATGTGGTATTTCCTTGGGCGGTTCATATAGGAACTGGCAATCGCTAGGATCGCCTCCAACCTTGTAGACGACGTACGCCGGTGAACCCGGCGGCTCTGGCGCTGCGAGCGCGAATGGTAGTGGCGGTCTGATTTGGAGCGGTATCTCTCCCTGGGGAGTACTGATGCTTCATGATCTCTTGCACCACTCGGACCGCAACGCGCTCAAAAGCGTTCACCACACTCTCAGAATGGCGGTGTAGGGAATGAGCTACCATGTAATTAATCTCATGGCGTAGAGCTCTGGTGCGTTCCTCTGAAGAGGTAGAGAGGTCTACTTCATCGAGAGCACCTTCAGGGGAGAACCCATGTTGAGATGAAAGCCATGTGAACGGGTCTTCATGTGAACGGGTCTTCATGAAAGAGCCGATGAGATCGGCTTCTAATTAAAATGGCTTTCATCTCATCATACTTCTTCTTGTGTTCCTCCGGCAGATCTGCGTACGTGACTGGTTCGCCCACCACCTCATTCGCAGCTTTTGACATGGTCGCTGCAGATGTCGATGTAGTGGTTGCTGTAGAAGGTCCCACCGGGCGTGCCAGAATGTGTTGCTGTCAGAAACCCACCGGCGAGCAGCGACGGGCAACACAGTAGAGCCGGGAGGCTCCCAGGATTGCGGCTGACCCTGGTCCCTCGGGCGACGGCCCGCAATGCCTTCTGGCACACGTCCTGGTGCTTATGAGGGCGTGCCACCTGACCTATACCTGGTCAGGAAGGTGATGGTTTGCTTCGACTAGTTTCCTGCATGGCAAACACGTAAACATTAAATACGAGCCCCGATCGGCTCTTAAGTTGTTCTGTGGATCGGCTCAAGGAGCCGATTGCCCCATGGTTCATGTTAGATTTATAAGGACATGGGGATCATGCTTTATCAATATCAAGCTAACCTAATCTACGATAGTCTAGGGTTTTCACCGTATAATCGGAAATCCTATGCGTAATTGAGCCTAGCAGATACGTAAGATGATGGAGAACCAACCCTAAAGAGGCCTAAAAACCAACGTGAAGTTGATCCCCGGAACAATCCCTCTAGAGCTTAATAAACCGCACCTTACGCACTACTGGATCCTTCACCCCGTTTATAAGGCCTAACCATACGGATATCGAACCAATCCTTGAAGAACAAGGAGCAACTATAACGGATTAGATCTACTAAATAACGAACAAGCAAGATGCTGCCCTTACACCTAAAATAGGTGTAAGGGCAACTAGATATCGAGGGGCAGCGTAGCTAAACAAGTTCATCGTGAAAGCATCGACGTCAGCCCCAAAATACCTAAGATAAAGGGTGTTGCTCGCCATAAAAAAGGCTTCAGCACGAGCAACACCAACAACGAATAAACGTATACTTCCTAGATCGCAAGATGCGATCTAGGCAGCATGATGCTTACCCGGGAGAAACCCTCGAAACAAGGGGTGGCGATGCGCCTAGATTGATTTGTTGTGAACGTGATCGTCCTCCTTTCTCAATAACCCTAGATACATATTTATAGTCCGTAGACTTTCTAACTTGGGAATAAACCCAACCGTGTACGAGCTAAACTCTATCTCTTTAATTCTAACCGACACGTATCCTACTATAATTTACAGATACACGGGCAATCTTGCCCAAACTTCTTGTACAAGGCCGGTTCGGGAATATTCTCCATGTATATC
Organism: Lolium multiflorum; assembly: GCA_030979885.1. Classification (NCBI taxonomy): domain Eukaryota; kingdom Viridiplantae; phylum Streptophyta; class Magnoliopsida; order Poales; family Poaceae; genus Lolium; species Lolium multiflorum. The sequence continues at coordinate 52,530,661 of CM061751.1, read as the reverse complement.
TTCTCAGCCCATTTACTCACGGCCCATCTCCAGACTTGGTTAAATTCTGGTGATAACACATATTGCATGTGCTAGGGTTTAATCTCCCCTAACCATGGTACATATAATTTCTGGCTTAATATTTCATGTGCTCCTCTAGTTACTAAAATATTGAGAACTAGTTTTATCTTCTTCAAATTAACTTCTATTATTATCCCCAATTTATCATTAAAGTAACTACAGTGGTTATAGTTCTTTTATAGTTAACTTTGGTCATATGGATGGATGGTTTCTCACCATTTAGAGTACAGAGTTTGACTCTAAATGTTTTCTTGTGGTTCTTAAGTGAAGAATAGGTGGAATGTAAAGGTGGTAGGATTCTACTTATGATCACCAAGTGGTTCACAAGTAAAGGTTGGGATATAGGCTTAGGGTTGCTTATTAATTACCTCCCTATGATTTCATGTGGTAAAGGATATATACTTATCCTTTTAGGGTTTATCCTCAATACCTCAAGAGCATGATCATGGATTGGGCATGATCATCTTGTTCTTAACATTTTTACCTCAAGTTCTTAGGGTTTATGATCATTACCCAATTTATAATGATCAAGGATTGGCTTCCTAAGTTATCTCTTAAGAATTAGGTTTCTCACTCCTAAGATTAAGTATTGTCTTGATTAACTAAATATAGTTTCTTTCTTATACTATCATGAATGGATATGGTTACCTCAACAATTTATATCTCAGGAGAATGTCTGAGAGAATAACTTACAGTTCTACTTAAGGAATGATGAATTAATCATCAGGATGTATGGGTAATTCTCTCCCTAAAGTTCAAGTGTTGCCTCAACTACTTGAGTGTAGCTCCATAGCTTGATTTCTCTTATTTGGGAAGGACTTCAATTCTAACCAAGGTTATTCTCCAAAGATAATGATGTGGCCACCAATATCTATGGGTAACATAAAGAGGTTCTTTCTCTAGGGAAGGTCTTGAGCAATATCCTAGGGTACCTCTTGAAGATGATGTTGTGATCATATGGATATTTATATCCAAGGTTTACCTCAAGGTTTGTCATTGCTTCTCTAGCAAAATAGGACTCTCACCTCTCTAGGTTTGTTATAAAGCGATTTGGAATAGAGAAGAATATATATTCCTGGATTGATCTCCTTGTTTGGTTTATAAGAATGAAGTAAATGAATACCATGAGGTTCATGGTAGGATCACGGATTTGTTTAAGACATGGAAAAGATAAGTGAAGAATAGTTTCTTCAATTATTGTTACTTGATTTCCAATTAAATGGATGTTCATATGTTATGGCAAGGAATATCATGTTGTGATCTTTAATAAGATCAGGTAGTTGATCATTGAGTAAAGTGTTGTTGTGTTGATTATTAGTTCCATTTGATCTAACCCCTTAGATCAAATTATCTCTACCCAAAACAAAGTTTTAGCAAAGTCACATTGAGGTTTATAGCGCTTGACTTGATGAGCTACTTCAATTCCACCAAGGTCAAGTGAAACTTCAGTTACTGTGACTGTTTTACTTTAAAGCGCGAAAATTCCCCAGATTTTCTATGCATGAATGCAATGCACACATCTGTTTCCTCTATTTTTGTAACCCCATTACCTGGGATATTACAGTATCTTTGAGCATGGTAGAGAAACCTAAGTACAGTAGTCCGGATAAAACCATAATAGCTTCTAGGGCTGCAGTAGAGCTATGTGAATCGCTTACTGGAGATGCTCTAGCTAAACAACAGGATCGTGTTAGGGAGTTGCTTGACATGATAGAGGCACAAAATGTTGAGCAGCTTGCTAAGGTAAACAAAGCTGCGGCTTCAAAATCTGTGCGTTCTACAAAGAATGCCGGAAGCAAGTCCCATGGGCAGGCATCGTCCCCCCATCCGGACAAGAGAAAAGAAAAAGAAGTGAATGCGCAGCAAATGACTGTGTATGATCCGGTACTTGCCGGAAAACAACAAGCCGGGCGACACGAGGCCGGTAGAAAAAGCCAAGGGGCAGCTCGCGGTTATGCCGGAAATGACTATGCCGCTAGAGAGGAAAGCGGGCAAAATTATCGTGCGCCAAGAGCAGCGTACTTGGAGGAAGAAATGCCTCCGCCAAGGTACCGGCAGGCAAGGGCTGCGGTACCGGAACGTTACGATGAAGCTGACTCAGGAGCTGAAAGAATTGCAGCCTACCGGAACCCTTTGGGGGCACGGCTAGGGGAAAGATGCCTAACAGACCGGGATGCGAGGCACAGGCTCGATAGGGTATACTTGTCAGAAATGATCGAGGCAGAAGGTCCACCTGGCCCCAAGTGCTTTGGCCCTCGGATCATGAAAGAGGAACCACCGGTTCGCAACTTCATGTTGCCCCGTGACACAAAGACGTATGATGGCACCATGATGACCCACAAGTATAGGGGATCGCAACAGTCTTCGAGGGAAGTAAAACCCAAATTTATTGATTCGACACAAGGGGAGGTAAAGAATACTTATAAGCCTTAACAACTGAGTTGTCAATTCAGCTGCACCTGGAAAGCACTAGTAACGGGGTGATGTGAAAGTAAGCGATAATATGAGAGCGAGTAGTAACGGTAACACATTAATAGTAACAGAGGCAATGGCACCGAGAAAATAGTTGATACTACTTCCAATGTCATATAGGAACGAGTATATGATGATGAGAGATGGACCGGGGTTCCCAGCTATCTACACTAGTGGTAACTCTCCAATAACAAGTGTTGGGTGAACAAATTACAGTTGGGCAATTGATAGGATTGAAATATCATTAAGACAGAACATCAAGATTATTAATCATGTAGGCATGTTTTCCATATATAGTCATACGTGCTCGCAATGAGAAACTTGTACAACATCTTTTGTCCAACCAGCCGGTGGCAGCCGGGCCTCAAGGGAATCTACTGGCAATTAAGGTACTCCTTTTAATAGAGCACCGGAGCAAAGCATTAACACTTGGTGAAAACATGTGATCCTCATATCTAAGCCTTCCCCTCCGGTTATCCCGATTCTGTCACTCTGGGGCCTCGGGTTCCGGACATAGACATGTGCAAACAACTTGTAGATACAATCTAAGCAATAAGTATAGAGCTTAAATCTAAGATCATGCCACTCGGGCCCTAGTGACAAGGGATTAACTTGTCAATGCCTACAAGTAGTAGACTAGGGTTTCGTTGGATGTAGAGGGCAAGTAGATCTCGAAGGTTTCAGCCGAAAAGTACTCGACGATATCAAAACTAGGGTTTGTGAGACAATGATTTGATACTTTCTTTGTCCCTCGACTCCCCCTTATATAGGAGGTGGAGCCGAGGGATTCATGATACACAAGTTTACAGAGTTCGGGAGGGTTTCTAACCCGTCCCGCAAGATTACAAACAATGACTCCTATTACAACTCTAGCTTTCCTTAATAGTATCTTGGGCTTCCGAATCTTCTTATCCTTCGGGTTGTGGGCCTTCAGTAAACCCCGGGTACCATCTTCGGCAGGCCCATTGGGGATGCCTATGTCAGTAGCCCCCGAGATTTTGCTTGAATCACAGAGTCAGGAAAAATCTCCACCTTTATATTTATTTGATAACTCTGAACTTCACCACATATCTTTGCATACGGATTTCTATATTGTACAGGGATAATGGTAGTTGGGGCTAGTTCATCTGACGGATCAGGTACTAGTTAACTGCTCTAGTGGCAATCCGCAAAAACCTACTTCAAGATCACGTCCCTGGACATGATCTCGGGATACTGGTGTAAACTTCGACAGGTGCCGCTTAAGGTCTTACCATTCAGTCGAGTCCCAGTCATATTTATCGGGTACCTAACGCTTCCGTTAGGATTTTTCTTCGTATCTTTTGATACGGAAAAAAAAAGTAACAAACCGCGTCGAGACGGCGCCACGCCACACAGAACGGATCTGGGGTCTTACCTTTGCAAAGTTTTGCGGCATTCAGAAATTGTTCGCAACTTTGGCGTTCTGAGAATATATTGTCGAGTGCTTATTCGGCTGTTGGAATAGCACATTTTACCGAGTCAATGTATGACTTATATTGCCTTCCCGATGGGAGTATATGTAGAGTTATTTGTATAACTCGAAATATACTCACTTCTTTCTTTCTTTCTCTTCTCTTTTTTTTAATAATTTCATCGGGCACGCGAACAGCGTTCCCGATGGGAGTAGCCCCCGAGGCTACAACCAAGGACTTGTGCTTGGTTGTAGGCTCAACATTCTAATGCCTCATGTCACTATATTGTCATTCCTTCTCGAGGTTTTATATCTATCGGGTGCGCGAACAGCGCTCCCGATGGGAGTAGCCCCCGAGGCTATGAACAAATGCTTGCGTTTGGTCATAGGCTCTCGCTATTTCTATTTTGCCATATTCGAATGTTTCTTTTTTCCAAAGTAGCTAATTGCGCGTAATTAACACGTCTGTTGGGAACCCCAAGAGGAAGGTATGATGCGCACAGTAGCAAGTTTTTCCTCAGAAAGAAACCAAGGTTTATCGAACCAGAGGAGCCAAGGCACGTTGAAGGTTGATGGCAGCGGGATGGTGCAACACCAGGATTCCGGCAACCTGGTCACTACACAACAAAGTACTTTGCCCAACGAAACAGTGAGGTTGTCAATCTCACCGCTTGTTGTAACAAAGGATTAGATGTATAGTGTGGATGATGATTGTTTGCAGAAAACAGTAGAAGTATTGGGAAGATTGTATTCGATGTAAAAGAATGGACCGGGGTCCACAGTTCACTAGAGGTGTCTCTCCCATAAGATAAATAGCATGTTGGGTGAACAAATTACAGTCGGCAATTGACAAATAGAGGGCATGACCATGCACATACATGATATGATGAGTATAGTGAGATTTAGTTGGGCATTACGACAAAGTACATAGACCGCTATCCAGCATGCATCTATGCCTAAAGTCCACCTTCAGGTTATCATCCGAACCCCTTTTATTAAGTTGCAACAGACAATTGCATTAAGTATGGTGCGTAATATAATCAATAACTACATCCTCGGACATAGCATCAATGTTTTATCCTAGTGGCAACAGCACATCCACAACCTTAGAACTTTCTGTCACTGTCTCAGATTTAATGGAGGCATGAACCCACTATCGAGCATAAATACTTCCTCTTGGAGTTAAGAGCAAAAACTTGGCCAGAGCCTCTACTAATAACGGAGAGCATGCAAGATCATAAACAACACATAGGTAATAGACTAGGAAACATGTCACCGAAAGAAAACAAATTTAAATTAAAACTTTGTCACGGCCTATATTTTACCCCAAAGTCAATCCAACACGTGTCCCCCCTTTGCCATTTTACTCCTCCAACAAAGCACACTGGCTACTTAGTCCAACAAAAGCGCCAAATTTGACTCTACATGTAACTTGAACAACGATATTTAAAAAAGAGGCATCTCCCATCTGTAAACATTTCCATGGACGATCCAATTCGGCAAACTCCATCCACTGGTAGAAAAACAGGCTTCCGGGAAGCCCCATAAGTCGCGAAGGTAAAGGAACCGCGACTAATGGGGTCTTTAGTCGCGGTTCGTGTGGCGAACCGCGACCAAAGGCCTGGGCCCAGGGCGCACGGTGGCCAGCTGGTGCACGTGGGGGCTTTAGTCGCGGTTGCCAGGCCAACCGCGACTAAAGGTGCCTGAAGGCCTTTAGTCGCGGTTGGCCAGGCCAACCGGGACTAAAGCCCCTCCCCTATATATACCCATCCAGCAGCCAACACTTAGCCATTTGGAGCCATTCTCTTCACAAACTTCACAAGTGAGTGTTAGGTTTGCTTTTGGTTCCTCTTATGCACATAAGGTGTTTGATGAAATGCCCCAAGAGCATGAAACAAACATGATATGAAGTGTTGGAGCCACATTTGAGCTTTCTCATTTATTTTTTCCTCCTCAATCGCGGTTAGCAACTTGAACCTTTGATGTGTCGTCATTGATATATACAATATGCATGTGTGTGTAGTTCATTGTTTAATTTATATTGTTTGTAGCTAGTTAGTTTAACAAATGCATGATGGTTAATTATATATTTTATATTATAATAATGCAGATGAATCGGCAATGGATGTACGGTAACCGACTCTCCGGCGAGTTCAGTACGGGTTTGAAAGATTTCCTCGTAGTGGCTAATGCGAACAAGCAGGGGGGTTTTGTTATCTGTCCATGTGTTAAGTGTAAGAATCAGAAGGGTTACTCTTCCTCAAGAGATGTTCACATGCACCTGCTTCGGCACGGTTTCATGCCAAGCTATAATTGTTGGACCAAGCATGGAGAAAGAGGGGTTATAATGGAAGAAGATGAAGAAGGGGATGATTTCATCGATGAAAGCTATCTTTCTCATTTCGGTGATACTTTCATGGAGGATGCTGAAGGTGAAGGGGAAGGTGAAGGGGAAGGTGAAGAAGAGGATCCCGTTGATGATCTTGGTCGGACCATTGCTGATGCACGGAGACGCTGAAAAAGAGAGGGAGAATTTGGATCGCATGTTAGAGGATCACGGGAAGGCGCTGTACCCGGATGCGATGATGGTCTGAAAAAGCTGGGCTGCACACTGGATTTGCTGAGATGGAAGGCACAGGCAGGTGTAGCTGACTCGGCATTTGAAAACTTGCTGAAAATGTTGAAGAATATGTTTCCAAAGAATAACGAGTTGCCCGCCACTACGTACGAAGCAAAGAAGGTTGTCTGCCCTCTAGGTTTAGAGGTTCTGAAGATACATGCATGCATCACGACTGCATCCTCTACCGCGGTGAATACGAGAATTTGAATGAATGCCCGATATGCACTGCATTGCGTTATAAGATCAGAGGCGATGACCCTGGTGACGATGTTGAGGGCCAGAAACCCAGGAAGAGGGTTCCCGCCAAGGTGATGTGGTATGCTCCTATAATACCACGGTTGAAACGTCTGTTCAGGAACAAAGAGCATGCCAAGTTGTTGCGATGGCACAAAGAGGACCGTAAGTCGGACGGGGAGTTGAGACACCCCGCAGATGGAACGCAATGGAGAAGATCGACAGAGAGTTCAAAGATTTTGCAGCTGACGCAAGGAACATAAGATTTGGTCTAAGTACGGATGGCATGAATCCTTTTGGCGAGCAGAGCTCCAGCCATAGCACCTGGCCCGTGACTCTATGCATCTACAACCTTCCTCCTTGGTTGTGCATGAAGCGGAAGTTCATTATGATGCCAGTGCTCATCCAAGGTCCGAAGCAACCCGGCAACGACATCGATGTGTACCTAAGGCCATTAGTTGATGAGCTTTTACAGCTGTGGGGCAGACCTGGTGTCCGTGTGTGGGATGAGCACAAAGAAGAGGAATTTGACCTACGAGCGTTGCTTTTCGTAACCATCAACGATTGGCCTGCTCTTAGTAACCTTTCGGGACTGTCAAATAAGGGATACAATGCATGCACGCACTGCTTACATGAGACTGAAAGTGTACATTTGCCAAATTGTAAGAAGAACGTGTACCTTGGGCATCGTCGATTTCTTCCGAAAGGTCATCCAGTAAGAAAGAAAGGCAAGCATTACAACGGCAAGGCAGATCACCGGCCGAAGCCTGCGGAACACACTGGTGCTGAGGTATTTGATATGGTCAAGGGTTTGAAAGTCATCTTTGGAAAGGGTCCTGACGGACAATCAGTTCCGGACGGGCACACGTAGCCATGTGGAAGAAGAAATCTATATTCTGGGAGCTAGAATATTGGAAAGTCCTAGAAGTCCGCTCTGCAATCGACGTGATGCACGTTACGAAGAATATTTGCGTGAACATCCTAAGCTTCTTGGGCGTGTATGGGAAGTCAAATGATACAAAGGAAGCACGGCAGGACCAGCAAAGTTTGAAAGACCCTGATGACCTGCTGTAACATCCCAAATTTCAAATAAAGGAAGAAGAACAATTTCAATTATCCAAAATTAAGAACCAACAAAAACTTTTACTTTGCATATAGTACCCTGCCTAGGACTTGTGCATTTTGAGTGTTATGCCATGATGTTTGTTACTTAGAATATGTGCTGAACTCCAAAACCCTAGAGTGATCAAGTGATCATCATAAACCAAATTCACCAAAAAGAGAAAGAAGTCAAATATTAGAAAAACCCTAACATATGGTTTATATCATTTTTGTAAATTTGATCTTAGACCCATTTGACCTTCACCAATAATTGTGTTATGTTATTAAAAGAGTGAATACAACTTTGAGAATCAAAGATTTACTTTTCAAACCAATTTCAAATTTGAAAATATGATCACATATGATAATGGTCATTTCTGACTTTTATAGTCTGGTACCTACTTTGAGCCTCTCTATTTCAATTTCTCCAAACCAAACAAATTCAACTCTTGGTATGTCATCCAAGTACTCAACAAGGTGAACAACTTCTGTAAAGATCAACACCCCAAATTCATCAAGGATCAAGAGATAGAAGCATGCCAAGATGAGACTTTGAAACATTTGGAAGATCACCAATTTTTGAAATGTGATCAAACCAGGCCACCACTTGCTCACCACTTGCCTCAGCATTGACCCCTGGACCCTCCCACACCAAGCCCATGCCAGAGCACGCCATGGACACGACCAAACATGGCCTAGCCATGGCCATGCCGGCCACGTCGCCCACGACACGCCTCCCTCTCTTTCTCTTCACCATCGCCACGGCCACCATGTCCAACACGTCGCCCAGGATCCCAGGAGATCGCCTGTACCCGCCGTTGGTCGAGGAGACGCCGACAAGCCCCGGACGCCGCGCGCCCAGGACGCCCCAGGTACGCCGCCAACGGCATGGCGACGTCACCCAGTGCACGGACGCGCACGGACACGTCCACGCGGCACTCGCCAGATCTCGCCGTACCCGACCATATCCGCGCGCCGTAGTACCTCTCTCGCCACGCGGAGCTCGCCGGACACGCTCGTCACCCCCTAGCGTCGCCGCCGGAGAGGAAGTTTCCTTCCGCCACGGTCGCGGCAGTACACGGACGCGCCCGACCGTCGTACGCCCCCATTTGCCGCGCCGTTGACGCTCGCAGTACCGCCTTGACGTGGTGAACACGACCCTGTCGTCGCTTAGCCCTCTAGCTCACCGGAGACGCCGCGCCCTTGTCGACTTGCCACAGCACCCACGGCACCCCTCCCGCACCTATAAAAGAAGACCTCCCCTTGATGATCCAAGCACACCACCATGACCACCTCTCACCACCGCTTCGTCTAGCACCAGTAGCCACTCCAATCGTCGCCGGAGCAAGGCCAATCGACGTCTCACTGCCGCGGAAGCCCTGCAGCAATCGCCGGAGAAGGAGGCCGCCCCTGACGACGCCGCTGCTACAGGCTGCTTCGCCGTCGTCTACAACCTCGTCGAGCACACTGCCCAACCCTAGCTGGAGCCGCGGTAAGCCTCCGACCCCCTACCGCCGCCGTGCCAGTGAACCTATCTCGCCGGAGACGACGATGGCCCAGTGCCGTCCGATCTCATTCTAATCCAACGATCCACTTTAAAACATACCGTTTCGGCTATTATGAGTCGCTGACGGGTGGAGCCCACTGTCAGGCGGCCCGCGCGTGCACAGATGCGTGGTGGGCTGGCCTTGGGCCGTTTTCAAACGTTTGGGCCCAGTTAGCTTTCCCGCGTAGCCCAGTAATTCAAATTCGATTTATCCAAATCCATTTAATTTCAATACTGGTTCCAACTTTGAAATTCAATAGAATGAAATTGGCTAAACCAAATTTGATGAACTTTATGTTGTTGGAAAGCTAAGAAAAAGATCTAACTAATGCCACTGGCCCCATGGTCAGAATCTTGGTAAAACAAATGTGATAAAAATAACAAGACAGGGACTTTTACATATTCAAATAATTATTAAAAATCAACCAAAATAGATATTAAGTTAATTCCAACTCTAGTAGCTCACATTTGACTTACACTAATTGTTTCTGCAAGAAAATGGTGTGGTCACGTTGCATGATCATACCCTAGTTTAATTAATGGACAATATGGCTAGTTTAGTTAAGTGATATTGTCCAAAACTATTATGTAAATCTTATGAAGTATTTTTACTTCATTTAAATCTTTGTCTCAAATGAATTCATGTGATGTTTGGGCCCCTGGTCCCAACTCTCTTATATGAATTACTTGAGCTTTAACTCAAATGTAGTGTTATTTAAATAGTATGAGGTGGTCTACCTCATTTAAATCATTTTCTCCAATAATGATGATGAATGGTTGACTTGGGTCAACATAGGATTCATGTATTGCTGTGGAGAAATTAAATCTTAAGAAGATTTCAATGAGAGGAATTTATTCCCCAAACACTATATGAGCATTACTTATCACATATGAATAAGAGGAAATCATTTTCCTCAAGTCACCCACCAATACACTTACTTATTTTATGTGTGTGCTTAGTATAGTCTGTGTGAAGTAATAATGTGTGTAGAATAGCTTTTGAGCTTGTTTGGTGATTATACTTCGTATTCAAATTTAGACGCTAGCACCGGAGATTATCAAGAGGAAGGAGAATTCTACCCTGAAGAAGAAGGAAGGAGAAAACCTAGAGAACTATCAAGGCAAGATAATACTCTTGCAAAGTGCAAAGCTCTCCTTTAGCAAGGCACATGACTCTTACCTTTCTTTATACAAAGCCTATCTTATGTGTACACCATACAAGTTCTACTTGTTGTGTTTTCCAAAGATGAACTAAAATTGGGATAGAGAACCAAATTACTAGATGAGTAGAGATAGCAAAGCAAAGTAGCACCCCTCATATGTAGTGCTAGTGCTAAAGTACTAAAATTTGACTATATTAGATGGAAGCATGTGAATGGTTGATTTTGAAACCTTGGAATGATGAAGCATTCCATTGAAGAGTTTGAAGTTGAATGTGAACAAGAGAAGATGGTGATTTTTGATAAAAACCTGATATTGGTTTGAATGCGATACCTTTCAATTTTTGGGTACCCCACAATACTGATTATGGGTAGGGCTTAGCTTGGAAGTTTATAGATTTTAGTATGAGTTCCCTCCCGAACACACATCATAGGGGTTATCTTGAGGCTGCCTCCGTTGTTGAGAAAGGATGTGAATTGAGGGTGAAGTGTACGGCCAAGCCCTGTGCGGTTCCCGGGTTGACGGTTGGTTTTCACTTGGAGGCCAAGCTCATGGGGAGAGGTGCTCATACTAGGATGTGTAAGTGAAAGGTTATGGTTGATGATCCGCGTACTGTGTTACGGTGACTCGGAGTTATTCCGACGGATGAAATCAAATGTTGTGGCACAAGTGTGCAACCTCTCTGCCAGTGTAAATCTATTCGAATAACCGTCCCCGGTTACGGACGGTTGGAAAGGGCATACAGTTTCCGGTGTCAGATTTTGAAAGCTTTAGTAAAAATGAATGGTGGCTTGATGACTTTTTGGGTATTGAACCAATGATGTGGGAATGACACTAATGTTCCCACTTAAGTTAGTTAGTACATGATCCAAGCTTGTGAACTAAAATATGGCTTATGCAAGTTAAACTAGAGCTTAGTTTCCTTCATGGGCATTTTACAATAGTATTAGTTTGCAAGTACTCAAAGTCTCACGGCTTTGTCCTGGCTATTCAAATGGCGAGAGTACGAGGAGGAACAGAACTATCACGAGGATGACCAGCAGGACGCCGACGACAACTAGGGGTTTCTGACGTCAAATGTTGGCCTGTGGACTAGAGAGTCCCGTTACTATTACGCTTCCGCTATGTATGAACTTATGTATGTTGTTGATTGTGAGATCAACTATTTGTGTAATATGAATCATGTGATTCAAGATTGTATGACACTATGGCTTGTAATAAATAATAACTGTGATATTCGACTATTATGCCTCGCAACAACATTATCCTGGGATTGCGATGAATGAATAGGCATCTGGACTCAAAAATCCGGGTGTTGACAGTTAATATTCCGAGCCATTGTTTGACCTTAGAAAACCTTAGTTAGAATGGGCGTTCATAAAAACATAACTTGAAATACAAAGGAAAAGGTTATTTATGAAAAATTAATCATATTCTTGTCTTGGAGGCTTTTTCGAAACTTGATAAAAACATGCTCTTTCTTATTATGTCTACCTAAAACTTTGCCACACTTGTTCAAATTTCTAACTCACTCTTCTAATTCACTTTCAGATGGAGCCCAACGCACCCGTCAACACCAAGTTTTACCAACTTGGTAACGGAGGCAGCTTGATCTTCGAGCACGATCTCACTGCGGTCTCGAACTTTCTGGGGCGCCTCCAGCCCGAGTTCCATGGGATCCAGGTGGATGATCAGCCTGGCGGAGAGCTGCAGTGGATCATCACTGCAGATCTGAGGGGGAACATGGAGTCTCCTACCACGGATAGGATCCTGTTCTCTTTCCGTGAGAGCAACTGGCTCGATGGACTGGCACGCGGCCTGCAGGAGGCACTGGCTCGCCTTTGCGGACAGAACACGGTACGCCTGCTTGCGTCCCGTTTCGCTCACCTAGTGAAGCGTGATGCCAGCGGAGTACCTATAGCCATGCGGTCCACCTGAGCTGAGGCATCCGCCGAGCATCTAGACTTCATCTTTGTATCACCGCCTTGTTTGGATCACAGATAACGCCCGGATGTATACAAATGAGCTCACCTCGCCACAGCCACGCATGGAGATGCCATCAAGCATCTGTCTAACAAGCTTCGCCTGAAGTGCGCGAAGAAGGATGTCACCATTACACGCCTTC